>CAJQUW010000706.1:0-64721 GCA_907163375.1 Prostheceraeus crozeri | reverse complement strand
TACTTGTCTAGCATCAGTAACAGGACGTTTTTTAGCTCTACTTTATGAACCACGTTGATGAACATCAATTCATTCAAACGATATCTTTCGTGCAATCATGTTGATTTATATATCTCAAACATAACTATTTTTGCGTTCATGAATTATAATGTGTTTTCATTCCGGATTGATAATGTGCTTAATTTCAAAACTACATAATGCATAATTGTTGATGGTTGAATACTCATTGATTATTCATGAAATGCCTTAGACTTACGTAAATTAAAATCGAATTCAGTATTGAAAGTATGACTCTTGAATGTCATTATCTCACTACTTGCAAAACAGTACTAACATTAGTGTGATCTTTATTGACAAAATGCCTTAAATCAACATATTTTGGACATGATTTATGCTTTCTTTTAACATTTTGTTGGTATGGCTTTAGTATGTAAAGCATACCACATTTGAAATAACATGCGAATAGCATACAAATATATACCAAGAGTGAGTGTAGAGTATATTTTTAGAGACATATTTACAGTGTAGAGTAAATGATTCATGGGAGAACTCACGTCAAGGCAAAGCTATATTTCTGATGAGCTGCGAGACATTTCGCCTACTACCCACAGGTAGGGTCTTCTTAAGGGCATTTTGCGTGAAATGGGCTGCCCACCAAAGTCCGATACAATTATAATAGACGATCAAAATGAACAAAAGATGGTATGCAGATCATAGGCTTATACAAAAATGGATTAAAACTAATTGCAGTTTTTTCATTTTATTCAAATTCTTCTCTATATTGTCTTCATTCATCTTATCGAGCATTTGGTCCCTATTTGGAACTGCGGACACAAACAATCAGAGTTGCATCCATGGCGTAGCCAAGCCAAGAGGGGCCCTTTGGCGCGCGTCTCTTTTTTTCCTAAAGACGCATTACATAGTTATCTGATGCTATTCTCATGATGAAGTCTCATAAATAGACACTTTGGGACTGACTGTTATTTGAGGCACTCGGCGGGGTATTGTCGTATTGACTAGGGCTTGCAATGCCAATTCTCGTGATCCGAAAGTCTGCACCTGCCAATCCCGGGATTTCGGGATTGACTCAGATTAGCAGCAAGTTGACGAGAACACATTTTTTCCAGATTCCATATGAGATTTGCGAACAGCATGCATACTAAAGGTCCACTCCCCACCGGACGCGGCGCGGCGGGTCTCAGGCGTCCAGAATTTCCTTTCAGAGCCTTGACAAACCTGTGGGTTGTTCACACTAGACGCGCGGGACCACGCGTCCAAGAAATTTCACAAAAAAGTTCTGTAATGACACGCGTTTTGCTTACGATATAGGAAAATCCATAATGCGCCAAGACGCCTTGCAGCTTGCTCTACCCCCCTGCACTGCAACCTGACACAACACGTTACCAGATGTTCGTGCAGAGAAATGACTGACTTTCGACATAGCTATCCGATAGTTTTGAACTTCTGTGAGGACAATTTGACCAAATGAACATCAAAATCCTTTATCAGTGCACTTTCATACTTTGTCAACCATGAAATCGAATTCATGAATGCATTTGGAGATTAATGGTATTTTATTTACTTCAAAACGAGTATCGGAAACGAAGATGAGAAAGCAACTATTGTTCTCAACTTATCTGATAATCTTCGATAGAGTGATACTCCCCATTATTATAGGATAGACGATGTAAGTTAATAAAGGTCGCTTTTTCATGATCTGTCACCTGTGTCTTGTTGTCACCCTATGAATGAAAATGTGTAATATGTGTGTCCTTAAAACCCTATTCTTTACGAATGTGAAATATCAAAGGATTAGTTTTCGCAATCCTATCGCATATCCTAACGATTAATTTGCAATGTCAATCACTCAAAAGTGCTACACTTACAATTGGAAACAATAACCTTAGCAATGTCGGTCTCTGTCATCTGTCTTTGATTGTTCGCCACTCCTTCAAGCATTACGATGAAGTCATCAAAACGCTTCATATCGTTTATCTGACGCAGATCGTAGAATTCTTAACCAATTTAGTTGGAACACGCTTCATTTAAAAGGAAATTTCACCAAGAAGATGATGGTGATATCTATTTCGCAAACAGCAGCCATTTTTTTCCTTGAAAATGCTCATCGCAGTGCGTGACAACAGTCGATATAGCTTATAACTGTGTTGACAGTTTGACAAAAGGATTGATTTCACCCTGGTTTTTGTGAATAGTATTGGCAGTGAAATAGCTGATCTGATATTCACTCAAATCATACGACAACCACAACTGATAGATTTTGATGCCCAAGAGAATAATCTCTACAGATTCGGATTTACTTAACGAAAATTAACAGGACGGAATGCCTTTATGTCGCCATATCATGCTGAATTCAGTGCTCTTCTCAGATTGAGACTATTTTCTAGACTGTTGGTCGACCAAAACTCATCATAGAATTACTCGGATATTGCTCTAAAATAGACACCCTAGCAACACTTCAATTCATAGCGAACTCTTCTCTTCTGATGAAACTTGCAGATCTAAGAACCTGATTACATCGCACTTTGTTCAAGCTCGTAGATCTAATGCAAAATGTCTTTGTATTTCCTCGAGAATGTGTCGTCTAGATATCATTTTCGAGTCATTATGTTTGAAATGTTGCATCTGATTTCATGTAAATTCTGAAAACTGATACGTCATTTAACTATCTCGGGAAAGTGTCATATTGCGGTGTTTTGTTTGTGCTCGTTTGAATGCATGTAACACAAGGAATATGAATATGTCAATTATTTAGCAATGAGAAGCGTCCATAGTGATATGGCATCTGTAGTTCCCCCTCTCCCGCCCCTCGACCACGCGGCTCGGTGAGAACAGGCATTCTGGTTGGACGCGCCGCGCTGTGTTCGGTGTGAATGGACCTTAAGAATAGGCTATGCATTTTCGTTTGTAAGGGGGGCGCCCACTTTTACGTTTGAATTGGGCCGCCCACTAAATAAAGACGACCCTGCCCACACCCATGTTTGCGACTTTTTGCGGTTCTGTTAACATGCCTGTTGGTAGCAGGCGAAGTGCATCGGTGCAGAATAAAAGCGGTGGAATCAAAATCTAGCTTCAGATTCGTGTTTTCCATGGTCGAATTGACCAAGATTATTTAAAATATCCGGATGAAATATTTCTTTTTAAAAAATGTGTGATCGAATGTTTAAAATCTTTCTGATATTTACAACCAAACTTCGAGTTGAAGTGATCCAAAAAATTGAACATTGACTATTACTGGTTAATCGCTTTAAATCTTCGACGGATTATGATGAGTTTTTAGATGAACACCAAGATTAGAAAGCTGGGCTCCCCATTTTCTTTATGCATCTCTAATCATTCTTACGTGAAAACGAGGCACTGCAATGTCCAGCATGTAAAAACAAGTATCATTTGCCACGTCGATATTGATGAGACGCAAATCTAAAGTATTTGAGAAATTTTTCCATTTTGATAAATTTATGTCATCAAAACACTCTGAAACGAAGAAAAAAATTGTAATTAGTCACAAATGAACAGCTTTTAAAGAAATGAACACTGTTCTGAAGATGCTTACAAATCTTCATGTTTTGAATAGAAAATTACTAAGCATTCCATTTATTAATGCACTGATTTAAGCAGGACATTTTTTATTTTTGAAGACGTATCCTAAATCACTATGCTGACAACTGAGATCACATTTTCAATGTCCAATAGTTCCTCATCTCCAAGATCCATGTAGTTTCAAATAATTAGTATTTCCAAAACCAGTCTCGAGATTCCAATTTTTGCCACGCCTTGTTATTAAACCCTGCTCCGAGACACGGTCGCATCTGATGAGATGGAGAGGGACTTTTTATTTGAACCTTCGTTTCTCTTTTGTTAACTAAAGGCAGTCTAATGCATCTACTTTCTTGCAAGCAATTACTGTTCATCTATTTATGCTACATTCCTAGGAATTTATTTATACGCCAGTCCGCAGCGCAGTGTGCAAGGGTCGCAGCCCGTTCTAGCCCGTTACGAAATGTCTGAGCCCGGGCTGCCCGGGCAGCCGATGTTTTAAAATTTGCTTTAAAGTTCTATAAAGCATTGCTGTATTTTTCGATCCTTGGTAACATTGCATTCCAAATCTTGCCTTACACCACAATCTTCGTGATTTCCTAGATAGAATTATCTGATTTCGAAAGATCTGGTTTTAGTTGGTGGGTGTCTCTACTTTTGGCCATAACTCTCAGCAGCTGAAAAACGTGCAATCAAATACTCTGTAGAATTTCCTTTCACTAGAAATCCTACTAACTTTTGCTGCTTAGGCTTCGCTAGCTGTTTCATCGTGATGCTGAGCAGGCTCATGTAATGTGCTTTCAGAGGATGGTACAGTCTCTTGGTGGAGCTTAACTTCACTGTTAAAGCTGGTTGCAGGACTTAGTATATTAGGCGATGGTATTGCCGGACAAATAGTGATGCTTCCAAGAGTGTTCTTGATTCTACCCGTAATTCATGTATATTGGTTCAACTATCAACAAACTAATATTGTTTTGAGATCGCATGATTTTACATGTGTTTCACTTACACCGACTGCATTACAAGTTTGAATTCATAAAAAAGGCACTACTAAAAGAGGGTCTTCTCGCAACTTCATCCTCTAGTTCAAACACTTACGTAGAATGCATTCAGAAAACTTGATCGGCTGTTTGTCTTCAATTACAGCTTTAGGTTAAATATTTATGTGTACTCATTGAACCAGTAGCAAACATGCGTCTTTTCCTGTCAGCCAACGCCGGTAGATATAACCGGGGGCAATAATTTCCTAAACATGATGTCATTAGTGCAATTCGACTGACAACGCATCCAATGCACGTCATGTTTGATGAATTTTCCCCATTCGTGTGGAATGTAATGAGAAATTGTTCTTTCAGAGATTCTCCACTTAAATTCCATTGTGCCTTTTAGACAAAGTCGTCAGTTTTAGCAGTCCGGGTTAACTCCTGCAGCCCGTGCTAAGCCCGAAAGTCGAGAATTAAACCCGGTCTCGAAAGCGGACTGCGACCCCGAGCAGTGTGTCAACGAGCCAACACGCGCTCTGTCTTGAGGAGATGGCTGAACTCGTCAGGGTTTCTGAAATCCTCCGAAAGATAAAGAAATCAGTTGACATAAGATTCCTATTTTCTATAGATAGAAGGTTAATTTCCTTTCACTGCTACTAGTGAAGGAGTAACAAAAGTAGTGACAGTAATGAGTGCAAACGTAATGACAAGGTAAAGGAAATAAAGGAAAAGAGAGTTCAAGGTATCAAATCACTGAAATAAACAAAATGGTTGTGCACGAAAGGCGAGATATTCTCGAGTCTAATACATACTGCCTGACACTGGCCTCGACGCTGCCTCAACACTCTGAAGAAAATACTGTATGGGCGCTGACTGGAGATCAGGTGATTCTGAGTTATCACAGAAGGCTTTGTCTTCTTCACACTACTTGTAGATGTACTCGCGAACACTCTTGCCAAGACATCGTTTGTAGGTATTCCTCACGTAGCTTGCTCCGCAAGCACAACGATTTGAAAACACGCAAAGGGATTTCTGGGTTCCAAGCTGTTGTGAGCAGAACAAAGCATGTTGACTCTCTCGATGAACGCTTTATTGGTCGATCACAAAATAAGTTGGAGTTAAAAATTGCATGGCCATTGTCATCCAGCGCCTTCTATTGGTCGATGTACGGTATCGGCTCTCAGTCCAGGTGCTTTGCTCTGCCTAGAACAACTTGGAAACATGACTTACCTCTCTCGGTGCTTGATTAACTACGTTTCTGGGTTGTCAAGATCGAATCCTTGAGTGTTTGGAGCCAGCTTCATTGGCCAATGCCCGGGGGATTGTGTAGATGTAGGGATTTAATCTCTCAATCACCCTCTTGATCATTATCATTTCTTGTATGGCCGAATCGGCTCTTCCTTATTCTCGGGTATTTTCTCAATGATTAATTTATTTTTTCGGGAAAAATTTGTATAGCTCTGTGCCCAAAAAGAGTTCTTTAAAAGTTTAAAAGTTGTCTTGCTATCAAAAAGTTATTTGAATTACGTTGACATCTACAAGTCGTCCTTCTTTCTTATAACCATATTTGAAGATACTTAGAACTGTAGAATATCCTTTCGCAGATACATTAAAATGAGACCATCTGGACGAAGAGACTTGGCGGCGACAATCGAGTCAACCACGATTTGGGATCTGCGTGGAACAGTATCCTAGACAAGTAGTTACAGTATGTTCTAAATGACTTTTATTTCCTTTGTTATCTTTGTCGAATTTTAGCTTACTACTTAATTTTGGATTATTTAGTAATGTACTTTAGTTGGTTTTCCTGTCTTCGGTAGTATTATTATGTGATGGCCATAGCTTGTGGCTTTTTATTTCAATGTTCGTTGTACTTGATTCTTCTGACACTGCAATGCATCTTTGATTTCTACCGATGAGGTGTCCGTATGAATCGGGTTCTCTGTAGGTGATGTGCAGAGCCAGCGAAGGTAATTGGAACCTTTAAATTAGTTTTTGTTTGCCAAAATCGGGCTCAGGGATATCCTCTGAAGCACGCAATATATTGAATTGGTTGTTTTTGAAAGAAAAACTTCTGCATTTCATAAGCGTATATTCGAGTTGTAGTACTAGAACCCAACTCAATGTTATCAATCACTGCTTGTATTCAAGCAACTTCTCAGGAACATTTAAATATTTTGTCATCGTTTTCGCTTCCTAATCATTATTACGGAGATTTATAGCCCAAAATCGACACATTTTCAAAAATTCTTACAAAATCTTACAACAAGGATTTTATTTTGAACTGCTATGCCTAATACGAAGATGATGGAGTTAGGGGAATCGGATAACATCTTTGGAAAGTCCATACACAAAATGTATCTTTTCACTCGGTGATTTAATAGAGAGGACAAGCCTTCCTACCTCGATCACACCTACGCTCCAAAGGTCACATCAGAGACAAAAGTTAAATGCTAGTTTGTCTGAGAACATTACCCTCACGTTAATCATGTGTGATGTCTCCTCCAAAGCGCATATTAAAATCGAAAGTGTACTCATATTTTTTTGAAGAAGGATGGGGGATTTTCCTGCCTGGTAGGGACTGAAGAAAAGCCGTGTGAAGCACACATCAAGAAGATGGCAGGAGCTGAGTCGCCTGCATCCAACTTAAAGCGACATTTGATAAACTTTAATCGAAAATGATTGATAATTGATACAGCAATGATCACTAAAGATGGGCTCAGGTAAGCCTGTATTGATCTATGATGCAGGTTACCAGTTTTTTCAAAAACTAGACTATATATACTTGCCACTTGGAGTTGGAGTCGGAGTCCCATCAAACCTCGGAGTCGGAGTCCTATCAAAATGATAGGACTCTGCATCCCTGATTCAGAACAATACTTTAAAAGAGAAGGAAGATGGGTGGCATGCATACCGTAAAATCCAACATAGCACCCATCTCTTTCAATAAGGGGAAGTGTATACACAATATGAATCTGCAAAAAGATCAGTCATCTCCTTTTCGTACTACGTAATTTTTTATGATTAAAACAATAAAAGTGATGCTGTCTATAGTAGGTTTAGGCCACAAAACAAGGGAAAATATAAAACTCCTCAATCATTCCCAAATTGACCTACTTTCTATACGATCTGTGTAAAACCCACGAAACTCCGATTCGTTTCCAATGCAGTGGTCTGAGCAGCAATTTCTTTTCCGGATGAACATTTTCTGTTCAAAGTCGATTTCCCAAAATGTCCATGAGTTCCAGCCATTCGTTTCCTCGATGTCAAAAAGAGCAGTACTAAATCTCTTTGTTATCTGCTTCACTTTGAATTCACGAAAACAATACTGGAAGGAAAATGGTTATGTATTTGAAGCTCAAATTTTTGGATGTCATGCAAGCATCGCGAGACACAATGTGACTGAACTAATTCAGTCCACAGTTCTCCATCACCACTCACTGTTCCTTCAATAGCTAAAATCATTTACCACATTCAAACATTTTCAGTCGCATCTTTTGAATCCGCTTGATGACAACAGAGCTTTTCCACAACGGACACGAAAATGTCTTACACATCGATGGTAGCGAATCTCAGTGTTTGTGATGGCAGAAAAATTTAATTGCCATCGTAGATTTTTGCAAAAAAGTGGCTTTCCTACCATTTGCAAACGGTTCCTATGAAATCTTTAGAAACGTCTGAAATTAGCTGAATGAGGTTTCGGATCAAGTATTTTCAACAATTGAGAATTTTTCTTTATCTCAGTTGAGCACACCGCGAGAAAGGGCCATAATACAGTCCGTTTCATATAGTTGTTAAAACAGAAACATTTTATAGCAAACAGTAAGTTTTTTAACCAGAACTAAATGAATATTTCCTATATCATATTAAGCATTCTTATTTGTTATATGTTGGTCCAGTAAGGGCCCTAGTCCTTAAAAAGACTGATGGGTGCGTTCCCTAGTAGCCAGATTCGTCTCCTCTAAGTTGTATTACCTTTGGAATGCGATTAGGCACACTACCGATCAAATCTGTTGATCAATCTGATTCCACTCCTTCCTCACTAAAGATTCCAACCAATTCAAATCATTGTCCCGACAAATTCGTCGATGAACTCGCCGTTTCAATATAGACCAGACATTCTCGATTGGATTCAAGTCAGGAGACCTTGTCGGCCAGTCGTCGAAGGTTCGTATTCCTGCCCGTCTTTTATACAAACTGAGTTTCCCTGGCATGATGGCATGGTGCATTGTCATTCATGAGAATCCAATATAATGATGGATCACCTAAACTGAATGCTAAAGGATAAACATGTTCTTCGAGCACTCGAACGTAGCGTTCGGAGTTCATGCTTTCTCTCATACCATGCAGTGACTGCGACCATCACTTCAAATGGCTCCCATCCCCAGATGAGCAATTTCCTGCACTCGTCCTGACTCCTCTATGTAAAAAAGCGATTATGAATCTCTTGCCCAGACTTCAGTCAACGGCGTAGGGATCCATCTTTGAATTTTAATCGGACAGTTGCCTCATCCGACCAAACAACACATGACCACTGATTCCGCCAGCGCCAACATTTCATTGACCACTGTAGTCTCAGTTTTGTGTTGTCTCTTACGACTGGATTAGTTCAACTCCTTAAGTCGCCTCCAAACAGTTGTCCTGGAAAGATTTAAACCTGCTGAAAGCTCAGATAAAGAGGTAGAAGGATCACTGTCGACCACAGTGGTGTTGTAGCGATTTGACCTGAGAGAAGTCAGCGTTGGTTGGCCAGAAAACCTTCCATCAGGCCGCTGACAGCCTTTTTGCAACCAAAAGTAAACAGTACGAATGGGGACCTTTAATTGTTGCTTTGGAACTCATGATATGCTTGGTACTCCTGAATATGGGTGTAATGTTAGTAACAATTTGTGATTTCAATGAATTCAACTTTTTGCGCACAAAAAGAATATGCTAACTTTACACCGATATTCAGGAGTCAAAACATAAAATCACTAATAACATCATCAGTTCCAAAGCCTCCTCTGATTAATAGTTAGGATGTGGTCTACGAATATAAATGTGACTTGTGCGAAGCAAGATATATCGGATTCACATCGCGTCATATATTTATGAGAGTGGAAGAACGCAAACAACAGTCATCGTCTATTGGCAGACATAAACAGCAACGACACGGCGACGAGAACATCCGACTGTCAAATTTCAGAATTTCAAAAAGGTGCCCAAACAGAATTGATCTATTAACTTATAGAATGCTGCTTATCAAACTCCGTTCACCATCTCTCAACGGACTCAGTAAAACCTACGTTGCTTGATTAGTTCATATGTGAAGAAATCTCTTATTTTTTAGGATAGGCTTTTTAAGTATAAGTGATTTCGATTTCATTCCGCAAGGCTTAGAAATAATTTATTAGTGCTTTAAACTGTTATCTATGTGTATTGAATTTTGTATAGATAAGTAAATGCGATGATTTAGAAAATAAAATTAGGATGAAGGCCACTTCAGATGATCGAAATATCAATTTGGTGCTTTTATTTCTGTCAAAAAGGCAGAGTCTGTAGGAGAAGGACACTCATGATCATGGATTTGAAGAGATCCAAGCAAGAGTTGGACTAAGAGCCTTTCAAACTCAGGGGAAGTGACTGCCGCTGTGCTCAGACACACATGCATAAAGCCCCTCCTTCCCAACTGTGCCTGTAACAACACATTCTCGTGGTTCCCCTGTAAATTCTTGTTAGAGCTCGTGCAGGCGCGACCGAGTACCTGGCAGACTGGGCTCATATTAACCTTGGATGGCAGCCAGTCTAAGAGAAGGCAAACTCTGATTTAAAACCATTCTCCAAGCCGGATTGGGTCATCGTGAAAGATTGCGACCTTAACCCCTTAATAAATATGGATCACAACTAAAATGAAGGCCGTATTCGCCAAGGCCACAATGGGCAATCAATTACTAAAGTACCTCACCGACTGCGACCAATAGGTTGGTAACAGATGAAATTTTCTTCTCAAACCGTCCTCGGAAAAGGAAGACGGATGCTAAAAAGTCAGCTAACCAACTGAAAATTGCGACGTCTAACGTAAGAACATTAAAAGAAGGACAAAAAGTAGAGATACGGTTAGAAGAATTGGAAAGAGCCGTTTCCAAAGTCAAAGTAGACATCCGTGGCATGTGTGGAATGAGGAGAAACGATGAAGAGGTGCTACAGAGAGGAGACGGAAATGTGCTTTACTGGAAAGGTATCGGGAGCTCATACGGTACGGTCTTCTGGATCAGTAAAGAATGGAAAGACAACGTCACCGACTTCTACCGCAAATCTAAGCGTATCTCTGTGCTCATTCTGAAAGTTAGCAAATCAATGATTATCATACAGGTTCATGCACCCACGTTAGTGAGTAGCGAAAAGGCACTAGTGGAGTTCTATGACAATATTTAGGAAGTTTTAAATGACGGGAGGGAAGGTAGACCATTGCTGATAGCTGACTTTATTGCAAAGGTTAGACAACAGAGGATAGGAGACGACGTCATGGGTCCGTTTGGAATATGGGTGAAGGGGTGAGCGCCTTATCGAATTTTTGGCAGGACGCGGTCTGAAAATTACGAACACGTACTTCAAGAAAAGACGCAATAGGAAATGGACATAGGAATTCTAAAACGGCGACACAAAAAACAAAATTGACTCTATCTTATTCAAAGACCGAGCTTACTTTACAAATGTCGAGGTTATCAACCGGTTCGACTTTGACACTGATCATCGCATGGTGAGAGGACACATCTCCGTGAACGAGAAAAAAAGAAAGAAACAAAAGACTGAGAAAATTTCGTCTGCCTGCCGAAAAGTTAATGCTGGTTAAAGACGAATACCAGTTGGCATTGCATAACCGATTCGAAGCACTCCAACTTTTTGTCAATGAAGGTTCTGTCGATGAAAAAGTAAACTGACAAAGGAAACCATTAACTTAATCAGAAAACAAAGAAGAATTGCGGAAAAGAAATAACGATCAAGAAGAACCGAAATCGACTTTATCGAAACAAGGAAGCTAGCGAGGATGAAGATCAAAGAAGACATTAATTAGCACAATGAAAAACTCACTGAAGAAGTTATAGAGAGAAACAAATCTTTGAAAAGGCCCAATCAGTAATACAGAATGGTAGAATATGGATCAGAGCCATCATGCAGGACGGAAGAGAGGCCACGAACAGGGGAGAACTATTGAAAGCTATGACAACATACTATCGGGATCTATATGATGGAGAGGCACCTACAATAATAGGCAACGATAATAACTATGCAAATGAAGAAGTGGAAGAAGCACCAACTCCACCAATATTACGAGATGAAGTTCTATCTGCCTTAAAATTCATGAGAAGCTCCAGGAGATTATGGCATTATCACACAATATCTGAAAGAATATTTAACCAAGCTTTTTAACAAGATTCTCGAACGCTATGAAATACCTAAATTGTGGAACAACTCCAACGTCATACTTCTACACAAGAAAGGGACTAGACGTGACATACGAAGCTATCGCCCAATAAGCCTAATTAGCCATACGTGCACAATATCAACGAGGACTATTCAAAGACGATTGGAACACTCGATCACCGCCAATCACGAGACCAAGCAGGCTTTCGGAAAGGATTCTCAACGATCGACCACATACATGTAATTAACCAAGCAATTGAGAAAAGCCAAGAATACAACCTGCCACTCTCTTTTATTTATCGACTACGAAAAGGCGTTCGACTTCGTTAACCACCAAGGCTTGTTTAGTATATTAAAAGAGCAAGGCATCCAAGGATAGCAAGTAAAGCAGGCTGAGCCATTTTCACCAAAACTGCTCTCTTAGCTGGCAGTCTTAGAGGAAGTCTTTCATCGATGTAATTTCCCAGTGATTTAGTGTTACTTGCCTCAAGTCCGACTGAGTTGCAAGAGATGGTTCACCAACGTAACACTGAGAACAAGAAAATTGGGCTCAAGATCAACATCAATAAAACAAAAATAATGACGGATGTAGCCGAAACTTCAATCAGAATTGAACAGGAAGAAATTGAATATAGCTGAATACACATACCTGGACAAATCGTCGCTTTCGAAGACCGACAGAACAAAGAAATTGACAAGCGTATACAGAACGCGTCGAAAGCATTTTGGCAACTTCGCAACTATCTGACCTCGAGACAGATCAAATTGGTACACCGACGACGATTATTCAATATGTGTGTTCTTCCTTTAATGCCATACGGAGCACAAACATGGTCATTAACAGCAACCAACAGGAGAGACTAAGAGTTACAAAGAGGGATGGAAAGGAGAATGTTGAGAGCAACGAGAAGGAACAAGATCAGAAACGAGGAAATAAGAAGATGGACAGGCGTGAAGGATGTAATACAAACAGCTAGACATCTAAAGTGGAGTTGGGCCGGTCACCTCTCAAGGAGAGCTGACAATCGATGGACTGTAACGGTGTGGACACCGAGGGACGGCGGAAGAAAACGAGGAAGACAAAAACGAAGGAGGAGAGACGAGCTGTCCAAGATCTTCTCAAGAATTGCGAAGGGCAGAAGTCTGTGGTCCAGAACGAGGAGGGAGGCCATTTTCCTGAACGGATGAAAACGGCTACGGTAACCAGTAAGCAGTTGTACTTTGAATTTTGTATAGCTTAGCAAATGCGATGATTTAGAAAATACTATTCTGATGATGGCCACTTCAGATGATCGAAATATCAATTTGGAATTTTTACTTCTGTAACAAAAGTATGTTAAAAAAGTCCATCTTTATTGCATTTTGGAGATCAACATGTCTATGCACGTGCCCGAAGGGCGAGGGCACATTTTTTAAACGAGAGAAATGCAATTTACCCTTTGATGCATAAATTATTTTCAAAATTAAACTTTTTTTGAAAAACTAAAATTTTCTTCAAAATGCAATTTGCGGGCGTTCTAGGGGTCGTACGAAGTCGGGAGAGATGCCATTAGAATGGCATTGATCTCGTCTTCTTTTTGGTTTCATATTTTTGCTGCTTTGGGGTCAAAAGATGTGGGTTAAAATGTCCTCAAGAGAGTACAATATGCATGAAAGGGTTAAAATAGATATCTTTGCACGAGCTGCGTAAATAACCATAGACCTCTAGATATCTATAGTTATCTTAGTTATTTAGAGGTCCATGAAGGAACTTTCACAGGATCGGATCGTCAGACAAAACTTTCTATGTACTAATTTATTCCAATGAAACTTTATAAACTTAAACTACAGATTGTTTCATAAAAAATGGATCACCCTTAAACATCACCTTAACTCCGGCAAACTTGAACGAATTTCTCTGAAATTTGGAAGATATGTCAGTTGTGCTTTAAAATTTTTAAACATCTAAAGCATGAATATTGAGTTGTTTTCCTGTTATAGATAAAAAAGTAGTAGATAATTTGATCTTCATTTAGCAATGTTGCACAAAATCATACCTCACTCTTATAAAGTTACATTTGTTTCCTTTGTTATGTAATATGTTGTTCTACAAGCCAAAAGCTATCAAGCAAAACAAAAATAAAGAAAATCGGTCAATCAGAGCCAGCATAGCACCATTATTCATCAACAATAATGTAGCTGCTACATGTGATTAACTGGACTTCATGTTCCATAGCTTCCTGACTTCGTTGCGGTGGTGTTGGCAGCACTCCTGATTGCTTTCAGCTAGAAATCTATCTCTTACCGGTTGAAAACAATACAAAGCATAAATGAACAATAACGAGATCGCATTCACAAAAGGCAAAGTGTCAGCCTTGCTAGAACTAGGGTTTTCTTTGCGAGCTACAAGCAAGCGACTAAATGTCCCTTACACAAATGTGCATCGATGGCACAATGATGATTTTCGACTCTGTCGTAAAGAGGGCTCTGGCCGTCCACGCAAAACATCCAAACGTAGAGACCGCCTAATTTTGAGATTTGTTAAAGTTGATCCAAGTCTCTCGTTAACTAAGATGGCTGCACTAGACTCGTCTATTTCTAAGTCCACTATTCGTAGAAGACTTATTGAGTCGAATTTCAAGAGCTGTAAGAGGCCCTCTCAGATCGAATTATCAGATCAGCATACAAAAAGACGTCTCAGATGGGCAATGAGTCATTGTCACTGGCGAAATCAATGGGATCGGGTTGTCTGGTCTGATGAGGCATCAGTCCGTCTGAAGGATAGTGATGGTCGATTGAGATTATAGATAAAATCTGATCAGGAAATTCCGAGACGTTTACATCGTCCCCGTGTACAAGGTGGTGCGACTCTACTGATTTGGGCTGGCATTTGGACCAATGGCCGCTCTGAACTTCACATACAGCAAGGAACCATGAATTCTGAACGCTATGTGAATGTCTTACGAATGAACATTGGCCAAATGACAGATCAACTTGGTGATCCATCCACTTGGTTATTTATGGATGATAATGCTACGTGTCACAGGAGTAGTAGAGTCAACTTATGCAAGTCTCAATTAGGGCTTAGGACATTATCTTGGCCAGCTCGTTCTCCTGATCTGAATCCCATAGAAAATGTATGGAGTATTCTAAAACGTAGCGTTCGTCGTTCACTGCTACCTACAGATGGCGTATCACAACTTACGTCACTGTTAAAAAGAGAGTGGAGAAAGTTAGATCAGTCAAAAATCAACGAAAATCATCGAATCAATGGTAATGTCATTGACAATAAGGGTAGGGCCACAAAATATTAGCTTCTTAAGAACCGTTACTGTATCATAGCTTATCAGATTATATAAGGACATTTAAATATATTAGGGACATGAAATAACATGCAAAATGCTTTCTGTATCATACTTATGTTTTATTTAGTCAAATTTTATGATGATCCACTTTTTATGAAACGGACTGTATATAAAGCATAAACTTAGTTATGGAAGCAATAATCGCAAAGATTATTGCACTGTGAAATAAAAAGTCTTTTTTGAGAGGAAGACCATTTGTGAGACCAATACCTTTCGTGAAATGAAGACATTTTGTGCGAAGAAGAACTTTTGTGAGAAGAAGATCGTTTTTGATCTTTTGACCTTTTGTGAGAGCACGTCCTAATGTGGTCATCCTCGTGAGAAGATGCATTCCTTTTGTGAGGAAAATACTTCGTTGGTGGACGCATTTTCATGAGAAAAACTTCGTGAGCGGAAGACTTTTGTGGAAGGATGAACTTTTGTAAGAAAAATACTTTTTTGAGCACGACCTTTCGTCAGAGGATTACTTTCTGTAAGCGGATGACGTTTCCTCAGAGGATGACCTTTAGTGTCATTCCACTTCCACTCGCATTGCAAAATGTGTGGATGGCTTGACCATGATTGATCCTCTGGCATATCACGCAGCAGTTTCAACGTTATCAGACTCCGTCCAACACTTTGGCAGCCGAATTGTCGCAGATATTCACCTTTTCTGGGCGGCGTCGCAACTCAGCATTTACTTGTGCCAAAGTGAATTCAGGATGCTCCTTAGTGATGAACACAAAGACGTTCTGTATCCAAACGATCATTCCTTGCTCCACTTCGCGGACGATCGACAGTCCCATGCTCTCGGTGTGGGACTCTAGACGTGTTGTCATATTCTTCATTACGCTCTTATGCAGCAACGATTCTTTGCTTATCAACCAAGGAAATACGGTTTTTTGGCATATTTGCAGAAAAATCAATCGACAGAAGTAATGTCATAAGTTTTCATAGAGATATCTATCAATGAGTTGCAAATATTATTCATGAGTTGACATGTGTGACAGCAATTTTCATCACGTCAGTAATTAATGTCGTCAGTAATTAAACACTAGAACCTGCATACTTGAAATGAGATTCATGACATCGGAAATTAGACATTGAATGTCTGAATTGAAGAGCTATTCTTGATTTGAGCACTTTAAACATTGAATTTAGCGATTTCATACATGAATTGGGAAAGGTGTATCTGAATCCTAATCAACTTTAGATTCTAAAAGTGCAAGAAACTGTCCTTTTAGGAAGTGAATTTGGAATGGATGGAAACGCAAATATGACTGTTTTTATAAGAAGCCTATATTTATGAAATTTAATGTTTTCAGCAATTGCATTTGCAATATTTGAAACTAATCTTATTTGAACAATATCTAATTTGATTTCAGTTTTTTAGTTGTAAATTGAAGATGAGCGTAATTAGATGACTGTTACTTAAAATAACTCTTTTCGATTGGTTTTACATTAATAATTTCGAAGGCGTGCTCTGAAGCTGAGATAATAGCTATGAAGTAAAAAGTTTCCTCCAGGAGCTATCGCATGAGCTTCAGATTTTCATGATGACAAGATATCCAGCAACTTTCAATTGAAACATATCAGTACATATTTACTCTATAATAACTCGAAATTGGTTCATTAATTTATTGTGTAGCAACATATTTCAATACCTAAGTGACAAATGATATTAGCAAAAATTAAAAACTGACATGACAAAATCGTTGTATATCTCGCTTGCACAATCAGGACACCACCTGATCCAAAGAATTATTAAGTCATGAGTAGTAGCTTCACAGTAGTGATGCATCATTATGATAGGCCTACCGGTAATATAATCCTTAAAATCGAAATTTTTGCATTTTGGGATCATGGTTTGTGGAGTGTCAGTAAATCTAGTTTTCATAACCCAGGTCCACAAGTAAACGATTTCCGCTCTCTCATCTGTAGAATATTCTGAAGAATTCCAAAGTCGTCAGTGAAAAATATTTCACTAGCTTCACTTGTCTTCTTAACATATTTTTATCCAAGGAGAACAAAATTTGGTCCATTTCAGTCAATAATAATACAATCTACAATCTACAGCAGAGGTTCTCAACATATTTTACATCTCCCAAAATTTTCGCGGCACAATACTCTTGAATTTTCTACTCACAACTCCTTTTTGCAATAAAATAATAAAAAAAGAAAGATCATATAAAGAATCCACAGTGCTTCATCTATTTTAAATAGTCAACGCAAGATAGGAGCACAACTCACGTCACGGTGATAGTTCACAAAAGTCGAAAATGCGGATTCATCACTCATAACAGCATGGATAGTGTATCACTCACTATCAATTTACTGAGAGTAGAAAGAAATAAGCAGCTGTGTGTAGTGTCAACTGTGTGCAAGTCATCAGTTGTCAATCAGAAAGAAGACAGATGATCAATCGCCGTCGAAGGCACCAAGCATAGCAAAATAAAATTAGAAATATCCACTTATCTCTTCGCGGCTCAGTGGTTGGGAACACTGATCTAGTGATATATCTGAAAGTTGAATCTCTAAAACTTGTGTAAAATCGGTTCTGTATTCGACTAACACACGAAAATTTCATTCGAGGGAAATGCATGGCAGCAAGCAGCCTTAGATGGATGCCCTCCAGAATATATAAAATGCGTTCTTTAGAAAATGAGTGTGAATTCACTACTCACCTTTTTCGTCTCATCTTATTCACAATTTTTACAGCTCTTTTTTCTAAGGCTGCGTTTACACGTGTAACAAGATTGCTGACACTTTTCGATGCATGCTGAGTGAGGAAAGAATACACAAACAATGGAAGCAAAGGGATACCTTAGGCCTAATAATCGTGCTTCGTGCCTCACCAGACAAAACCAACTTAATCAATGGTGATAAAGAGAAATGCATTAATTCATCATCATCTTATCCTCTCAGTGTCAGTAAAAAGTAGCAGCTGAAGTTGAACAAGCCGCAAATTAACTGACATCTTTACTGACACTCAGAGGATAATAAGTCGATGAGATCAGTGCACTTCACGAAGAGACATTCACGAAATTCCTATTGTCTGGTGACGCACGCAACACGATCATTGAAGTCATCCCTTTACTTCCAATTCTCTGTCCACTCATCATGGCTCGAAAAGTGTCAGCACGTGCAAACTCAGCCTAAGATTGATATCTTTTGCTATTCATTGTTGATACAGCAAGCTCTCTCATAAGCAACATGTTTCACGAACTGAAAATAAGCATCAAAAATTCGAAAGATGGGTAGTTGAAAGTTTTAAGTAGGAAATTGATAGCCTGAGGAGCAGGACCGTATAGCGCGTTCTTTAGGCAACCATGAAAAATCTATTAACACAGTGCGTCACCCTAGTGATGGGTAGCTGATGCTGACGATCTAATTGCACGCTCGTAATTTGCAGTAAAGTAGCCCTATCATTAACACGTATAGCTGTGTCAACGTAGCCTCATATGAAGACACATGATCTGCAAATGCTTTCTATGTTCATCATATTGAAGAAATGCTCCTTCGACTCTGAGACGGCGTTAATAAACCAAATCAAAGACAGTGGAAGACGTCTTTGGACCAAATCCTCCATTGATTGAGAGTTTTATACCAAAAGCGATCTTTATTTCACATCAACGTCGCGGACTAAACTGAAAACGGGAGTTGAGAAATGCTGTACTGAGCGGCTCTCGAGGTGAAATTGGCACTTATGTACATGTGCAAACAGAAAATTTCAAATAATGCTATTTCATCAGTACAACCTCAATCTTCTCACCCTTTGAAAAGATATATGCACGTGATCCATTGCATCACTATCGTAAATCCATTTGTGCGAGATATCGTATAGAATGAGTTTTCCAGACTGTAAAGTACCTTCAATCCAAATGGGATAATCTGAAATGAAAAGAAGACCCATATTTTCTAATTCCCTCGTGAGAAACACACGCTGCTGCACTATGTTAAAGCATGTCCACTTGAAAGTAAAGGCATGTACAGAAAATATAGCGATGAAGACAAAACAAAAGCAAAAACAGAACGTCAGAACTTAACCTCTCTGACTGCTGAGAACGGATATCTTCGTCCTCCAGTATTTAGGGTGGTTGACTGATTTTTGAAATTTGACTATTCAAGTAATAATTCATCTAATTATTAATTATTTAGTCTAATCGAGCTGTGTCTGACAGTCCACAGCATTATGCTATTCGGAAGACTTCTGTTGTGTGCAATTTACAATGTTGTCAATGTTTGAAGTGTCAGATAGCCTTTCCTTTTGTACATCCATATACTTGTGCATCGTTGAAAGTAAAGCTTAATAAAAAAAGCCAAAAATGAGATTCACAACCATTCAGTTGTAAGCAATCAATCAGAAACACATAGAATACAGATGAAGTACGTGCAATGCTACCAGTGTATCATGAATTATTCGGATGATATTTATTCGGATTAGGATTTCGAGCTGTCGGATAGGATTCAACCCCCAAATCCGATTGATGTATACTCTCTGTCTGCATGGATGTCGATTCACATCAAATACACAGAATTAGAGCTTACCCCACTCCTTCAGTGTTCCTAGATGGGATGAGATCGGATACTATTGGAAATGGCAAACACTCTCAAACAAAAAGGTGTCAGCCGGACACCAGCCACTCAGTGGCGTGCGTGTTGTAGACTCATTTCGGACACGCCAAGGCACACATTACCGTCTACCTACACATTCAGTGTAAGATATGCATTGAGGAATGCTGAGAAGAGGATGGTGAAATCATCATCATATGAACTCATTTTCGTGCGCCTGCTATCTTCTTAAAGGTGTTCGGAAAGACCAGTATTATCGACAAAGCGTGTGCGGAACGACATGAATTCTTCGAATCTGAAAGAATCGTGGCAAACAAAGCATTTAGGAGCAATTCACAGCAATCCGCAAACGATGCACGACTGTTTTTCCTATCCATGTAAGGAATTAGGAATTCCCTTTCTGCCCACTTAGTTTCAGCTTGTGCCATCGCTTTGAATTAATCTAAACTTCTAGAGTTCAACAATCTATTTCTGTGATCTAATCTATTGGCAAATTGGAATCTTCAATGACAGACTGGTTATTGCTTTTCCCTTCAGACTACAACGTTGAAAACAAAGTTTCCTGTTGAGTGCGCTGATCAGATGCATGCAAGAACCGATGCATTTCTCAGTATCGTCACACGCCTCTGATTTGTCAATTTGAATAAAATTTATGCCGTTGTAAAGCTGGCTATGTCGTGAGTGCGAATTCATCAACAGCAAAGATCCAGAGCAACAAATCAACATAAGTTACTACATATCATGTGATTTTTACAAAAAATCACATTTCAATTAGAAATTCTAAATACGAGTATGTGAAGGAAAATCTCCGTCTTCAGTGCTACATCTTAATGTTCAAGAAGATGGAGAGCTCCTTCCCTCGTATATAAACTGGGCTGTGCACGGAAACGTGCGAATTTCAATCAAATTGAGATTTTACTGTATAGCATTAATTACAGTTAAATTACAGTTAATTACAGTTTCATTCCAGCGATCTTCCCGAAAGATTTTTCGATAACGGCAACACTGTTTCGAATCTTTCTACATTTCTGATGAGGTCAGGTATTTTGAAATGGATGAAGAATTGTTGTCTTCTAAAGGAATCAACTAAAATCTCGACGTCTCGTCCACTAAATGACTTAGTAATTTAGTCACTGTAAATTTTACCCTTTTATGTTACGTATCTACCTATCTAATTCTGTTTTCATCCAGTTTTAAAGTTTTCATTAGAACTATCATAGAAAAGTACGGATCAAGCATGACGAGAGTCACGTTCAAGTATGGGCAAAATTAAACTGAAAGGTCTGCTTTAAAATGTTTGTAGAACTATTAGATTTTTCCTAGTCGTAATTGAGTAGTCGTAGATAATTAACTAACTTAGTCGTCTATCTCCTATGGCAGTCTTCAAACAGAGGATCGTTCAACATACAAGGACACGCATTTCCTGTATTATTATTATTAGAATGCTATATTTTCGTCAATACAAAGAGCGGTACATGACGCAGAAGACATACATATGGACAGCAAAAATCAAGTTACATAGGAAAATTTACAGAGATCAGGTAATATAGGAATATTTACAAAAACCAAATTACATAAGAATATTTACAAAAATCAAGTTGCAGAAGAGTATTTTACAAAGGAATTAGAATACAGTTTGGGTTTTCTGAAGCGGGGAAGAAGGGAGCGGCAGTGCCTGAGACGGGAATCATTCCTGATCAAGAAGAACTGGGACAGCGGGTGGATGTCAATGTTATCAACTACTTTCTTAATAAGCTTAATACACGAGCAATCTAACCTGGTACGGAGGCTGGGAATATGCGTTTTGTTGGCCCATTTAGCTGCCAGACTATCAAGCCGTTCAAGTTTCACAAAATGTCTTTGAGGAAGATCACAAATTATGGGCCAGCAGTACGTCATATGACAGTAAACATAGCTAAGATAAGCTTGCCAGATAATAGGGGAGCAGTTTGAATTTTGTTTTAATTTTTTAACGAGGGCAAGACTCTTACAACATTTTTTATACAAAATGGGAAAATGGTCATCCCAGCTCAAATCGGAAGAATAAGTGACTCCCAAAATTCTAACATTGTTCACGCAATCAATAACACAGTTACCCAAGGATACAGTAGAGGGAGGAGATACTGTAGAAGTCCGGGAAAAATGCATAAATTTTGTCTTTTCAGAGTTGATGGAAAGCTTTTTACACCCAGCCCAAGTAACAACATCATTCACATAAGATTGAAAGTTGGAGGAGGTCTTATCATCTCCGAAGTGGAGGAGGGTGACATCATCTGCATAGATAATAGCTTTGGTGTGCGGGAAATCAGGGAAGTCATCAACCAGAATGGCAAAAAGGAACGGGCCCAAAATGGACCCTTGAGGAACCCCACTCGAAATGGTCTTCCAGTCCGCAACATGTCCATTGTAGGCCACACGCTGGAGGCGACTGGAGAGAAAACTGTATATCATTTTAACTGCAGGGGGAGAACAACCGAAGCGATTGACGAGAGACTCAAGAAGGGTGCGGTGACTGACAGAATCAAACGCTTTCTTGAAGTCGATGGCCAAAAGGGAGCAATGATTGGAGGCATTTGAGAAATATGCTGAAGAATGCTAAGTCTAATGGTTAATAACGCATTGGTGCAACCAAAGCGATTAGGGAGAAAGCCAAACTGATGGCCAAGAAGTTTCTGAGAGAGAGAAGGCATGAGAACCCTGTCTCTAATGACTTTCTCTAAAAATTTGCTTGCAAAGGGAAGGATTGAAATGAGACGGTAATCTGAACGGCCTTTAGGAAGGGGAGAAATATTAGCCTTTTTCCAAGATGAGGGAAACGTAGCAGTCTGTAAAGATAAATTGATGATAACAGTAAGGGGAAAGGCAAGAATGTCAGCAAAATGCCTGAAGAAAAAGCCAGGTATCCCATCCGGTCCAGCAGAGTTGGTCTTGCTAGACTTAATTAAGTCAAAAACCTGAAAACCTCTACAAAGGGGCTGAACGACTGAGAGAATGGGCGTTTATCACGAAATTCGTGAATGTCAGCAGGTGAAAAGGAGGCCTGAAACTTATCATTCAGACTGCACACATCTTTCTTCTCCAAGTGAGAGTTGCGAGAAGAGTTACACAACTGGGATTTAATGCAATTCCACCTGTCGGACTGGGACTGGGATTGCATTATTATACGCAACCCTCGAACAGTGTTTTATTCTCCCACCATTGCTAATACCGACTGTTGTTGTTATGATTATTTATCATTACCTAGGCCTACTGCTGTGCTAGACACAGTGGCAGAATCAGACCGTTTTCAAGAAAGGTTCAAATTCAATATTAACTGCTTCCACGAAATTCGGATAGATCGATCAACATTTCATGAACCGGCAATGTGTATGAAAACCTATAATCTGATATGCATGCTATGGATTGCGACATCATATATCTCTTCTGCTATGCATTCTTGTATCCGTGAGAAATAATATTATGATAAAGTTTTCGCCGTTTCCTAGCAGTAGGCCCACTAATTCTTAGAACAATGTACTCCGGTTTGAAGTTTAGATGACGACTGCTTTTCCTCGGCCTATCGCTTGACATTTTATCACCCGTGATTGTTTTATGTCAATGAGATGGCGAGAGGATCTCTCCTTCACTTTGAAGAACTGTAGGCCTACACCCACAATAGTTGATTATGATTTCTCTTTCTACTTCCTCATATTCTTATCGCAACCCGCAATCATTTTCTGTCACTCGTAAAGAACTAGTGATCCCCTCACTCAGACGCTTCTCTAGGGCACGCTAGTGAGTTGAGTGCGCGTCAGTTGTAGAGAACGAATTATCATGTATATCTAACTTCACACGGAACATTTTCTTAGTGCGGACAATTTCAGTCGTGAACAAGAATCTATTCGGCGTCGCGGACGCACATCAAGGAAACATGTACCAAGTCATCACAACCCACAGTCATCATTCATTGAAAAAATGCAGCCTGCAGCTCTGTAGCATTCGCAATGGCTTTGCAGTGGTCCACACAACAGAATTAATGCTGATCATATGGACCGAAGACTCACGGCTGAGCCATAGGAAGAAAGGATGTTCATCTTCTTGCTGATCCCCACAGCACTGCTCTTTCTCCCACTCATGTAGAGTTGATGGCGTTCACCTGTCTAAGTCAGTCCGACACGTTTAGCTGACGAAAATTAAAGTGAAACACGTTCACGCTAAGCCACGACTTCTGCCTAATAAGTGCACTGCTTGGACACTAACGCGAGTGGCACAGCAGGGGTGTGACCCTCACCCTGCTTGTCTGTCTTTCTTTCCAGTGCCCATATTCCAAATGATGGCGAGTCGCGCATCGCTTCAGGCTTTGAGATTTTGACAATCCGGTTGTGAGTGTCTGATTCGTTTAGAGAGTTTCTCCGATTTGATTATCGCATTCGAAAATGAAGTTTCATGCGCATAGTTTAATAGCATAATTTCCTCCTTTTTTTCGATTACTCACCACTGGTCACTTCTGGTCCGTTTTATTTTAGGTCGGTATTTATTTATTCCGGTAGCCAGCACGAGTTTTGATAGGGAACGAGGCCAACAATGAGACTCTCACAATGATGTAGACCTGTTGATACTCGAATCTGCGCGTCTACCGAGATCTACCGGTTCCTCTTATTGTCAGGCATGGTCAAAGATAGAAACATGCAAATCTATTGAACGTATATTGAGATTTTCGGTGAAAAGAATACTCTAAGTTTTAATGTCTCCAAAATTCAGACTTGTACCCTTTTCCCAGTATGATTAAAATGGTTTTGATACAATCGAGCGAATTGAGATTCAAGGGTGAACTTACTGTTACGGTATTTGAAGTATACATCTTTGTATCTAAAATTCAGTAGTGTTATTGACATATTTGAGTCCGAATGGAAAGTCCATGTTGTGAATTTGGAGTCGTCTGCATTGATCTTCACGGTCTTCTTTGTAATCACGGTTGTCTCGTAATCTGAAATTGATGCAAAATCCCATATAAGTCGTGTTATTGTATAAGTAAGTATAAAATATATAAATATCATATAGAAATGCGTGTTTTGTTCATGAATATTTGTCTCACTTAATTTTTTAACATGTAATTTTGTTTCGCTATGAAAATGTGACCATTTTGTGAAATTTACTGTAAAAAAATTTACGACCATTTTACCACTATCTGCAAAGAAAAAATATGCCTTCATCATCACTTTCACTAATATCATTATTTTCCTGTAGAATAAACAGATGGAGAATTCCGGCATCTTGACTTCCCCAACAGTCATTTGTGATTCATCAGAGAGCATGTGGTGCAATCTTTTCCAACGCGTCTAGAACCAGGTCGATTGCTCTCTAGATCACTCTTTCTCAAAATGGGCGATATCGCCCCCCAGTGGGCGATAGGGGGGCGATCGATAGAGCAAGGGGCGATTGGGGGGCGATCTGGAGAATAGGGGGCGATTGGGGGGCGATTGTTATGTGGTACTTTTACAAATATTCAATGTAGTCAACCATGTGACAAAACGATGGCTTCTGGCTAAAACGATATTAATATCTTAGGCATAACTTCTCTAATGAGATAAGTAGTTTATAGTGTGACATCCGGCGCGACGCTTCGCTTCGCTTTGCTTCGCTTCGCTTGCGCCGGATGTCACACTTTTGCGGGGGTTTTCAAAATTTTCAAAAAAATCAAAATTTCAAAAATTTAGGTAGATTTCAAATTTCACGTGGCCGAAGGGCGAAAATTTAAGTTGTCTCAAAATATCACGTGGTCTAAGAATTTTGAAAATTTAGGCAGACGAAAATTTAAGTTGTCTCAAAATATCACGTAGTCTCAATATACCAGAAGATTGTATTCAAAATATTTATTCAAAATATTTATTCAAAATATTCATTTAAAAATGGAAGAAACAAAAGTGGATGAAACAAAAGTGGAAGGAACCTCAAGAATATATCCTTCGTTATCATATGAACGTAGTTCTACTTTAATGGACATTGAAAAGATTAACATTGAAAAAATGAATAAAGAAAAACACAGAGATAGAGTACGTTATATGAAAGATAAGGAATCTCAATTATTATTAAGATTAGAGCATTATAAAAATTAAGAAAGAGATGGTCTAATGCTTTAACAATTGTCATTTCATCTGGCGTTCTTACAATTCCAGTAGTTGCTACTGCTTTAACTCGATACAAAATGAAAACACATTTCCATCTTTGAAATATTTTATTCACATCACAGACAAGTACTATGTACAAGTAGCATCGTTTACAACGAATAAAATATGTTGACTAGAAAATGTGTTATGACATGATACAATTGTTTCTGTATGAGTAAAATAAAGTAAGGCTCATAGAACTATAAAACCAATGAGGACAAGTAGCATCGTTTACAACGAATAAAATATGTTGACTAGAAAATGTGTTATGACATGATACAATTGTTTCTGTATGAGTAAAATAAAGTAAGGCTCATAGAACTATAAAACCAATGAGGACAAGTAGCATCGTTTACAACGAATAAAATATGTTGACTAGAAAATGTATTATGCCATGATACAATTGTTTCTCGTAAATTCAAATAAGGGAAGGGTCATAGTACTATTATCTATTGGGAGTAGCTTACCGTTTCAATTGATTGAGTTTAAAATTTGATCAAGGGTTGGGCGGTGTCTCCCATGGCGAAGATACGAGTCAATAATAGCGAAGTTCCTTTTGAAAAATGATATAGATTCCGTCGAGTTCTTAATAAACGGAAATCGTAAATATAGTTTATAAAATTTTCTTAAAAAGATGCTATAGCCTCTCGAATAACCTAATTGTTTACAAACATGGCCACTTCCCCGGATTACAGTCAAAGCTCTTCCTTTTAACAACGATAACTTCACAGTATTGTTCACCGAAATGTCTTCTTCTCTTCTTAAATGTGCTAAATAATTAGTTAGCTCTGATGGTAAGATGTCTCTTTGAATTTCTTCTTCAAAATTATAGTTTGAACTGATATTGATGGCGTTATCTTGCAATGTGTCTTCAAATCGATTTATCACTAAAAATTCTCTGAATGTTTTTGATGCGTGGATGTCTTCTTCCTCCCTTGGTTTAAGATATTTCTCCTGAAATTCTGTTAGCATCTCAATACACTTCTTCCGTTGATCTTCGTTCACAATAGTGTCTGAAATTTTTCTTTTCAAATCGGCAAAGGCGATGCTTGAACGTGCCATTTTCGTTAAAACGTAGTGAATTAATTATGATAAAAAATAAAATTGTTGAAAGTCGCTGATGAAATTGACCAAAATAGATAAAGGTCACAGATGATTCGTAAGCAGTCACAGTCTCGTAGAACGCTCGCAGAATGAATACACGCAGTAATACGTGGAATAATGGCAGCAGCTGTTCAAGTGAAAAGTTGAGTTATGCGGGTCACAAAGAATTCTCTCATACTGAATAGCTTAAACTGCTAGCAGCTGTTCATGTTGAGAAATTTGGTAACAGATGTTGCTAATGTCTTAATACAGATAAAACAATCAATATTCTCTTAACAAGAGTTCATAAGAATAAAATGGAACAATGTAACGTTTTAATTTAGATTAAATTAAATCATTTCAAAATCGAATAAGTAGTAAAGAAAGACATCATTAGAGAACAGTTTTAAATCAATACCCCCTCCCTTCTGACTAAGTAGCAAGGAAAGTCATCATTGTGGAACAGTTTTAAATCAATACCCCCTCCCTTCTGACTAAGTAGTAAAGAAAGACATCATTAGAGACCAGTTTTAAATCAATACCCCCCCCCAGTAGTAAGGAAAGTCATCATTATAAAAATGTTTTAAATCAATACCCCCTTCTGACTAAGTAGTAAGGAAAGACATCATTAGAGACCAGTTTTAAATCAATACCCCCCCTCTGACTTCTAGGGGTCCCTTAAGAAATTTTTTTATTATAAAATGAGCAACATAAATGAGTTTTTTAAATTATATGGAACGCAAACTACGACAAATTTCGACCTAAAGAAAATCGCAAATGAATTAGGAATAAAGAATTTTCATGTTCTAATGAGAAACGAATTACAATTCCTAAAAAATAGGCCAACAATAACTGTAAATTTCATAACGAATCTTCACACTTCAGACCAAAACGGCGTACATTGGTCAGCAGGTATCTTTAGTAAAAACGGAGATAATTATTATTTTGACTCATACGGGCTTCCACCTACAAATGAAGTAAAAGAATTACTTGGAACGGGAACATACAATACGTTTCAAATTCAAACACCAGGCACTACTTATTGTGGACAATTATGTCTTTATGTTTTATTTAAATTACAGGAAGGAGTACCATTTCTAGATATTATGTTAGAATTGAATAATAAAAATAATAATAATAATGATAATTAAAAATCAGTTCGTTGTAATTCATTTCGATAAAAACGGCCTCTGATATCCTCATTATCTAAATCTTTAATTTCATAAGTAATCGGATAACTTTGATTTATTTTGCAAACTTCAAATATTTCTTTAGTCCAATAGCCAACAAAGCCTTTTTAAAATTTATTCTTATATTTAAATATTCTAACTCTATCTCCAATTTTAAATTTCGGTTTAAGTTTCTGCAAATTCGGATTACTCTCATTCGAATAATTATTCTCGAATATTTTCTTTCGTATTAAATCAGGGTCGTCAGAAGCATTCTTTGGGGTTTCTTCAATACCTGAATGAACTTTATTATTGTACTGCTCTACAATTCCTGGTAATATTTTTAACCATTTCTGATTTCCTTGCTGAGTAAATTTTTTGAAAATTATATTTTTCAACGTCCGATTGAATCTTTCTATCACTATAGCTTTTCCAGCGTTTTCAGTTGAATAAACAATTTCAAATAGTGGCTGAACGTTTCGGTTATAAAATTCCGACCCTTTATCAACAAACAATTTTTTTGGCTTTCTATTACTTTCTTTAAAGATTTCTTCAAACGCATATTTAACTGAAAGACCACTTTTATTTTTTAAAGGCTTTACCCAAGCATATCGTGTATATAAATCTATAACGGTCAATGCGTATTTGTAGTCCCTTTCATTCGGCATATGAATAAGATCAGCACTCCAAATATCATCTTTATTAAATACTTTTACTTTTAATAAATATTTAGGCTTTCTATATTCTTTATGAATTTCAGATGCATAAACGTCTGAATTATGATTTTCATTTAAACCCTGACCGAATAATATTTTAGCTTGTAAAGCTTTCTTAACAAACATTCTTTCAATTCTTTCTCTAAAGGAAGGATTTTGAATACTATCTAATTCTTGAATCATTTTCTTATCAGCTGCATGTCGAGAACTTAGATCATGATTTCGATAAGCTAAATCATGCCTGTAAGCGGCGGCATCTACTCTATTTATTGGTTCTTCACCTGGTTTCGGATTATTATTCTCATCTAGTCTTATATCTAATCGAGTTCCTGGACCAGTATATGAATGACCAGGAAGATGTTTTTCTTTCGAATATTTACTCCAAATAAATCCAGGAAAGTTTTCTAATGTTTTTTGTATATCACCACCGAAGTGGTGTGGAACTTTGTTCTTGTCACCTCCAATATGCTGACAATTTCAGTTTTTATTTTTGTTTAATAGATAATTCAATAAATCTAAATTAGAAATTTTTAATTTAATTAAATTTTCGGAATTTGTAGAATTCATTTTAAAAGATATAAAAAATTTAAAAGATAAAATAAAATAAATGTTTTACCGAAAAGAACCAAAGGTCTTGAGGTTATTACCTTATCATACTAGGACTTAGATATATTCCAGAACCATCTTTAGTTTCTTTAATTTCAATTAAATCATCAACATTGTGGAGAATATTTTTAAGAACTCGTTTTCCTTCATCAACTAATTTTAATTTACTAATAAAATTATCTACTATTCCCTCTCCCCTAGCAACTTTCTCTAACTCTCTGTTATGACGTTTTTGTTCTTCTAATGCTGCCTTCTCTGATTTATTTTTATTTACTGCTTGGACAATACCAGCTGTCCCACCTGCAACACTTCCTGCAGCTGCTATGCCACCTATTATTAGTGGAATTAATGGGAGAATCCCGCCATTCTTTTCTTCTTGTAATTGAATATTCTCTATCATTGGTTTACTTATATAATACTTTTTTTTATTAATCGTAATAGTTTTAGGGGTATTTTTGTCAACAATATTACGTAATTTTAATTCAACAGTTTTATTATTATTACTTTTCGGTTGCGACATCTTTAATAAAAAAATTTTAAGTTATCAAAAATTTAAATCTATTCTAGTTATGAAAAAATTTCAAGTTACCAAAAAATTTTAAGTTACCAAAAAATTTTAATCTATTCTAGTTATGAAAAAATTTTAAGTTACCAAAAAATTTTAAGTTACCAAAAATTTTAATCTATTCTAGTTATGAAAAAATTAATTAATCGACTAAGTCTTGGGCTTTAACCTATAGAACTTTGTTCAGAGGCTTTAGCCGATCCTAACCATCTTCCCATTAAGAACTTCAATAGAATATTTTACATCTTCTAGCAATAAACCATAAGCCATTAATGAAGTTGTGGAATCTTTCTTTTCAATATTAATTGTTACATCACAACCAGTCTTGATAATATCATCAGATTGTGCACTTAAATCGAAACAGAAAATTGGATATAAATGTCTCCAATCTCCAGGAGTTAATTGTGGTTCAACTCCAAATTCTATACAAAGATTTCTATAAGAATCATATCCTTCCATAAATTGATTATTGGTATCATCGAATCTTAATGGATCAATTGGATATCGAGTTTGATTTAATGAAACTTGTAAACTTCGAATTGTATTAATATGAAAAATATTATTGTTCTTATCAAAACTTGGAGAATTATTTCTTTGAAATGTTAGTAATAAATATCTTGGGGTATTCGCAGTTCTAGTAAAATGCCAGTTAAATCTTTGTTCGGAAAAAGTTACTGAACTAGCAGTACGCTTTAGAAAATTTACTGGAATTGGTTTGTTAGTATTTAATCTTTTTGCAATAGCTGTTTCAACCTCTAAACTAGGAGTAATATGCGTAATCCACCATTCAAGTCTATCAATTTTTAAATATGCTTTTTTTCCAGTTTTGCCAAAAAAGATTAATTCATTATTTGCCGTACGATGAATTATTAATTTAAATTTAAATTGATATGATATTTTATCATAATCTAAATATCCGAATAATGGAGACAATGACCAATTTACTGTCTGTTTACTTTTTTTGTTAAATTCACGTCTTTCTTTATATGCTTCATTATTTGTTTTATTTAAATGTTTTGCAATATTTTCTACATCTTTCGCAATTCCTGCTGCATCTGTTCCAGCGTGAGTTAAATCATCAACAATTATACCATCATTAGTATCAGGAAACCAACCTTCGATTTCATACTTTTTATTATTTTCACCAATTGTTACAAATCTAAGCAATGTATCAATTACACCTGGGGAATCACTTATTGTTTCTATATTTTGAGTTGCAACATCTAAACGCATTTGTGTAAATAATCTTGGAAAAAAATTATTCTCTAGTGTAATATTATCGGTATCTGGTAATGGTGTTGTAAAATTAGCATCACTATATAAAGAATATTCACAGTGTAAAAATGAATCAGGTAAATATAAATAACTCTGCTGATTATCAACTTCAAAAATTAAATCACCTCCAGTATTTACTCTACTGGAAGATCCGGGATTCATAGCAATTCTTATATAGTCATTCTTTTTTTGATTGTAACTGGTGAACGGAGGATCATCTAGTCTAAATTTATTTTCGATAAGCGAAGGCATTTTTATAAGAAATAATTTGACTTTTTGTTTTTCTCACAGACAGAAAAAAAATTTTTACTAAAATATAATTTTAGAATTTTACTAAATATAATTTTAGAATTTTACTAAAATATAATTTTAGAATTTTACTAAATATAATTTTAGAATTTTACTAAATATAATTTTAGAATTTTGCTAGACCAGCTCCGCTACAGCTTTGCTGGTTAGACCGAAGGTTACTGCTCACGCCATTACCTCTTATTTCTTCAATTGAACGAACCGTAGGTTCTATGGCTACGCCTGTTTTTTTATTATTTTTATTTTCATTATGTTTACTATCACCATCCACAGCTATGTTAGCAATTTTATTTTTTGTTTCATCTGAAAGTTTTTTTAATTTTTTTAGTTCTTCAGAATCATTCCTAAGTTTACGAATAGCTTCTAGTTGTTTTAATTCGTTTTGAGACTTAACAGCATTTGATATTGCACTAGCTGTACTACCTATAGCAGCTGCTCCTTTTGCAGCAGATGTAATCAAATCTTTATTATTTTTAATTAAGTTAACGATACTACCAATACCAGAAAAGATGCCATCCCCTTCTTTTTGGACGGCACCTGCGGTGCCTAGGAACTTTTGTGTTCCGACAGTTTCCACGCTATCATAATGGTACACAGGTTTCATAGATGGTTCATGAGCAATTTTATTATTTGATGCAAAATGTTTAAGATTGTGTTTATAAATTATAGGCATTTTTTAGGATTAAATTTGACTTTTGGGAAAAATATCTACGTGTTAAGATTTACGTTTGTGAATGGACAACAACTTCGAGATAACTTTATTAATTGCCTGTTGCACTTTATCTATTGCGTCAAGCAGCGTGTGATGTACTTTAATTTCTTTTCTATTAACTTGCATTTTCTGCTGATTAATCTTCAACGCCGTTTTAAGAGCATTTAACTTAATTTTAAGAACATCTAATTGTCTTTTAACAGCATCTAACTGTTCTTTATTTTCTTTAGAGTTTTCTTGTAAATTTTTCTTTAATTCATTTTCTAAATTGATTTTAAGAGTTTTCATTTTATCAACTTTTTGATTAAGTGAGTTTACTTCATTTATTATTCTATTCATCTTTTTCATTTGTTGAGTAATTTTAGAACTCAATTCATCAACACTTTTTTGGAATGTAGTTTGTAACTGCTTTAAATTTTTTTTAATTCTTTCAGGTAGATTTTCTATTTCATCTTCTAATTGTTCTTTTAACATTTTTATCTGATGTTTATTTTTAATGACTGCAGATTTTAACTTTATAGAAAGTAATATTAAAATTTTTGATTGTTCTGAAATCTTTTTAAAAAGTTTTGCTATATCTGCTTCTAGCTCTCTATCCTTTTTATCAAGTTTTAATAATTTTTCGTTTAATGATTTGTCATTAAGTTTTAGCAACTTTAATTCATTCATCAGTGGAACCAAAACATCGTTTATATACTTTTCCTTTAAATCATTGATTTGTGTATCAACATATTGTTTATTTGTTAACTCTGTATTTTGTTGTGGAAGAATAGAAAGATGCAATGGACCAGATAAAACGTCTCCAGTTTTCATAATATAATTTTCTATCTCTATTTCTAATTCACGATTATTCGGGATATATGCACCTCCACCAACATTTGGTAACATCATTTTTTAACAATAAAAAAATAAAATTTTTTCTAATAAAAATAAAAAATAAAGTTTTTCTAATAAAAATTAAAAAATGGAAAAACCAAATTTAGAAAAATTATATTCGCCCGCATCATCCTGTTCTTCTTATTCGACGAGATCAACGGGATTTGAAAATAAATGTTTTGATAATAATAATAATAATAATCCATGTATAGATGTTAATATTTTTTTTCAATTACAATCCGAAATATTTAGGGAGCAAACAAAAGGATTACCTTCTATAGAAACTAATTATTGTTTGTTTCCAGGAGATCCATTTATTAAATTTATGGAGATTGTTAGTAAATATAATGATGTAGCTTATGTGGAATTAAATAAAGAAAATATGGTTATAATAGGTCATAATAATGTTTATGGTTTTATTAGAGCAGTTTTGCCGATTAGTAATACTGATTGGATAGAAACTAAAATTATTAATTATATTAATATTAAAGAATTAGTTAAAAAATTAAAATCTTTTTCGAAAGAAAAAATTAGATTATTTGTTGACGAACAAAATCAATATAACATTCACATAGAGAGTAAAAAACATAATGAAGAATTATTATGTCAAGTTTATTATAGAGACACAATTTATAAACAAGAAACATTAGAAATGCCGCAAAGATATGATGATGATACGTATATAGGATTATATTCAAACTTAAATATTAATTTGTTAAAATCTTACATAAATGGCTTAGCTCAACAAGAGAAAATTTATATGTGGACAACACCTTATACTATTAACAATGACCATAATCATATTCATAATAAACGAACCGAAGGTTCTAGGGCTTTGCCCGATCTTAAAGAATCTTATGATAATATAGATGATGATTCTGAAACATCTGAAAAAGGTGTAAATGGTAAAAAAGATTATAAAAATATTAGTAATTATAAAAATTTATCTAAATTTCATTTTCTTACAATTGAAAATAATAATGATGGTATAGTTGAAGATACTGTTAGACAACTATGTGTCGGGTCTACAAAATTTAAATTAGGATTTACATCTAATCAATTTAAAATTTTATCATCTTCAACAAAAACTAAAAGTGATTCAGATTATGGTGGTGTTATTAAATTTTCCAAAAGAGATCAAAGACCAATATTTTTCTCTATTATATTATTATCAGATAAAAGATGTAATTTAGAGTTAGATATTCCAATAAGAGAATGGTATCCTATCATGGAAGGGCATCCTATACCAAAAAGTGTAATTTATGATGATGAAGAAACAATTTATGATGATGATGAAGAAACAATTTATGATGATGATGATGATGATGATGATGATGAATCAATAGTTAGTGAAAATAAATTTAAATTATCTTTTGATAAAACATTATATGATGAAACTTAATATGATAAAACTTAATAGAAAATACCAAAATATTCGATAAATATATTTTGATATGTAATAAAATTTTTAGATGTAAGAAGTTTTTAGATGTAATAAATTTTTTAGATGTAATAAATTTTTTAGATGTTATAAATTTTTTAGATGTTATAAATATTTTGGATGTGTTATAAATTTTTTAGATGTTATAAATTTTTTAGATGTTATAAATTTTTAGATGTAATAAGTTTTTAGATGTAATAAATTTTTTAGATGTTATAAATTTTTTAGATGTAATAAAAAAATTATTATTCCCACGTGTCATCATCATCACTTAAATTACTCTCACAGATGATTGTTTGAAATATTTCAGCTTGAATATCTTCTCCGTTATAAGGTAACATAATTTCATTTTCATCAGGTGCTTGACGTTTAAGAATATTTATTTGACCAGAAAATTTTTTTTCTTCAGTATTATTATTTTTATCAGGAATACTAATTCCAGTTTCTAAAGATCTTTTCCATGGTTTATTAACTGTAGTCGATAATGTTCTCCCCGAATATAATTTTAGAAAATCTTCTACTTTTACTTTGTTTTGTGAATAACCTTTGAATGTTTTCTTTTCACTAAGTCTCCCTTGCTCATCTACAGTAATACAGTATTTTACTTTAGGTGCAATAAACATTGCAAAAATAATTCCACCATTTCCATAATCATTTTTCCCTTGACACAATTCTCCTCCAACATATCCAGCCGCGTCTAATTTATTAAAGAGCTCATTGGAAATATATATTGAATCAGTATCTGTATAATAAATGTATTTTTCTTTGAAACCATTAATTTCTAAAATAAAGTTATTCATGATTCTTCTAGAGTGAGAAAGAATGAAAGAACCTAAGTGTGATGGCATGAATGACGTCTTCCCATCTTTTACAATATTAGTTTTGAGAAATTCATCATCTTCCATTTCTACTTTCGCTAAATATTGGTCATCATTTAATTTTTCATAATCTTTTACTTCTTGAGTGAAATTTTTTCTCAATGTATTCTCATTCCATAAATGATATTTAGTGGTTATATCTTTTTGCACAGTTTTGCCATATAGCGAATTCATCAATAATTTAATTAACTCATCACCTACAGTATTTCCTTCTGTTTTATATCTTTTTCTCAAATTAAAAAGTTTTTCAATATAATTTCGAAATGGTGAAACTTGATAATTTTTTTCATAAATTATACCATCAGTAATATGTAAGATTTTCCCCCCACATCTAACAATTTCTTGTATGTCAACAGAAGTTAATACATCATAACATATACCATTTCTAAACCTGATTACTTTTACATGAGAATTATTATTTTGATTTTTAACTTTATCTTTAATAGGAACTGGTTGGAAAAACATATCATTCGGATATTGAAACACAACAGAGAATATTCCAGTTTTAGGTCTAAATGTTTGAGTATTAAATTTATATACTATTTCCCGCTCTTCTTCTTGACGAAATTTTCTAGCTGATTCAGCTTTAGGGTATTCTGAATTTTCATCATACATAGCTGATGGATATAAAGATGTTGCATCAAAAGCCATTAGAAATTCATTTTTTTGTTCAAGTAGTTGATTTGAAATTTTCTTACAAATTTCAGTTTTATCTCCTAAATCTCGATACTGTTTCATTAAATCTATTAAATTATTTCCAGGGGACAAAACCCCACCAGCGTAGCGACCAGGTAAATACTGTTTTAATATTGGTAACAAGATGCTACAAAATGGCGATATGTATTTTCTTATATTTGCTGAAACTCTTCCACCTTTAACAGATTTTCTAATATAATTTCTAGCCCATAAATCTATATGAGAATGAATATTTATATTGTCATTTTGTACGCTTTTCATCCAACCGTTAAATGTTAAAGCAGAGGATGTCAAATTAGTAGTTATATCTTCACCAACTAAATCTTGCATAACATTATTATATTTGTAGATACAAAAAGCTAAAGAAAGAATATCGTTAACTAAATATGGTCTCCATTCATTTTCTTTTTCTTTATAATTTTCATGTGTTATGTCTCCAATTTCATAATTTAATTTACACACATTCGTAGGAATTTTAAAATTCTCACACCATTTAGAAAGACTTATTTTACATGTTGATAACTACATTTCATTATAATAGTTTGAAGTGCTAATTTACCTGAAGGTGAATCTTTTTTCATATTGTTTTTAAATCTAAAAGATTTTTGAATGTATCTACTAACACATTCAGTTGTATAAGGATTTTGTAATGAAGCAGTCAATATTCCTCTTGAAGTTTTAAGAGGCGGTTTAGATAATTTAAAATTAGCTTCTATCGGATAATAGGAATCAAAACCTGATGAATTGTGAGCTATTAAAGTTACTCTAGAATAATTAAATTTTCCAAGAGTTTTAAAAAATTGATGGATCGGACATACGTCCTCTGGGTTTCCCCCGATCGAACATTCATCATCCTCAGTTCTCGTAAATATTTTCACACAATTTTGAAGTTTATTAAATTCTAATTCAGTTAAATTATTATACTCATTAATCTGTTTTTTAAGTTTTTTAATTTCATCTTCATCTTTTGATCGTTTAATTTTAATCATATCACTTAACAAACGTGTTTCTAATTCTTTCAATCTTTGTTTCGGTAAACAACATATAAATTTATTAAAATTAATAGCTCCTACAGCATAAGGAATAGGATGAGCTGTTGAACAGTTAGGATCGGGAAAAGTTTCGAGATCCCAAATATATGTTGAACCATAGTCAATTTTTTTCTTTGTTATGATTTTATATGGACGCGTTGTTAGATTTTCATCAGTAACTGTTTTATATATGGGTTTGAAATTATTTTCAATTTCTCTAATAGCTTTTAATTTATGAAATTTATCAATTAAACAATAGTGACCAATTGTTGAACCTGCGTGAAAATAATTGTAATAAGCATAATTATGAAACGTTTCAATTCCTCTAGGATTTAAATGACGATTGGCAGGACTATAATATTGAACACATTCTCCAAAATATTTATTGAATTGAGAAAATTTGCAGTTTGACATTACTCCTGTTCTAGATGTGGCTTTCTCTTTATATAAAAAATTATTAAACATTTCTTTCATAATTTCTCCTTGTTCTTCATTAAAACCTCGTAAAACATTATAACATTTAATAAAACAAAAATCTTCAGAAGGAATATAACAATATTCACCGAAATATTCTTTGATTCTATATTTCATATTAATCCCTGCCCCTCTATGCGATCTCTGTACTAACTTCATTCCAAAATCTTCATATTTAATATTACCTGTAAAAATCCATTCGTTAGCATCGGATTTCTCATCCAGATTAGAAAACCATGTTTCAAATGATTTTTTATTATAGAAGGTTAAGTAAAAATTTTGAATTATATTTTCCTGATCTTTAATAACTTTTCCAAGTAAATTAATAATTTTACCATTTGCTAAAAGTTTCCGCATATCATTTACTACATTAATAAAAGATACATTTTCATATTTAATTTCATTTGGATTAAATAAATTACATAAATCATCACCAAGTTCATCCTTAATTCTATCATCAAAAAAGATATCAGTAATAGGGGTTTCTAATATTTCTTTTGTTCCACGTTTCTGTTTTTTAGTATTACGTCTAATACTACGCCTAGTACGTTTCTGTTTTTTAATACGTTTACTGCGTTTACTATGTTTAATTTGTGCATCAAACTCAGCAGTTTGTTTCTTGATTAATTCATCAATCCTAGACGTTTGTCCGAGAGACATTTCACGATTCATATTTTTTAAAAGAAAAAATGAATTTTTACATAGAACCTCGGTTCCGTTTTTACATATACACAGGAATATGTAATTGATGTAATGTTTCTAATTCATGTGCTGTTAAATGTTCTTTCTTAACCAACCACCATAAATTATTATACGCCAAAAATACTCGGAAACTTCTTAAACAAAGTGGAAAGTCTTTTGTTTTAACACACGGTTTAATACCATGTTTTGTTTTATAATCTGTAACGAGCGCTACGTATTTATGATGATAATAAAATCTAGCTTCTTTCTTCGAATTTACAGGATTTGTAGGATGACGATAATCTTTTAAAACTGGTACATGCTCTATCTTATAATCATTCAACATATTTTTTTTTATTTTTATTAACAAAAAATTTATAAGAAAAAATTATTCGGCCACTCCGTTCGGTCACTCCGTTCGATCACTCCTCGAAAATATTTTCTATAACTCTTTCATGAATTTTTTTATCAATATTAATTGTGATAAATCCATAATCTTTTGACCAAGCATTGTTACACGATTGTTTAAATTCATCTTTATTTCTTACACATAAATCTCTTAACAAATCACTTAAGTTTCTTGCATTTATTTCAAATAGTATAAATATATTTGCATTCTTTCTAATAACACTTCCGTCTAATGAATACATACTTTGTGTTAAATAAAATACACTACAGTTATTATGTCTACCTCTTGTGAAATAATTTCTCTGAACTGACTGATTTCTATCATTAACACAATCATCAAAAATTACACAATGTTTCATTGTTTTATCTAGTTTACTAGGATCTTGCATATTACCACTATCATCTATTAATTGTATTTTTATATGCTTATTTTTATTAGATTCTACTAACTGATTATTTTTTGTTGCTTCTTCACACCACGAACTTATTTCTTCTTCATCTTCAGATTTTTCATATTCTTTGAATAATGAAGCAATTGCAGTTTTTTTAAGATTATTTTCAAATCCATATTTTAAAAATTGATAGACGGGTTGTTCTGCTGTTGTTGTATAAATTATAAGATTGTTATAATCCAAAAAATTTGGAGTCGTTAAAATTTTAAATAATAGATATGTTTTTCCACATCCTGATCTTCCACAAATAACTGACAAAACTTTATTAGATAAATTTGGATGATGATTAAATTTAAGTTTTTTTTTATTTAATGGAGGTAGTTCACTCATTTTTTAATAAAAAAAATTATCTTTATTTTTTTTATTTTTTGTTTCTAAAGAAGAAGAAAATTAAACTTCTCTAGCTTCGCGTGGGAGTTTATACCTCCCGAACCAAAAGATCTATCATAATCTCTTCACCTCCAAAATTTATTTCTTGTCCTTTTTCATCAGTGATTCTAATGTTAATGTTGTTAATAGTTTTTCTTGTAATAGGAAAATATATTAATGTTTGTGGAAATACATTTAATCTATAACCAATGGGTACAGTAAAAGCTGGAAAACTGAATATTAAATTTGACAATTTACCATTTATATATCCTCCTTCAATAATGTCACAATGTACAACAATTGAATTTATTTCAGTTATTTTTGGAATCTTCTCACCTAAATGATAACCTTGACTATAGGTTTGTTTATTAAATCCTAATAGCTTTGACAATGATCTATCATGATTAAAATCAACTTGATGATTTTCGTCTAAAGTAAGAGAAAATTTATTAACTGCCGGTTCAACTGCAAAATGTAATTGTTTCTTATCTTTAAATGGTATACCTAAATGTCTCTTAATTTCATTTGATATTGTTTCAACTTCGTAAGAACCAGGAAGAAAAGTTAATATTTTCCATGTTTTGCCTTTATCAGTAGAATATCTAAATTGATCATTCACATCTTTGATAACGTTTTGAATAGTGTTAAATGTGGAGAAACTAGTCAATGCAATTTGATAATTTTTATTTTGTTCCAAATGTAGAATGGGTTCTAAATTACAAGTGTGTGATGAAGTAGTTGTTATAATTTTTAACGTCGTACTAAATTTTGATGAACCCAAAATCTCTGTCAAATTTTCTAAATGATTATTAATTTTGTCTAAATCTGCTGAACACATTTTTTAGTTAAAATTTTAAATAAATATTTTTTTATGAAATATTTTTTTTTTTTATAAAAAATTAAAAACAACAACATATATCAGCTACGGGCGAAGCCCTTAAAGACATCAGAGATGACCGGTGATACTTTTATAATCCTCTTCATTTAGAATCTTCTTTTCTAACAGTCTTTTCAATATAGCATGAATTTCATTGAAACTAGAATTATGTCCTTCTTTTATTGCAGATATTAAAATATTTAATCTATTTAGTAATTCTTGTGGATCATCTGGTAAAAATATGGTTGTTTCAGTTTTCTGGTTTTCAGATAAACCTTTCTCTACTTTAACTCCCGTTGATAATAAATTTTCTAATTGTTTATAACGTCTAAGAGATTTTACTGCACCAACTCTGTCTAACATAGCTTTATATTTTATGAGATCTTCTACAGCATAATTATTTAAATCTGCTCCTCTTAAAAGATTAACAAAATTTCTATCTAAATTAAAAGGAGATTTATCTGGTGAAAAAATTATACCTCGAAAAGGTTGTGGAAATATTTCTTTTTGTCCGAGATAAAATCTAGGTATTGTTTTTCCATCTATAAATGAGATAGAATGTTCAAATTGCATAGATTTTGGTAATTTCTTATTAATGTTTGATTCTAGTAATCCATAGTCATCTAATACAGTTTTGTGCTCTGGATCTGTTATATCAATTTGTTTATCATTATTTGTACTTTCTTTTTCAAGAGTTTTAAATGGTTTCATAGTTTTCTCAAAATCAGTTTTTACTTGCTCGGTTTGCTGCATTTTTTCAAACATATCAGATTGAATACCAGCTTTTATCATTCTATGTTGCAGATGATTTTCTTTCATAATATTTCTTTGTTTTATTAACTCTTCTAATTGTTTTATTCTTTTAAAATTATCAGCTCTAATTTTATCCATTTTTAAAATATAATATTTGAATTTTGTGGTAACATTGGAATACAGCAAAAACATTTTACTGAACAAATTATTTTTTTATTGCTTTGTTGTTTGACATCTTTTCGTTTAAAGTTTTCTCGGTTAAAGTTTTCTCGTTTTAAGTTTTGTTTAATAAAGTTTTGTTTAATAAAGTTTTGCTTAAATTTTCGCTTAAAGTTTTTAGCTCTTCTAAAAAAAATTTGTCATTTTCTTCATTAGAAATTTTAGCATCACTAGAAATTTTGCCATCCTTTTTATTTTTATCATCAACTTTTTCTGTCTGTGATTGAAATGATATTTGATTTACTTCATTAGCTATTTGATCAAATTTTTCAATCTCATCTAACGTAATAACATTATCATCACATACTCTTTGAAAGTAGTAATGTAGTTTATCATAGACTTCTTTAATATGTAAATGCTTAGTTTTTAATGATTTTCGTTTCTTAGTTATTAAAGATTTATCTAACATTGTAACAAGTGAAGTTGCAAAAACACCCGTACCTGTTAAAGCTGTAGCAACTACTGGAATTACTAAAACACCTGAAGATATAACAATTGTCAAAGCACCTAAACTTATTGTTAAGAATATGCCAATTCCTTGTGTTACATTCTTAACTTTAGACCATCTCTTTCTTAACTTTTTATAATGCTCTAATCTTAATAATAATTGAGATTCCTTATCTTTCATATACCTAACTCTATCTTTGTGTTTTTCTTTATTCATTTTTTCAATGTTAATCTTTTCAATGTCCATTAAAGTAGAACTACGTTCATATGATAACGAAGGATATATTCTTGAGGTTCCTTCCACTTTTGTTTCATCCACTTTTGTTTCTTCCATTTTTAAATGAATATTTTGAATAAATATTTTGAATAAATATTTTGAATACAATCTGCTGGTATATTGAGACTACGTGATATTTTGAGACAACTTAAATTTTCGTCTGCCTAAATTTTCAAAATTCTTAGACCACGTGATATTTTGAGACAACTTAAATTTTCGCCCTTCGGCCACGTGAAATTTGAAATCTACCTAAATTTTTGAAATTTTGATTTTTTTGAAAATTTTGAAAACCCCGCAAAAGTGTGACATCCGGCGCAAGCGAAGCGAAGCAAAGCGAAGCGAAGCGTCGCGCCGGATGTCACACTATAAACTACTGAGATATAATTAAATTTACATATTTTCTACTCAACTTCATAACTATAGTAGTAAGAAGATAATTGATACGCATTTTGCATCCTGAGAGAATATTTAGGGGATATTTTTCAATCGACCAATGGCTGTGTGAGACGTCATTGAATTCCTATTGTTCAGATAGACGAGCAACAAGCTGCATAATTTCAGTTTTCATCAGGTTCTAATGACACTAGTTCAGTTGTGCTTTCCATGTGTAACCTGCCTCAGTGTGATCTCCGTCTGACCTGCCTCAGTGTGCTCTCCGTCTGACCTGCCTCAGTGTGATCTTCGTCTGACCTGCCTCAGTGTGATCTCCGTCTGACCTGCCTCAGTGTGCTCTCTGTCTAATCTGCCTCAGTGTGCTCTCCGTCTGACCTGCCTCAGTGTGCTCTCCGTCTGACCTGCCTCAGTGTGCTCTCCGTCTGACCTGCCTCAGTGTGCTCTCCGTCTGACCTGCCTCAGTGTGCTCTCCGTCTGACCTGTGTTATTGTGCTCTCCTAGTAGGCCTACCTCCACTAGTTTCAATTTAACACACTCAGTATAGCCAGTACCAACTCACCACAATGTCTTCTCAGCCTGCTGTCAAGAAGATAAACCTGACGGAGAATAAGAAAATCCGACAGTATAACGCGAATTACTTAGAATTTGGCTTCATCCCCAGTCCAAGTGATGAAACAAGACCAATGTGCCTAATCTGCGAAAGCACCTTTTCTAATGAAGCGATGAAACCGAGCCGACTCAAGGACCATCTTAGACGGATGCATCCCGGTCACAAAATGACAGACTTCAGAAAGATGAAAGAAAAGGCAGAAAAGCAGAGAATTAAACCATTCCTTTCTAAACAAAACTTGTGCTTGGTTAATGGACTAACTGCGTCCTATAATATCTCGCTGTTGATAGCTAAGTCTGGTAAACCGCACGCAATCGGAGAAACATTTATTCTACCTTGCGTCAAGGAAGTGATCGAGACTGCCATGAAACAGAAAGCTTCTTCTGTTTTAAGTAGTATCCCTTTGAGTAATGACACTGTGAGCAGGCGTATCGATGAAGTGGGTGAGAACGTGGAGGAATATGTTCGCTATGTTCATCAAAAACAATGCAAAGAAGAAATGCTGTTCACGATTTCTTTGCCCACGGATACACTTGCTGTAACTCTATTCGAAGCTGTGAAAGAGTTTTATGCTAGTAAGAACATTCCATTTCGCAATATTATTCAGTGTGCTACTGACGGGGCACCATGCATGATTGGTCGACATCGAGGATTTGTTGCGCTGATGAAGAGGGAAACTCCAAATTTAATTAGTGTTCATTGTGTTATTCATCGTCAACACCTCGTCGCTAAAACTCTGAATGAAGATCTGCATCACACTCTCCAGTTTGTGATCGAATGTATCAATAAAATACCTCACTTAGAGATCGCCTTTTCCACAAGCTTTGTGAAGACAATGATGCCAATTTCGAGAGGTTGCTCATGCATACTGAGGTCCGATGGTTATCAAAAGGAACTTGTTTAAGTCGATTCTACTCATTGTACAACGAGGTTATTGAATTCTTTGAAAAGTATGAGAGGTATAGCAGGAGAGCGGAGAAACTGGTCAGCGTAAAAAACGACGTAGCATATTTGGCAGACATTTTCTCTTTCTTCAATGAAATAAACAGACAGATGCAGGGTGAGATGATTTTGATGATCCGCTGTAAAAGCGTGATTTCTTCTGCTATTGAAAAATTGAATTTATTCAGAAAAAATCTCGGTAAAAAAACTTCGGCAATTTCCCAATTTGCCGAGAAATCAGGTTGATTCCAATGAACTTTTGGTATACTCCCAGCATCTCAATAAACTTGCAGAAGATATGCAAGAACGTTTCCATGATATTATCGGATTGGATATTCCCAAATGGATTTTGCGACCTTTCACGTGCGATCTCGATGATGTTCCAATTGAACTTCAGGAGAGTCTCATCGAAATACGAAACGACGACGACGAGATTAGAACCAACTTCCCAAACGAGAAGGATCATCACGTCATGTGGTGTAATCCTTCCGATGAGTATCCAGCTCTATGGTCTGCCGCAAAACACTTAGTTCTCGGTTTTCCAACTTCATATCTTGTGGAGAAAGGATTTTCGGTAGTTGTTGACCTTCTCGCAAAGAAGAGAAATTGACTAGATATCACGAAGAGAGGTGATCTAAGGTTGAATCTTACCAACATTAAACCTGATGTTGAAAAACTTGTTTCATTGCATCAACCACATCCATCACATTAATAACTCATTTGTTGTATTCACTTCCTTTTTGTGAGCTACATGTACGTTTCAATAAGTCAAATTTGCTGTTTTTCGGTGTATCAATATCCACTAATAAGACGTGTTCACTTTGATAACATGTGTTCTTTTTTTTGCTTTAAAATGGTGCTTGATAAAACGAATCCTACGGTGGGCGATAGAGTTCTGAGTTGATATAAGTGGGCGATGAAACTAAATAGTTTGAGAAACACTGCTCTAGATGAACTGTTTGCTGCCACAACAGAATCCTGGTCTCGACGTCCCGAAACTAATACAATGAAATTTAGATGTAATTTTGCAATTTTCAACGATTCGTAACTCGGAAGACGACTGGAGCTATAACTAGAAATTGTCGTTTTACTGATGTTGTAATATACATGTACACAGATATACAAATATACATGTAATCAGAATTTCTTGCGTGAATTAAGGAAGAAAGCATCAGTAGTTCTTCCACTAATTATTCTCAATGTCTCTGTCTGTTCTATAGTTCTCTACTATATAGTCCGGCAGCCAGAGAGAGTTTCTGCAGAGAACGAGCCTGAAAATGAGACTTTCACAGAATGATGAGCACCCTATGCCTACTGCGAATCTGTATTTCAGCCGAGTTCGAACTGTTCCTCTTCTTGTCAGACAGGATAAAAGAAAATGCATGTTAATCCAATTAGTATGGCAATACATGCTTTAACGCGCCACAAATTGCAATAATTTCAAGAGTGCGCGTTTATCTTGCAGAGAAAAATTCCCTCATCAACACATCAAAAATCTAAGAAAATCTAGTTAGTGGAACGGCCTAAACTAGAAGCGGCTAGATTTCTTAGTCATTAGTTCAAGAATACTTCTATCTATCTGCAGAAGCAAACTGATGCAGATTTGTACAGGTTAGGCTACATTTTGTGTAGTAGTACTACCAGGCTTGCCATGGGAATTGATTTTGAATTCCCATTCCCACAGAATTCATATGGGAATTCCCATAGCTTAGTAATTTTCATAAATATTGATATGGTCCTCTTCTTTGGGACTTAAATGTCGATTAGGACCTAATACTGTAAGTACTTGAGCCTGGTAATCGCATTGGTTAAGTACATCTTTGCTAGTTATCATAGGCTATTTGTAGGGTTAGGTCAAGCAAACGCAAGTCTTCTAACAAATAAATGATTATTATGAATTCTTATTTAGGCCCTACGCGCACAGTTCATGAGTAAATGATCAAGATCAATCGAGATCTAATCACGATTTTTATCTGTATCGAAAAACTTGTGCGACGACATCGCAGCGGATTGAAGTACCACAGACGGGATTGAAGTAACAGACATCAGAGTTCCATATATTAACGTAATTATAATATATTACTCCATATATTCAGTGTTGTCATAATGAGTCAGCGTCACGCGCCAATCAGGGGAAAGAATACTTTGCAAGCGAAGCATGGAAACACAACAGCAGGTTGTTCAGTATGAGTATGAGAGCATGAAATGTGCATGACATTTCCAGCTAGTCTGCACTTGCATCGGCCTCTAACCATCGAGCACGATGTCTCCAACTGCAACCAATCAAACCGAAAATGAGGTGATCAACTTTGACTGGTTGCAGTCGTGAGAGAATAAAGTACTTTAATAAAGAACTTCACTGCCTAAACAGATCTAAGATGGACCACATTAAACCAATGATATTCATTATTTTCTATGGGAATTCCCATGGACTGAAGCCCGAATCCCATCCCATGGGAATTCCCATTCCCACGGCAAGCCTGAGTACTACACAATCTGTTTTACATTCAATAAACGATGATTTTTTGCATCTAGCCGCTTGGAAAGGACATAATTCAGAAAACATGGCTGATATTGGTGAGAGCCATGTGGAAGGTAAAAGCAGTAAATGAGAAAAAGCTACAGCGCTTCATTTTGATTGGCTGTTGCCATCTTTATCTCCAATGTCATTGGAGTAAGCGCGTTTTTATATTTTGAAAAGGCTCGTTACTTCAAGTGGAAAATTCAGGCAGTTCCACGAACTAGATTTTCTTAGATTTTTGATGTGCTGCTGAGGGAATTTTTCTCTACAAGATGAGCCCACTCTTGAAACTATTGCAATTTGTGGCGGGTTGAAGTGTAATTTGCTGTAGATTGCTCGGACTAAATGGGCCGGAGATTGCAGTTTTTGGCAAAAATGAAATTTTCTGTGTTTTCTCTGATAAACCAAGAGGCATCATTTTTGATATGGAGTGTCTTCACGTGATTTCCTATGATGTTCATGCACCCGTGTCTATGAAGCTATACACATTCAGATTTTCCAACCTGCGTTTATGTCCAGTTCTACCTGGTTCCTCCTATTGTCAGACACGATAAGAAAAATAGATGCGACACAGATGGGATGTTTTCATGTTTTCCATGTTCTAAGAGTACTAGGCTTAGAGCCATAAATTTTGACACAGAATGTCTTCAGTGCATTTTCGATGGTGTGCATGCGCAATAATCATGTTTCTGATCGGCAATGTGTACGAGAATGTGTCTACATGTGGATTAAATTCCTCCAAACACTTGTGTTTGTCGACATTAGGTGGCTTCCCAAATTTGAATGTGTCTATAGCTTCATAGAAAGGGTTGCATGAACATGATGAGAAATGACTTAAAGACATTCCATATACTGGGTTCAGTGCCTTTCACTTAATCAGAGAAAACATCGAAAAATTTGCGTCCCAATGATGTGTTTTTCTTTGATCTGTCTGACAAGAAGAGGAACTCACTAGAACTCGGCAGACGTGCCAGAATTTGTAGTAGGTATAGGCAGAGCTGGAAAAATTCCACTGAAATTTTTTAATTCCAATTCCAATTCCAGAGCAGAAATTTCAATTCCAACTCCAACTCCAATTCCAGTCGAAACAGTTCAATTCAATTCCAATTCCATAATAAGATTCAATTCCGATAATGTCATGTCGCATATAGTGTATTATGCTAATGTATCTAACATTTGTTCGTTTCAATCTAACCCATGTGCCCTTATGCTGTCCTCGTTGTTCATGTGTGCCGTTCCCTGCGTCGTTCATATGTGCGTTCACATGTTCATAGTTCATATTTCTTGTGTACATGTACGTGTATATATGTAACCGGTCAGCCTACGCCATTTTCGTTTCGTAAACGAGATATTCAATATCTCGTGAAAAATAGAAAAGAATATTAACGGTCAGCAAAGAATCAAACGCTGAGAGAGAGAGAGAGAGAGAGAGATGAGATGCGAATAAATCGATTAATTAACTGACAGAAGAAAGAAATTCAATGTGGCAATAACGTGATTGTTGATGACAGAAAAAACGACGATAGAAATGATATCATGAAAACTGATTAATGGTCCATGTTCAAAAAGGAAATTATAAAATCCGTGATAAGAACGAAATGAAGTCGGGTCGAAAGCTAGCGGGCAGAGATTAAAGGAAACTCTTTCAATTTTTAAAAGAAAGTGGATTATCGTCAAGTCTCAAAACTTGGTATAAATTAGAAACGATGAGAAATTGACACAACAACAACACATACGACATCTTCAGCAGCTGTTAGAAGAACTACGGGCTCTCGCGGTGCAACTTAACTACAGAAATAACAACAACAACTGCCCGCCAGCGAACAACAACACAGCAGCGCGTACAGCAGGGGTGTGTAACCTTCCACAGTTTTCGGCCGTCATTTCGAAGGCAGAAAGAATCACGGCCGCACTTAATGTGTGCAGACAACTAGGTCAATAGCCAATCCTTTTTATATTGCACCACTCAAATTAGCTTTCCATGATGAATGACGCAGTGAAAATCGCATAAAGGCCTACTTCGTAAAGAATGAACTAGCAAGTTAACCGATGTACGACCGGCGGTCATTTTTGACCCGAAATGATTTTAAGCTTAAGGTGTTATTATCACTTCAAAAGTTGAAAGCATGTTTTTGTAGGGGCAACCAAAGGAGAAAACACTTTAATAAGCTACTATACTAATTCATAAAGGAATTACGAGCAGGTCTATTCTAGGCATTCACTTATATATATAGGCCTACGCATTTCTAGAGCCCCGCATATAAGCCTGCCTACGTGGCGTTATTATTGAAGTTATAAAGTATCTTATTATTGCTAATCATACAGTTCTTTCGCAACCCAAAACGTAAGTCTTAAATTTAATGATAAATGTGAAATAAAACACAGCTGAACTTTGTGCATATTTTATTTATGAAAATACACAAAATCTAGATAGGTAGAAATACAATATCTCGTGAAAAATCTACTATATCATTGTAAGACTCAGTGACTAACTTGCTGTTGTCCGTCGTTGACCAAGCTTCGAAAATCAGGTACTTGAGAGGATGTCATCAAACGTCAACTATTCTCGAGATTGTTTTTTGTCAAGCGCGTCCGGTACTTGTTCTTTATGAAATTTAATTTATAGAACGCCGCCTCGCAGGCGTATGTGCTTCCAAATAGAACTAAAACGTTTTAGGACAACTCTCGCAATCTTGGATATTCCACAGCTGATTTCCATATTTCATGTAAAATACCATCACTTTCGAACTGCTTCACAAGACAATCATTCGCCTTCAACTCGATCACTTCCATTTGAAGTTCGATTGGAACCTCTTCTATCTGGATCAGGTGCGGCGAGGCAGCGAGCTTTATTTTAGGAGCAAGTGCGTTGAAGTCGTTGAAACGCGCACTAAATTCGTGGTTGAGCGCATCAAAGACTGCAGCAATGTGACAGAAAGGAACGTCTTCAAGTGAAGGAACAGTTAGAAGATGACTAGTATGCTATGACGATTGTTTTTCGATTGCCTTGAACTCTAGAAATATTTGCAATATTCATGCACAACATTCTTTTTCATTTGCTTCTCATTGTCACGGCCGCACTTTGCCTCTGCTACGGTCGGAGGTTGCGCATCCCTGGTATACAGCAACAAACCAGCGAGCGCAATTGAAGATTGACGGTATAAGTGACACTGATATTTATGATATTATTTTGGTATAAATGAGTCCGATCGAATTGAAGTCAAGTCAACATTAAGAAGTGAACTGTAAGTTTAAAGTTTTTCTTTTATCGTTGCGTATCGTATCTACATAACTATAGTCTTAAAAATTAATATTGTTAATTGTTTTGGACGTTGCGATTTCAATTTTTGTACAAATAGATTTATCACAGGTCTATCGAAAAAGTGGAATTGAGGTTTATCAGGGTCAATTCCAATTCCAGTAGATTTGAATATCGTCAATTCCAATTCCAATTCCGACGAAAAATGGAATTAATTCCGGATCGGAATTAGGCCTCGTTCCTTGCCGAAACTCGTTCTAGCTCCCAGTCTAATTATAGAGTGTTGAATTTCTGTAGTTAGGCCAATCATTGTTCGCTTCATGTACCCGGTCTTATATATAAATTCGCAACATGGATATGGAGACGATAATGAAGGAAGGTCTCAATCTTTTCGAACTCATTGTTGGTCTACGAGTACATGTAGGTGAATGCGACTGCAGTTTTACAGGATTGTATAATAGCTGAGACACAGATAATCGCCAAATAAACATTGCAATAATGGTATGTGCCGCTGGGATAGAAACTCCTCTCGATTCATTATATGACTAAAGTGAAGACCATTTCAGTTTGAGGACTTCAGATGTTGATGGGAATTATTAGGAGAATAAACCAGATCATTTAAAAACTCGAATATTCACCTTCGTGCCACCGTGTGGCATGAAAACATCGAGAACATGAAAGTTAAATGATGTAAACACAAGCCCACGGTCCGGGGTATATTTGCAAAATCTAAAACCGACTGCGCCAATCCTGAAAGTGTTTCCATTACTTCATTCACACAATCACTCTCACATATTTAAAAATCGTGTAACAGCTGATTGATGAACAGCAATTTGCAGGGATGGCCAATGGGATGGGGTCCATGGGAGAGCCCATGGGACTGTGGTCCTAAACTTATCTTATAGGAGATTCTACATAAGAGGTGATTGCGTATAGTTGCGTATAGTATCGTCCCCATGGGACAATAGTGGAGAACTCCTGTGGGATGGGATGGTGCAGGAATAGAAAACTCGTTCCATGCACATCCCTAGTAATTCACGATTACTAGCAGTATCATATTTGTAGCACTATCCACTCATGATCGTGATAGAGTCACAGATAGAAGTTTGGATTATCTGAACATCTTGAGATTCATTAAATCAAAAGAAGCTGCACAGATTTATTGCACTTACCTTGATAGGCAAATGATACCAGTAAACTAAAGAAGAGAATTTTCGTCATTATGAGAGCATAAATCATACTTGCAAATGTATCTGCTTTAATTTAAATTATATTGTAACTTAGCGGAGTGAGCTCACAAATTCATCCAATTAGAATCTTGAATTCTTTATTTAAAATTGTTTCTAAATCTCGATTTTTTCTCATTATTCATTTGAGGATCTGGATTGCTAAGGCAACCAGTGCACTGAAGGATAGTGAAAAAAAGATCAGACATTAATTATTATGAGCCAAATATATTTCACAACAATGACTATTATCATCACGGCTCAACTATGGAAATTCCTGGGAAATATCGGGAGCCAAGGAATTTTCTAAGATTTCACTGGATAAGGTCATGTTTAACTAAATGTTACAAATTTGTGTATTGAAAGACAGCAAAATATTGTATGACTGCCAGTGCATTATAATTATATCACATTGACTTAACCATATCTTACACATGGGGTTGGGCCGCTAGATCCCCTACAGAATTCCTGATATTACTCCAACACCATATATAGTGCGACTCAATTTTTTTGTGAAATTCTGCTTCTGGGGATTTCATCTAGATGTGAGTAGTGTCGCATTATATTCTGACATGCATTTAAATTAGCGCATGTTAAACAAGTGAAGTGCTTACAGTATGATATTGTTCTTTCACATGTTTTGTTTATTGGTCCCTATCGTTGGTGGGTTTGTATTTGATTAAAAAATCTAATATCTTCAACATTTTATACTAGCATTGCTACTTACTACGTTTTGTACTGAACACTATAACCGTCTGACTCCATCTATGAAAATTTTGTTTTGATGAAACCAGCTCAGAGAGGTGCGAATTCATGCCTATCTGATTATAGAAGACATTAATAGAATCATTTTATTTTGGCCAAGCAATTTTTATGTGCAGTCTGCTGTGTGTTACTATAAAATAGGCTATGTTTGGCACTAGAATCACGGAGGTGACGCTTTCCACAACAACAAAATTGTGTATATTGCTAATATATCATGTATTCTTCGTAAGAGTGACAGACTTTTCATAGCTCGGTGTGAAGTTATAATTGAACCACTAACATTTCACACTGATGCACAAAGGCGTTGAGAAGGCCATTTACTTAGTCATGTCCGTTTAGTGAATTGCCGTTTTCGGCACCAAAAGTTTCAACCTCAATATAATTGACTAATAAACAGATAATGATATATTTTTATTAGTGGCTTAGCAGTTCCATTATTAGAAAAGTAATAGTGAGCAGGCACCAGCAAAGACACATCCACAATCTATCCACAGAGAGGAAATAGACCATCCAAATAAATTAGCTGCAATGTTTGCAACTTTGAAATGTCCTCAAGACATATGAGACGTATATGCATCAAGTCAGTCACGGTTTGTGCTATCACATCATCACATTGCAAAATGTTTACTGATTTACTAATATTTGACTTTCATTACAGTGTAGATATATTCATAGTTGTGACTTACAAAGAAAGATTTAATTGAGACAAAAACGAAAAAATGGCAACCCGAAAGAAATTGACTGCCACCGAACTGCCGAGAATACTAAATGATTAATAGTTAACGAAATATACAGCGACTTACACTTCAAACAGCCACAAATTGCAAAATTTAAGAGTGAGTTCATCTTGTAGAGAAAAAATCTTTTATCAACATATCAAAAATTAGGAAAATCGAGTTCGTGGAACACCCTGAACTTTCCAGTTGAAGTCACGAGTCTTTTGGAAATATAATGACCAGCATTGGGCCTCAGTAAACACGTTTAATTCAATAAAATTGCAGATGCAGATCGCAACAGCCAATCAAAATGATGAGCTACACCTTTGCCTCACTTGCTACATTTTCCTTCCGCATGGCTCACACCAATACCAGTGCGTTTTCTAAATTAGGAGCTCAAGCCGCCACCACATCGAAAGCGCGTTTACGCTCTGTTACCTTGCAGATAAACTTCTTAGATAGGCCTATCCATAGTGTAGTTTGATAAAGATTTGTGCAAGGTAAGGCACAAATCTTCATTTTTCATCAAGAAGCGAAGCCTTTTCTGGAAGTACTCTCTTGTGATCATGCATAGAAATTCAAGCATCTTATCAAAAATACGTGTACGCACACTTTCCTTTGTATACGCATTCCTCGGTACCCGTGGATGTACATGTAAATTGATGGAGATTTACCTATTGTAAGGAAGAAATCCTTGTGCATTTCTATCGCTATAACATCCATTTCGAAATTACTTCCTCATGAAAACGCATAGAATTGTAATTAAGTCTCTAGATCAAAATTAAGGAAACACATGTTATAAACCAGTTTGTTTTCTTCAGTTTTCTTTCGCAGTAAAAATTGACTTAATTAAAGGACAACCACTCCATGCCATTGTATACGTTTTCATATTGAGGAAATTATGAAAGGGATGTTGTAGTGATAGAAACACACAGATATTTACCCCTTACCATAGGCAAATCTGCATCAACTTGCGTCTGCAGGTACCTGGGAATGTGTATTAGAAGATATGTTTTGAATTGAATTGAAAAGAGCCAATATTAAAAGATGTTGATCTTTTTCGCCGTTATTTATTACAATTAATTTCTGTTAACATCCGATGACTATCTTCTGGTAGAAAAGGAAGGAATTATTTCCTTCTTAGAAAAAGAAAGAAGAGAAAAAGAAAGAAATGCAGAAATCTGCTTCAGTTTCCAATTGCAGATGGCTACAAGTGTTTTGAACTAGTGACAGAGACATCTACCCGCTTGGAAATGACATAACAACGAGAACATAGCTGGTATTGGTGAAAGCCATTGGAAAGTAATTAAATGCAGCACGTGAGAGAAAGCTGCAGCACTTCATTTTAATTGGCTGTTGCAACGTTATCTGCGACTTCATTGGAGTAAACGTGTTTTTATATTTCGAAAAGACTCGTTACTTCAAGTGGAAAATTCAGGGTGTTTCACTGACTAGATTTTTCTAGATACTTGAAATATTGATAAGGGAATTTTTCTCTACAACATGAACCCACTCTTGAAAACATTGCAACTTGCGGCGGGTTCACATTTATACTTCCTGAGCTAAATAGTCTCGATCGATCACACCAGCATCCACCACTATTTTAGCGTTCATTGATAGTCCATAGGGCGAAATTGGTCCATAGCATCCGAGTGGCGGCTCAGTTGCAATATTCAATAGCACCAAACCAATTGTGATTCAATTGTCAGCTTGCATGTTGAGAAGCAGCAAAAATATTATCAGACTGCTGCTATCTAGTATCCATTACCCTTGACTCATCACAATAAAGCATGTCAATATAGTAACCTACGAGAGAATCTAATTACAACACTTTTATTATTGGTTTTTGTACATTCACACAGCTCATCTTTTATATTTTAGTTTGCATCAACCCACATGCTCTCGGTGAAAAAATTGTTTGTCAACCATATTTTACTTGGGGGAAATGATCCTGGAATCTGCCTAAAATTGCTTTGGAACTGTATAGTTAGAACTCCATTTCCTTGTGACTTTCAACTTTTGCGTATTTCCAATAAGCAAGCCAAGTTATTAGCAAATTTTGCTTATGGGAGCATAAAGAACTTGACTTTCAAACTTTAGGTGTCCGATTTTGCTCTATATGTTCAGAAAAATTTCGAAGAGGATAAACATAGCAAAGAACGTCTGACTCATGCGAATGGTTGGTACTAAAACATAACAGTGCAGATAATTGAGTGCCAGCTATGGATGTGGTCATCATGTCCATTCGGTCTGCATGCATAGTGGCTGAATTCAACATTGCTATCAAATGAATGGAAGGGCACTTTTTATAATAGTAAGCTCTCATTGTAGGACGCTTTAGCAAAAATCACGTACATTACGCACAATAGTGTCAAACGCGCAAATTACTTTTGCTATTGTCATAAAGGATGCAGTTGCTCAGATACGAGTATATTGACCACTCATTGAATGCGTTGTATCAAGACCTGAGAATAATCTTGGTGATATGGCTGATGATCGTTCTCGTCCAAAACTCATTGGTTGTCATGATCATTTGTAACCAGTTTACTTGGCCTCTGTATGGAAGTGAATGGTCCTCCCGCATGCACGAGCTTGACGCTCTTACAGGATAAGAATTTAAAATAGGACCTTCCCAGGATAATATGTACCCCATGTCCACCACGAACTCTTTGCGTCTATTGAGGGCTGCCGAATTGGTCCGTATTTCTCTGATTAAATGAGAAGTATGCAGTCACAAATAGTGACATGGAATGCCTTCAAGCTATCTTCAATCATAACTTATATAACATATATTAACATTAGAATGTTTCTGATCGGTGATGTATGCGAGAATGCAAAGGCCGCCGGAAGGGTATCTCGCAATGTCGCCGCAAAATTCTGTAATTGCCAAGCTCATTTTACTGGTCCACTCATGCATTTATTGGATTGATTTTTCGAATGACCACTGAGGTTCCATGTCAAAATGGTCTTCGTGCAAAATGGTCTCCAAAGTGGTCTTTCTATACACTACCTAAAGGAAAGCCACAAAGTAAAATTTTAATAGCAGAAACGATTTCAGTAGCATCTAAGTCCTGTGTTTCTGTTAAAAGTTCAACCGGAAATTCAATGGTCTTTGGTAGTTTGTGGATGTAGGCCTAAATAAACTGTCAGAAGCTATTGAGCTTTCGGCTAAAATTTGAACAGAAACCTAGGTGTGCTGCTGAAATTGCTTCTGTTGTTAAAATTTTGCTTTGTGGCTTTCCGTTGGAAATTTCTTAGACCATTTTGCATGAAGACCACTTTCAACTGTCACCATGCATCTCTGCAGTGCCACGAGATTGTAGAAAGCGATCTGGCAATCGCCAATCAAAAGTTTTCTTTCCCCTTTCGCAAGTTCAGCATTCCAATCTCTCATCAGTTTGAGTACCTCATCATGATTACAACTGTTCCGGATCAACCTAAACTGTTTTTATCCACCCTCTTAGTTATGTTTCAAATTGCACTTTTGAATCTTGCAGGATGATGTTTCTTTTAATTCATCAATTTACTCTTAGAAGGTTGCGAAATGATACTTGAGGATTTTTTTAAGTCATAAAAAATTCCATAATTCTAAAATTCAAGTGTTCTAGGTATTTATTAGTTATTCTGACTTCAAAATACTTCTACTATTACATGGATGTGTTTCAATTGCTTAATTGAAATATAATAGAAATATATCATGGCGACGACGATAGGATCATGATTAGGCACATGCATCCACAAATAGGAATCTGCAGCTTATTGGAAGGATGATCGTGTCGGATGGGTTTCCTCTTCCACCTCTTGCGCTAGATGCCATCATCACGCACGCCACACGACGCGTTTTTTAAGGTTGTTTCTGGAATTAACCGTGTTCTGCAAGAGTTTCATTTCTGCTTCAATTTCCATATCGCGATCTCACAAACATTTGAAAGACAAGGCACAGTTTCTGTGGTTTTATAAAAAGATGATAAGACTTTTTAATGTGCGTCAGTTAGCTTCATGCCGTTAGCCCACGTCGTTGCAGATTTGAATACACCTCGTCTATCTTCATCACAACAGACGCTTCTTTAAACGCTATTTTGGCACTTCTGTCTCACAGCGACGATCGGTGAAAATATCACAATATATGTATTGAAACAGAACATGCCATTACCCTATGAGACAAGTTTATAGCAATTTTATATGTTGTTTTTAGCTGTGTCGGTCGCATTTCTTGAACTACACTAACTTTCAGAACTGGAGTGCACATTCATGATCTCAACAATTTTACCTGTAGGCAGTCAAGAATGTGTTTGTCATGAGGGACTGTCTTGGTGCAGCCGCATTCTCTTCATGCACAATTTCAAACTAGCCAAGAATCAATCAATCAATTTCCCTGTAGAATTGGTGCAGTGAGGTTATTTATCAACAAATAACTTCAAACAAAGTCAATTCATTTGGGAAACATATCTATCTATGACTTTGAAATGCATACGCTTTTTCAAAGCTTTCATTTTTGCGGACGTGTAGGCTTATTTAGCGGTAGTCAACGGCTACCCTAATTAGTCGTTATTGAGCCATGAAATACCAACTCGCTCTATAGTAGAATGTGAACAGTTTATGCACGATTATGTGTCTGTTGAGACGACATGGCACACTAATTTTTGGGATTGATGTAGTGTCTAGTTTCAACATTTTCTGCTCTACTCGAGCTGATGATATCTCAGTCACCAAACTTTATTCAGTCATTAGCTTAAAAGTGTGATATGATTCAAAAACTGCCGATATCAGACGAAATTGTCTTATAGCTGGGAAATAAGTTTATTTAGCTCAAGAAATCACTGAATTTCTAAAACAAAGCCTAGAAGATGAATCAAGACAAAGTATGGCGAAGCAAGAAAAGCAGGAAGTCAAGATACATTCTGATGAATAATTATGAGTCCCCAATGGTTCAAAACTCTGAAGCGTGGTGGCAGACATGGAAGATAATTGTACCTGCTGAGTAGGTTTAATAGTCGTGAGACCAAAATCGTACCAGCTCAGCCGATGTAATAGCCACAGCCCATTTACACACTAAAAAATTTCACAACGACTCATGAATTGACACAGCCAAAAGTTTAAATGCTGTATGTCAAATAGTCTGGTCCGGGTGCAAATACTTGTGCATCTTCCTAGACACTTGAATATTGCATATATGTTGGGACAGCAGGTAGTTATTTTCTACGTTGTTGTAAATTTGCAGCGATGATGTAGCTGTCACTTGCTTCTACATTTCCTTGCAAATGTAATTTACACTTGTGTGGTGCATCAGTGATTTTGGAATGTGAAGAATGCAACAGAATATAGGCAGCAATTGACTTGATATTAATATTTGGACTTTAGCTTGGAAAATATTAAAAGTTGTTTTTTGTCATCATCAAGGTGAGTTCAAACAATATTAATTGAATGCAAACAAATAAAATTCAGCCAATGAAATCAACCAAAATTCGTGATGTAGTTCCAATTTTGAGACGTAAGGACTCTTCTCCTCCACAGATTTTTCTTGGACCCCACGACTCAAAACTTATAAAATTGCATTATCTTTCATTATACAAAAATTCACAGACATCTCCGGTCTGGTAAACGTAAGCGTGAAATTGTGACGTAACAGACCGGACTAACTCGAAGGTTTTCACCCTTCATGTTGAATAGAAAATAATGTAATGCAAGACTGTCGATTAAAAATATGAAGTATATTAACTACTGCTAATTTATACGTAGTATGAAGTCAATATAAGCTAAATATGAGAAGTTCCAGTCAAATTCAACATCATGGCTACCAGATGATCAGGCAATTGCTGCGAAATGAAGACAATAGAAATTAGATAGCAACCAATGAAATTCAAGGTGATTTGGTAGTAAATTACTTACCAGACCGTCGGATTTCACCCAGGCGGCCGCTACCTTATGAAGAAGGTCTGGTAACCAAGAATGCCAAACCGTCTTCGTTTGGGGAGAAATGCTAGTTCTTTATGAGTTGGTTTAGCAGCGAATTTCATTTCACTTGGTAGCTGACGGTTTACAGTGTACTTCAACCAACAGGTTCATTTCCATGGATGCCAATTCATTTTTAAATTAATCATATGCTGACGACTGCATCATTAGGTAAGAATCAGTCACAAGTGTACACAAGTTTTCATTGGTGGTTCATGCCCCAGCTTACACAGTTCCCCCGGCATTGTCGCGACCTTGAGTCAATTTCCATTCAAGACAACTTCAGACAAACAATTTGTTTCTAAGTAAAAAGAAGGTTTTGTTACACGGATGGAACATCTTGACATAATCGCTGTCAAATCTCAAATCAACGGACGGTAAATGTGAAAATTCCTAAATCCATGTTCGCAGCTAATCATTTGCAGCTCAAAATACGAGATATAAGAATACGACGAACAATACAAACAACTTGAATAAACAATGTACCTTTGGAATGTCCAATTGCGAATCGGGTCAAATAGTCGTAAACTGCCGGAAATCGCGCGGAGTGCTGTGTTGAACCTGACTTTGATTGATTTTGTGATGCGCGCTTTCTCATTGCTTTGGTCTGATTCTTCGGTCAATTCTTGCAATCATTGGGTTGACCATCGAAATCCAACTTTTCGTTCTGTTGAAGTTAATGAGATTAGAATGGACAATAGGGAGTTGTTGATGACGATATGATGGCGGTTCAGTCCAGCCGACCATTTAGGCACTGATACAGTTCAGCGTTTGTAGATCTTAAGAAGAATAAATGACTGAAACAAGCAGAATTTGTAGATTGCCGCAAGACGATATATTTTTAAGATATTTTATCAAAATGATTATATGTAACATACACTGTATACACACTGTAGATAAACAATATTGGCTGTGATTATTTGCAAAGTACACTGATAAGTTGCTAGTATCTTCCTAAAGACAACCACTGGAAGTTGCCATCGCTTAGTTACCATTTTTATGACAACGCATGTACACGATGCATTATTGTTTTCAATATCCTTGTCCGTTTCAGTCCTTTCTTGTTATAGAGTGTCGAATTTCTATGGCTTTTACGGTGAGTCTGCATCAGGGATGGAACCGGCCCGGGCTGGGCCGGCCGCGGCACCGGCCCCAACCCCGGCACAATATGTTGTCCGGCCGGCCTGAGTCTGTACAGGGAATAAAAAGAAATAATTATCCTCAATAAAAAAAATTGAACAATTAAGCCAGCAAATTAAATCATCTAATAATGATTTGTGTTCACGTAAAGATGATTTTCATCTGACGCGAAATGAAATCTATCATAACTTTGATCTTGGATATCCATGCTTCGATATACAATAACGAACATTAAAAGTGCCTAAATTTCTAAGAATATGAATTGAATTTAAATATTTCCGTCGCCTTGAAAATTCAAAATATGCATCTTATAATGAGACTTGTAAAATTTTATGAAAATCTATGCTATGTAGTATGTATCATCAAATACTAAGCGCATAAGCTATTATTTTGCAAAGATATTCGAAGCGATATATCAGTCAGTACTTCCTCCGAAGCAGAATAAAGCAAAACGTTGGTTACAATCCTTGTACTAAAAATCACTTCGAAAAATTATCGGCGTCTAAGCATGTCATCTACTATTGAATACACTACTATTGATAAAGCAAAGACGATCATCGATAAAGCATCTGAGTTCTATCATCTGAAAAAACAGACTGTCATCTAGGAAAATTTCTCCTACGTTGGTCATAAAGTCGAAAATGATGCTGTAAAGATGATTGAAGAATAGGCTGCGTGCAACAGCTGCTTCCAAGATTTTCGTGCGCATAAAAACGGAGAAAATGTGGGATTGTCTCACCTACAGCGACATCTAAGATCGTGTGGCATGAAATCTTCGAAAGTCGAACCACGTCAAACAGCGATAACGAAGTTTGCCTACAATAAGCAACGGCTTTCAGCAGCGTTATCCAGTCAACTGAAAATGGCTCAACTTAAGTATGTTGTTGCGGGACAACATTCATATCTCAGTCGAGAATGATGGCCTCATCGCTCTTGCACAACAATGTATCTCCACAGGGAAGGAAGTCGGAAATGTGGACATTCGCGAATGTTGATTTCGGTCGGAAGACAATTCGTGAAGCTGAAGTAGCTCAACTACAAGACTTCCATTCCCGTCTTTGTCTCGAGCTTCAGGAACCTCTCGAACACAATAGTGTTGCGTGTACCATTGATTTGTGGTCTGACGACGTTGTGAAGCGATCATACTCGTATCTGGACTTTTCTATCTTTTTGGATCAACACAGATTTTGAATTGAAACATTCAATGGCAAGATGCAAGCTTTTTCCGCATGATCTAAAATCTGCGATGAATGTCAAATCAGATATTAGATCCATTATGATAGATTTTTCTTTCCATCCGGCGACACTCCAGTAACAACTGATGCTGGAAGCAATGTCCGACGAAGCCCGTTATCAGTGTATGGCTCATAGACTCAGCACCGTTTTAAACGACGCCTGGAAACAAGCTTCAGCCGACGACGAAAACTTTTCTGGATAAATGGTGTTCATGAACTGGTTGCCTATGTGTCTCGTAGCGGTGGAATTCAAAGTAAACTTCCCCTTGCTCTGCAGAAATCCAGTGGTACTCGACGAAGTTTTTATGGAATTTACTACTCACTGAACGTCTCTCATGACGTCCTCACAGAAATTCTCTAGCAGCGTGACGAAGGTCAATGAATTCATGGCATATCAAAGGAACAGACAGGAAAAATCTTAAATTTCTTCGGTCAGTTCAACGCATTGTTTGACAAATTAGAAAGCAACTCTTCTCCTTCCCTTCAATACGTCTTGCCTGTTTAGTACATGACAGTGGATAAGATCTGTAAGCCGTGTTCAACTGATCCTCGCTGTATTTTGCTGCTAAAACAACACGTGAAGCACTTCATGGCTGAAAAGTACTGGTCCAGTACAACAATGATTCACAAGGTTGCCTCATACTTGGATCCCAGCTTCAAATAACTAAAATTCATCCCTAACGAAGAAAGAGAGATTTATCATGCTGACGTTCTCGTAGCTTTGAAGAGTTTTTAGCAAACCTCTCCCAAACAAAGAAGAAATGTCACCTCCAAGCAAACGAATTCGTCTTCAGAAGACTATTGAAGGTGAGTGCTTTTCAAATTTAGCATGCATCGTGTATTCTGCATTCATAAGCTATAACCGCAGTTATATATATATATATATATATATATATATATATATATATATATATATATATATACAATAGTGTATATACAGGGATGTCATGGAGGGGCAACGCTGGTATACGGCGTTACCCAACCGCTCAAAGGTGCTTTTCAGCGTTGCCCCACTGTTCTGAGTTCCATTTAGCGTTGTCCCACCGCTAATTTCTCAATGATTTCGTATTTCAAATTAGGAAATATCGAAATGTTCCTTGCTTGTCATTGTCATCAATTTACACGCTTGCAAGCGTCATCAGCGATATCAGCTTTCCCTTTCTCGCGTCTTTAGAGTAAACAAACTGTCAAACGTATCTACCAGATGAAATAGGGAATCATTGCGTCAATGCGTGGGAATCAATGCGTGGACTGCTCTCATTGGGTCAAAAGTTGTACTTTTAAGTTTAATGAATTACCGCACGCTTTAATGCGTTTCCTCAGCTGTCGAGCAGCACACCCTCCACACGATGAAGCGCCAAGCGAGTTTACTTTCGTTTTGTGATTCTAAGCGAGCAAAATGCGATACCACTGAGAAGATTGAAAGTTCAGTAAAAGAGAAACAACCGAACAATGGAGACTCGTTGGAATGGCCTATCATACGGAACGATAAGCAAAGGGCTGACTTCGTCTCCAAGTGCTCTTGTAGAGGAAAACTTGGTAAGCTTGATTTATTATTTTTAATTATTTTTTAAATTACATACAATGAAAAATGAAAAGAGTTTTTATCAAATGAATTGGGCTAATTGAAATGAAAACTATTTGGAGATGATAAATTATCTGATCCTGAAGATACGCATAGGTGAATTTTCCTAGATTATTTTTACGGACTTTCTGATGGCTACATTTTCTTTCGTAAACTCCATGTCTCGATCGTCTTACCGAATAAATAGGCTAATGATTTAAATATAAGAAAATTTAAAATGATTTGAGAAAACAAATTACAGTAATAGAAACATCTCTGCGTTGCAGGTTGCAATGCGTATAAGACAGCACATCTCGGGGCATGGAAACAAGAACGGCTGATTATTTCTGCGGAGTGGATTAATTGTTCAATCAGTGCAGCTGAAAGTGAAGACCGTCAAAAGGCTCTTTCCAACATCAGAGGCAAAATTAAGAAACATAGCGATTCTCAAGCTCATAATTTGGCAATCAAAATCACTGAGATACAGAAAAAACAGCACATAGAAAATGCTATTCATGAACAAGTAAAGCATCAAGCAAAATCAACACAACTGATCTTCAGATCTGTGTATTTCCTAGTTCTCAAAAATCGTCCATTCAGTGATCTCAAAACTCTGGTCGACTTGCAAAGGTTGAATGGATCAGATGTAGGAAATATACTGCATTCCATAAACACTGCAGTAAACATCGCCAACCACATTGCGCAAGATATGAAGCGAAAGTTGGTTGAAAATATTGTGAGTTCGAACTCAAAACTGTCCATTTTAGTTGACGAGTCCACAACAGTGTCTAAGAAATCAGTGTTGACTATACACATAAAAGCTTCAGTGACTATCGATGAGTATCCTCAGGATCCCAAATTCATCTTTCTTTCTTTGGTCGAGCTGGAGTTCCAAACAGCAGAGCACATCAGTGACGTCTTACTGAACGAACTTGTTGCCGCAAGGTTTTCGGAGAACTTTTTGTCAAAAAATTTTATTTCCTTCGTGTCTGATGGCGCTAGTGTCATGCTAGGGAAACGATCGGGAGTTGCTGCGCGTCTTCGCGTTCAGTTTCCAAAACTCTTCGTGTGGCATTGCCTTAACCATCGCCTCGAGTTAGCTGTAAGAGACGCAGTTGATGATGTGAGTGCAGTGAATCACTTCAAATCCTTCATGGATTGTTTGTACAGTTTATACAGTCAGTCATGTCGAAATAAGCGTGAACTGCATCTTGCTAGCACTGATCTCAATTCTCAATGTATGAAAATAGGTAGAATACTTGATACACGCTGGATATCGAGTAGCTTCAGGACTGTCGATGCGGTATGCAAATCATATGGATAAATGAGCAGGCATTTTGAGAATGCTTCAAACGATTCAGCACGAGATTCTCGTGAAAGATCAAAGTTTGCCGGATTGCTTAAGAAGTTTAGTTCTCAGAACTTTCTATCGGATTTAGGATTAATGCATGACACGTTGCACGAACTTTCTGTGTTGAGTCGGGAACTTCAATCACGATCGATGACGATTTCCAAAACAGAAAAGCTGATCTCCCGCACGATTAGAGTTCTCCGTTCCTTCAAGGTTGAACCTGGTGAAAAAATGAAGGAAACGTCTAAGGCGACTGACGACGGAAAATTTGATTCAGTTCTATCTAGGGAAAATCCCAAAGTGACTCAAATTGACAAGAATCAGTTTCTTCAGAGTTCAGTTGATAACATGGAGAAGCGATTGACCGCAAATGGCGATCTCCTGAGTGAATTGAAGGTTATGGAGAAGGAAGTAGGAATCCGATTCGGGGAATCATCGGTTCGCAGACTTGCTCAGCGCCTGCGGATGCATGAAGAAGAACCCATACGTGGCATGCGAGCGCTGGTTGATGGAGATACAAAGCCAACCGGGTTAGCCAGCCTCATGCGAGCCATCTACACCATCCCGTGTAGCTCAGCGGAATGCGAGCGAGACTTTAGCGCTATGAACTTGATATGCAACGACACTAGAAAAAGACTCTCTGTTGACAATATGTCTGATCTCATGGTCATTCGAATTAATGGTCTCCCATTGGAGAAGTGGAACCCTGAGTCCGAAGTTGGCGTCTGAGACATCGAGATGCTGATGACA
>CAJQUW010000705.1:0-76729 GCA_907163375.1 Prostheceraeus crozeri | reverse complement strand
CACAAACAAACATTACGTAGCGGACCTTTGGAAACACGTCTAGAAAATCTTTGAAACAAGTCTGAGAAACAATTCCAATTTGTGCCATACCTAAAACCCCTATTTTACACAAAAAAAGCACGAAACAACAAAAACTAAAACAATAATTCAAAATTCTAAAACAATTTTGATAATTTGAATTTTATTTTTTTGTTTAAACGTATAAACTCAACACAACGCAGTGTACTAAATTGACGAAAAATGAGGGTTTCCTTGCAAAAAACACGTTGTCAAAACTTCCACGTGCCATGTCTCTCGATATTTCCGTTCCGACATTTATTTCATGATATTGCATGTCAAAAAGGAGCGTTTCTATGCATATTTTTACCAAATTAAAAACACTGCTACCCATCTCCACCGAATCACAAGTTCACATCGCATGGCTATCAACCAGCCAAATCACATAGTCAGGAAAATGTGTCCTCATCCACCACGTAAAATCTCTTTCTCAAACAAACCAACCATCAAATCTATTCAGCTATGAGAGCGTCAAAATTCAGACCCAAGTAAATGGACAAATCAACTATCATACATCAGGTTTCGGTAGAAGGTCGAAAACACATTTCTTTGACATCATTTTGCCCAATCCATGCATAAATTAGTGTTTCTTGACCAATTGAACCGGGAAAAATTTTTTCCACTCACCTCATCCCTCCACACTAACCCTGGTCACCATCATCTATCAGTTGGAGCTGGGTGGAGGGTCGGAAACACTTCTCTTAGACACCATATTTACCCAAAATAGTAGTATATTCAACAATTCTATGTATAAATTAGTGTTTCTTGACCAATTGAACCGGGAAAAATGAGATGGAATGGCCGGAAAAATGAGATGGATAACCAGTCATGCTCATGGCTATTTAGCTATTTCTTTCATTTTTTAGTGATTATGTTGTTTTTTGGAGACTAGGTCATCAAATATTTCTGGTATGTGCTCTACATGTAGGGTGGACCAGTAGTGACTACGTTTCAAATATATCATATCTTCTGCTTCTCCTCACTTCAGATTTAATTGAGATTGATAGAAATGGAATTAGTAACTGCTATCGCCTAAAACGTAACTCTCCACTTAAATGTAGTTATATGTTTTTGATTGATGAATTCCACTTTGACTGTAGTCATGCATATTTATGTTTATCACTTTTATATGTTTTATACTTTTTTATGTTTTGTCATATATATTGATGAATTTTACTTTTAAGTGTGTACAATAGCAGCTCGCTTCATTGCTCGATATTCCTGCGTGAAGCTATGACTGAAATTTGTGACACAAGTGAATACACTATCGAATATGGTGTGCTAACGGCAACTTGGTGGCATGATACGGACAGGACAAGGTATTCCATAATGAAGCTACGAGATAAACTTCGAGGTCGGTTTTATGTTGAACCACATGATGGTCGTGTAATCAAGATTTGGGAAGAGAAATTATTCGAAACAGGAATGATTATGGATAGACGACAGAAGCGGTCGCCCAATTGAAAGAGGAGACAACGTTCAAGCTACGATAAAAAGCCAAGCCAATACATCAACAAGAAGATATTAGTGATGAGTCAGTATACCGAGAAACAACAATCCGTCGAATTTTAGAGAAAGACCTTCTTCTGAAAGCTTGGAAACCCACATTTGCTCAATATCTAACTGGAGAAGATCATCAGGATTCGTGTTGAATATTGTACGGCTATTCTTTAGAAGTATCAATCTCCACGGATGAGAAAGAAATTGTCTTTCTCGGATAAATGTGCAGCTTATCAAAAGACAAGAATGTGGTCATGTGGTCCTAATGAAAATCCCCACTTTTGGGAACATGTGCATCAACATTCCCCGAATGTTATGGTACTCTAACCAATTATGAACTCTAATCAATATCTCCAAATGCTGGACTGTCAGTTCATGCCAGATCTTGAGACATGAGGCATTCGTGAAATCGCTCACTTCCCAATCAACTCGAGAATTCCTGAATACGCATTTCGATGAGAGATGGGTTGGTAAATTCATGTCCAGTCCCATGGCCAGCAAGAAGCCCTGACCTGACTATCTTGTGACAATGCCCTTTGGGGTATGATGAAAAGAAAAGTGTTCACCATGAGAGGCCGCAAACAAGAAATGACATTCAAAGTGACCGTCAGACAAGCTTTCGAAGAAATTGATGCTGATAAAGAACTTCTCGAAGAAATCCACAATCGCACATTCCGAAGGTACTCTCTTTGTGCATTGACATTAACGGCCTGTAGGTAGATCCATATGATACTTGAGCTTTTGAATGATATATGAGTAGATTTTGATATTATAAATAAAATAATATTTGAAACATAGTCACTTCTGGCCCACCTGTACATGATTAAATAGTTAATTTTATAATATCTGTATTTGATATCTAAGTAAAATTCAGCTGTTCATTTTGACAAGTCTCATATCATGTAATTCTGTATCAGATTTTGATACTTATGTGATTATGCGATTGTTTCAGTCACCTTTTTATGATAAGAACATACAGATTTGAATTTCAGAATTGCATTCTATCTCACAAGCAGCACAGCTGGAGTAGTTCATCAACTTCGTACGTTTAATTGATTAAATCAGGCAGGGAGTTTTGAATGGCAGTCAGTTTGATTATCGCCATATTTTGAGCCAGAGAAACGGGGATGTAGCTATTGTGAGAATACGTTTCGCCATAACTTGTGTTGCGGCATTGTGGCTGTAGCCAAGATAGATAATCGGGAATGGAACTAATGTGGTACTGCAAAAAAGAAAATTGCAAGATTAACGCACCCGTGTCCGCACTTCATGGGTAGCACCTCTCATTTTGGCGTCGGCTCAGTGTGGAGCCGCTGCGTGCACGTTAACTGCATGCGCGCTGACGATGGGTATTTTTGTCTGGCAACATTGGGCCATTTTTGTGTGGCCAACGTCGTTTAACACGCCGGTGCATATGGGCTTACGTGGAATTGGATTAACTAGTCTAAAATGGCAAATTTCCTATATTGGTCGGCACCTGCTCCATTCGGCTAGCCCCGGGGAGCTCCAGCTGGGCCAAACGGTATCTTCCATGTTGGCAGACTGGGCTGTACTACTTGGTTTGGGCCCATGAGAAGTGTGGAGCATTAGAAAGAAAAGATTTTTAATTGCAAATAATACTATATTTAGTATCCTATGTACATGTATGACATTAAAAGCTTTCCGTTAATTTAACGCTACGCTGATCTGTACTGACTAATTGAGGTGCCGATTTGATTTAATTAATGATTGAATTGCACATTGGTCACAAACAGAGTACTAGTTTTGTCTTCAATTTTATCATTCAGATAATATGAACGGACTTAATAAATGTATTATAGCGTATGTAGTGAATGCATGGTTAAGCATATTTAGAAATCGAAATTGGAATAACCTGCAATTTTTTGGATTACTGTTGGCATGAATATATATAAAAAATCAACATGCACAAGATGCAACAAAGAAAAAGGCATGTAAGCTTACAGGTATCGAAAATAGGATAACAATATGTTCGAACTTCCAATGCGCGGTATTGTCAAACCCAAAATGAAATAGCTAATAATCACTTCATTTTTGATAAATATTCCTGTGGAACTGAGTGGAATTTTGATGAAAAATCAGAATTTCATGCTCTGGTCATTAGTCGGGAGCTTAGCGTGAAAGCTGTGTCAGGGAACGAGGTAGTACATAAAACTTTCACATAGCATAGTACACCTCTAACCTACTGCAAAACTTCGCGTCTGCCGGATCAGATCATTTGCTTTTCAGAAATAGAGAGGATAACACAATCCTATGTATTTCCAGTGGTAAAATTGTGACATTTAAGGTGTTGACTCCATTTTTTCGAGTTTTTGCTCATAAAAGTTACACAAATTGGTATTATGTTGAACTGGTTATTATAAAAATCATCTACAGATCATGATCTTTCAAATGAGTTATCATTCAGTGACAGAGGATGAAGTAAAGTGTACAAACAGACACTTTTCGTTGGTATAGCTGCAAATTTTAACATAGAAATTTCAGGAAAATTGTTGATATACTTAAACGAAAAGTGTCTGTTTGTACACTTTACTTCATCCTCTGTCACTGAATGATAACTCATTTGAAAGATCATGATCTGTAGATGATTTCTATAATAACCAGTTCAACAAAATACCAATTTGTGTAACTTTTATGAGCAAAAATTCGAAAAAATGGAGTCAACACCTTAAATGTCACAATTTTACCACTGGAAATACATAGGATTGTGTTATCCTCTCTATTTCTGAAAAGCAAATGATCTGATCCGGCAGACGCGAAGTTTTGCAGTAGGTTAGAGGTGTACTATGCTATGTGAAAGTTTTATGTACTACCTCGTTCCCTGCACAACTTCACGGTAGCTCCCGGACTACACGTAGTTCTCCTATAATTCAAATGCTAAATCGTGCCAATTTTTGTTACTTGATTTGTGTACATGCAGCATTAATAGAAGACCTAAATTGTGTATCACATACCCCAGTGTCGACCTAAAACCCAAGTCCAACCTTGTGTATATCATTCATATAGTATTACAACTGCGTAACTACTTGAATGAATTATATTTAATATGAAAACAATTTGCTCAACAAATTATTCTATATAAAGTAGTAGTAACAGTGTCTATCCGCTCTATCGCATAACACAATTTAGAACGTCTTATGAAATTGCGTTTGGTAAACTGTTGGGAGCTTCACAATAAAATCGACCAATTTCCTTATCTCATAATACTTTCTGCTTAAATGGAAACCTTTATATTTGCATTGACGTACGTCATAAAATATTTTACTGTTGAAAGGTAAACATGATAATGAAAATATTACAAATTCAATCGTAGTGGGAAACTTTGATATTTGATAGTGCTTTGTTGTATTTGTTATTTGAGTGCAATCAGTTTATCATTGAAGCTTTTAAAAAAGACCGGTCTAAGCAAACCGGTATCGGTATGTAGATTTTCAAACCGTTACGGTCCGGTAACCGGTTCCAACTCTGGTTGCCAATCACTTGCATTCTTTATTAACAATGCGTACGCTTATCGTTGCTTTATCGCACAATTATATTTTCATCTCCGCTTTTTGTCGGTATTTGCGGCTTATTGATCTTCAAATTACAAAATGGTATGAGACTTTTTATGGGAACTTTGGTAGGTCGAAAATGGAAGTGAGGAAAATTGTCAAAAAAACAAACACAGCCGCATTCTACAGAGCAATGATCATTTATTCCCCATCTGAAGAAATTATCAAATATAATGTCGGCGAATGTTTGAGCAGCAAATGACAACGATAGGTTCAAGTGCATTCGCGAAAGGCAGGAATATTTCGACATTGGCTCGAACACCAGCTCCATATCCTATTGACATATTCGCGTGCAGTCTCCTATTGTTCTGGTCGCTTAGATTGGATGCTGAAAAGGAATGTTGATAATTTCTAATTACATACACAAATACGGTAAATATGCATGCACATATCCATGTTAGGTCTTTTTTTCCGAAGGACGACATCATCCTATAAGTCCCCAATAGAATTCGAAATGACTCCAATAGTCTCCAACGTTTGAAAACTTAACGAAACCAATCCAGAGAGGTGATTTATACCGATATGTTTGATTTGACCTCCATTTTCATGACAACCGTTTTCCAATTTCATCTGTTCCTGTCCACGCATGACATCGAAAGGAGCTTTCCGACAATTTAATTCTTTTCAGGTACAGTGAACCAAATTCATTGCGTCCTATCATTCAAACTGCATCCAGATTAAGGGATCAATAATGACCTGCACTGCAGATTGTGCAGGTCATAGAACTCCATTTTGACAAATCATAAAGAAAGTTTGATTACCTCTGCATCCATGAAGAAACACTAATTTATACATAGAATTCTTGAATATACTACTATTTTGGGTAAATATGGTGTCTAAGAGAAGTGTTTCCGACCCTCCACCCAGCTCCAACTGATAGATGATGGTGACCATGCATAGTGTGGAGGGATGAGGTGGGTGGAAAAAATTTTTCCCGGTTCAATTGGTCAAGAAACACTAATTTATACATAGAATTCTTGAATATACTACTATTTTGGGTAAATATGGTGTCTAAGAGAAGTGTTTCCGACCCTCCACCCAGCTCCAACTGATAGATGATGGTGACCAGGGTTTAGTGTGGAGGGATGAGGTGGGTGGAAAAAATTTTTCCCGGTTCAATTGGTCAAGAAACACTAATTTATACATAGAATTCTTGAATATACTACTATTTTGGGTAAATATGGTGTCTAAGAGGAAGTGTTTCCGCCCCTCCACCCAGCTCCAACTGATAGATGATGGTGACCAGGGTTAGTGTGGAGGGATGAGGTGGGTGGAAAAAATTTTTCCCGTTCAATTGGTCAAGAAACACTAATTTATACATGGAATTCTTGAATATACTACTATTTTGGGTAAATATGGTGTCTAAGAGAAGTGTTTCCGACCCTCCACCCAGCTCCAACTGATAGATGATGGTGACCAGGGTTAGTGTGGAGGGATGAGGTGAGTGGAAAAAATTTTTCCCGGTTCAATTGGTCAAGAAACACTAATTTATACATAGAATTGTTGAATATACTACTATTTTGGGTAAATATGGTGTCTAAGAGAAGTGTTTCCGACCCTCCACCCAGCTCCAACTGATAGATTATGGTGACCAGGGTTAGTGTGGAGGGATGAGGTGGGTGGAAAAAATTTTTCCCGCTTCAATTGGTCAAGAAACACTAATTTATGCATGGATTGGGCAAAATGATGTCAAAGAAATGTGTTTTCGACCTTCTACCGAAACCTGATGGATGATAGTTGATTTGTCATTTACTTGGTCTGAATTTGACGCTCTACCCCTTTCATAGCTGATAGATGATGGTTGGGTTTGAGAAAGAGATTTACGTGGTGGATGAGACACATTTTCCTGACTATGTGATTTGGCTGGTTGTAGCCATGCGATGTGAACTTGTGAGCGGTGGAGATGGGTAGCAGTGTTTAATTTGGTAAAATATGCATAGAAACGCTCCTTTTGGACATGCAATATCATGAAATAAATGACGGAAATATCGAGAGACATGGCACGTGGAAGTTTGCACGTGTTTTTGCAAGGAAACCTCATTTTTCGTCAATTTAGACACAGCGGTGTGTTGAGTTAATACGTTTAAACAAAAAAAATAAATTCAAATTATCAAAATTGTTTTAATAATTTTGAATTATTGTTTTAGTTTTAGTTGTTTCGTGCTTTTTTTGTGTAAAATAGGTTTTAGGGTATTTGGCACCAAATTGGCATTGTTTCTCAGACTTGTTTCAAAGATTTTCTCAGACGTGTTTCCAAAGTCCGCTACGTCTCATCTCTACTCTCTCTCTCAGCTGATAATAAACACGTGGTTATCAAAATTTTAAATTCTCTCGTTGTCATAATTGCTTTATACAAACAATATTTCCATGTCGCTACCGAACGGCTTTAAAGGCCACGGGAAATCAGCTGTGTCCGGTCTAGACCTAATAATGTTATCCGATGTCTATGATCATCACAATCATATCCGCGCGTCTTCAATGTCTTGCTACAATTAACTCAATCAAAAAAGCCATTTTTATCATAATTTCTTCTCAAATTCAAAGAAATGAGGTCAGAATTAGCATGTTAAGGGTCCAAAATATTTTCCGACTACCATACCTCGTTCCGACGTCTTTCCGACGAATCTTTTTGTAGTGGGGAGAGACAAGGTCCCATGAAATTTTTGATAAATTTGTTTCTCAACTCTATCCCTCCGTATAAATCACGGCAGGTATGATCCGAGTTAGAATGTAAAGTATCAAGAAAATCTATTTGTTAGATCCTTTTTCTACGCCTGCCATATAAGACTGAATTGCAGATGAAATAGGCAAATTTTAGACACTTACATGTTTCTGAGAGACAAGGTCCCATGAAATTTTTGATAAATTTGCTTCTCAGCTCTATCCCTCCGTATACATCACGGCAGGTATGAACCGAGTTAGAATGTAAAGTATCAAGAAAATCTATTTGTTAAATCCTTTTGTTGGCCTGCCATATAAGACTGAATTGCAGATGAAATAGGCAAATTTTAGACATTTCCATGTTTCTGAGAGACAAGGTCCCATGAAATTTTTGATAAATTTGTTTCTCAGCTCTATCCCTCCGTATACATAACGGCAGGTATGAACCAAGTTAGAATGTAAAGTATCAAGAAAATCTATTTGTTAAATCCTTTTGTTGGCCTGCCATATAAGACTGAATTGCAGATGAAATAGGCAATCTTATGTTTCTGAGAGACAAGGTCCCATGATGATGAGGCAAGGTCCTGGTAGATGAATGATCTCAACTATTTTTAAAATTTTTATTCAAATTTATTGACCATTTCACTAATTCAGTCTTGTGCTCCTTTTCTATTTTTTTCATTGATAATTCATCTTCATCAATAATTTGAATAATGATGAAAATGTATACTACTGTGATAACATTTTATATCATATTAATACTTCATAGTTCTATCTAGTACTAATTTAATTTCAGAATGTTTCACGAAGTTATACGAAGCTGGCATTAGCGAACGCGAGGTTGAAAAGGCTTGCATCGCTTCTCTCAAGGGTGCGAAAGACCGCGCTGGTGGTCGAAAAAGGCGAGCGAGTGGAGCCCACAAGAAGCCGCACAGACAGCTGTTTATCGACTCGGATTCTGATTGATCGTGTTGGATAACCGCGTGTACACTTCTGTGCATTTTTGAAAATAGCTTTCTTCCATGACAATTAACCTGTCCTGTTCTGAATAGGGCAATCATAGCTGAAGACAGTAATTTGCATATATTTTTATACATGTATAATGTTATTCTAATATAATAGATGGGTCGTTTCAAAGGTCGTTTTCAGTTATGACTTTTTAGTTCCTTCTTTGGTGTTGGTAAGTAATTCAGATAGTGGTCAAGCAGTTATGACCTGTTAAACTGAATAAAAAATTCATGAGAGTAAAAGCAAGAGAAAACATGGGTTGGTAGACCGTAGGCAAGCGTCGGGTGTGCCAACCCTGCACCGTCGGCTGAGCGGACACGCGTAGCGGTTCACCCAACCACGATTCACCGGGACAAAATGCCGTTGGCACACCGGCAACGTCTCGTGGTTGGCCTTACGAATATTTTTACACTGGGAAGTTTCAGATTTTAAAGACATGCGAATGGTGTTTAATTTTTGTAAAGTTGCAGCTTTTATTTATACAAGACAAATATGAAGATGATAACAAATGCGAATTCAATCGTCGCTGCACCTGTATCCTTCTTTGGTGGTTAAGCGACATGCAATCATGTCACGATCACCTGCAAAGTAGCGAAAAGCATGATCCATCAGGTTGTATATAGTGTACATAATTGTGTCCTCTATCAGCAAATAAGTCTAATGATACTGTCTTTTAATTGATGAAGGCGTTCTTTTATGTGGAAGCCATGTGGAAACTAATGCTTTCGTTCTATTTTGAATTTTGATGAACATCAATAGATTGGAAGTTGCCCAACACAGATCATAAGATAATATAACAAACTATGAACGCCACCCCCACGGTCGTCTTCATTGTCATAAAGCCCAACGAATGACTTGTACAGATTTCCTGAGGTCGAATGTTCTTTGAATAGCAAGCGGAGAATCATAGACATCGAACACTAAGTATGCGGACAATTTGCTACTTTCAAAAATGTGCAGACTGAAACCAACAATTCTCTGTAGAGTGCATTTTCACTATGAATTGAAAAATAAAAAAGTCGATCACTGCTTTCTGCATAGAGGTCCGTTTCTATATTGTAGGGTGCATCCGGAATTGCCTCCCATCTTTGGCCTCGCTAATTGCTCTCTGCAGCTACACCAAGTCAGAAGGTTTGCTTATATTGCTGCCGACTCTTTCAATTGAGTAGTAGTTGCAAGGAACCTAATCATAGATATCGAACATCAACAACTTAAGAGCTGATATCCGATGTCTATGAACCTAACTATGTCTGGCATTTTAGATTGTGTCATCAGCTGATGTCCTCACTCCCGTGATGAGTGATCTTACTTTACTGACTGCCTTCTGCCATAATCTTGTGTCAATGTGTCAGCATTTTTTCTCGACGCTTTCCAATCATATAGTTGGCGAGGCAATGTGCCAGCAAATTGATTTTGAAACTCATTTATGACTTGCTAGCGACTTCTAGGTTTCATTTGGTTGTTTAATCATGCTAACAGTTTTGTAGAGAAATCTGAATACTATTCTATCTCATTTCAAATAAAAACAGCTGACTGGTTGAACTCGCACTTAGCACGAGGTCATTGAGTAGTGTTTCTCAATCTTTGCTTATCGCTGACTAAGTGATCACCCATGGAGAACTACATTGACTAAGATTTATTTCAAAAATACGGATCCACCATACGTCTATTCAATTGCTTTTAATACAACTTATTATTTTTGTGTCGAATTCAATTTCTAAAGATGATATCCCTTAAGTCCTGTAGAAAGAATGATTGCGCGTCAGATGTCACTAATGACTACGAAACATCTAGAAAAGCAAATTACATTAGCTGTATACAAGACAGTAGTAAGTCGACTGATTGACCCAATTGGAAAAACGCATGCTTTAGTCAGCCATGACAGAAGTATTAATCGACTTGTTCCGAACAGGTACAGGATTGTTATCCTCCGAAAACTTATTTTACATTGAATAGCCCTGTCTCTTTGAAAATCTGCAACTATAACAAATTTTTGAAAACGCTAGATAAGTCTGATTTGCATGATATCTTAAATTCTAAGTGTAAATGTAATGATCACCCTTCTTTTGTTAGTGATTATCACAAACACGTTTTCACAGGTGATTTGAATTTTATTAATGAACCTGAGTTTAAAGAATTGCTTGCTCTAGGAACGAAGCATCTTTTACCCAGGAAGTGTAATCATAAAAATATTACAGACAGTATCACAGTTTCGCTCGATAAGCACATAGCTAAGATGTGTAGGAAGCACAAAAGAATTTTAAGAGCTGATTATTCGGATTGGAGAAATAAGATTTTAAAATTAGTGCGAGATAAACTATATAATAATAAGCTCAAGAACCAAAACAGTAACAATAGCAAGAATACAATGAGTAATAGTAACATTAATTCTCTTAGCAAGATTAGCAAGTTACTGCATTATTATCATGATAACTTCATTATTACTGCGGTAGATAAGGCTAATAGCAATTATGCGTTCATGTGCAAGAAATTCTATGTTCTGGTTTTATTACAGGAACTTGGATTTGATTTGAAGACATTAACTCCTATAGGTAATAGTACATACATACCTGTTAACATAGAGATCAATAGTTTAGTCGTAAATCATAAAGAGATCATTAGTAATTTCTTTCATACCATTTGTAATAAAGATAATCTTAAACTACCTCGATTGTATTGGATACCTAAATTGCATAAAAACCCTTACAAATTTCGCTTCATAGCAGGTGCTAAACAATGCACTACTAAGCAACTTTCGACTAAGATTAATAAAGGCCTAACCGTTATAAGAAATTACTTTAAGGAATATTGTAACGCTATCTATAAAAATAGCGGAATTAACTGTTTTTGGAGTATAGTATCTTCGATCGAATTCCTAAATAAGATTCAAAACATCAATATACATAACGTGCAAGTTTTTGACTTCTCCACATTGTACACTAACTTGAATCATGACGATGTTATTCATCACATTTCTGACTTGCTAGATTTGGTGTTTAATGATTCGAATAGGAAATACTTATGCATCGGTTATGAAAAATGTTTTTTAGCTAGTAAAAAGTATCAAGGCTATAGTGTTTTTACTAAAGATAACTTTAAGGATGCTATTAAATTCATTATTCATGAAGTTTACGTCACTTTTGGTGGACTGGTTTTTCGACAGATAAAAGGTATACCGATGGGAGGTAATTGTAGCCCTTTGCTAGCAGACCTTTTTCTTTTACACTGCGAATATATTTTCATGTCTAATCTTATGAAAAGTAAAAAGTATGGTCTAGCTAAACTTCTATCGAATACCTCTAGATATATAGACGATCTGTGTATTATTAATTATAAACATTTCGCTTCTTTAATTCCTAAAATTTATCCACTAAGTCTGGAGGCAAGTAGAAGTGGAGATAATGATAACAATATTGAATATTTAGACATTAAAATGCAAATCACTAATACAGAAGCGGTTACCTCTGTATTTCATAAGGTTGATAACTTCAATTTTCCTGTTACGCTCTTAACATTTCCTCAAAACACTATGCCCAACAAAATAGGTATCAAAGTTTTCGCGGGACAGGTTTTGAGATATATTCGCATCTGTACACATGAGAGCGATTTTATTGAAAAAATAAATCGTACCTCCACCACCCTCATTGCGAGAGGTTATAATCGCTTTGATCTTAAGCGCAGTGCTGAAAAGCAGTTACACAAACACAGAGAGACTTTATTGAAATACGGTTATTTCTCCGCTAAGCAACTTTTGGACAACTGCCCGAACTTTATTTAAGTTCCTTTTCCATATTTCCAGTTTAGTCAGTTCGAATCATCTCGTTGGCGTAGTCAATGTATCTGACTACATGTCAGATATTTTTCTTTCGAGGCTGCTTTCTTTAAAGCAGGGCCCCGCTTGAGCGAGTTTGAACGTACAGGAATTAAGGGGCCGAAACGTGAATCTTGCTCAAGTTCCTGCTGATGACCTCTATTGCTTTTGTCCTCATCAACTTTATCACAGCATATATCAATTATCTGTTTTAGTTGCACTTCATGTAACCTGTGGGAAAGCCAGATCGGTCCTTTGGAGGGATCAAATTCTTTACTTTTCATTATCTTCAGCTTCATCTTCTCACTTCGATTGAAGCATTTGCGTAACACCACACGTGGTTGACCAGTTATCCGCATTAGAAATGACAGGTCTGTTTGTAATTGTATTTGACTGATAGCAGATTGGGATTTAGATAAGTTACAAAGTTTGAAGTATATAAGCAGACACACAAGTGTCATGTCTATAATCACTCCTTTTTAGACGCTAATGTCATAAGTAAGTTGTTAGATTTATAATTTTTTTTAAAACGCAGTAATAAGTTATATTTTTTTTTCTTCTTTCAGTTTTTAGTTAGGCATATAGTATTATTATTTTTCTTAATGATCTACCGGAGGTTAGCCTCAACCAATTTAATGATAAATCAATGAAAAAACAGTGCGTCACTCTAGTGCTCATAAACTGACGATAACGGAATCGCAATTTGCAATATAGTAGCACAATCATTGACACTTAAGTGTGTCAGCGCACCCTCACATGAAGGCATAGGATCTCCATATGCTTTCTATGTTCATCACATTGAAGAAGTATTTCTTCGATCCTAAAACAGCATCATCGCATTGACTAAACAAACCAAGGACAAGGAAGACGTCCTTGGTCCAAATATGCCATATATATTGCTTTTTATATCAAAAGCGATCTCTATTTCACATCAGCTTCTCATTATTGACCTGTCCCGCCGGCTAACTTCTGTTGGACAGGAGATTGAGAAACACTGTCTTATAGACAACACGCATCATAATTCACTGAAGGAGTTCTGTTGTTAATACTATAACTCTTGCTCTAGCTGCAATTTTCTATATTGTGCTATTTCAATGGGCCTACCGTATTTTGTGCAACATTTTCCTTTGCTTTAGTTCTGATGTAAAAACGGACTCTGTTCTAGGGATCACCTAGAGTTTTACTGTTCACGTTGGCTAATATGGTCAACGCATTTTCCTAGTTTAGATTAGCCATGGTCGTCCTACCTCCTGTCTTAAGTAAAGAATGCCACTAGGAAGTGCGGTTGTGTCGCGTGCAGCTATACTGGGCCTATCACTTACGTCATCACTCCTACACGTTTGTCGTTTTGTGAATTCGCTTGCTGCAAGCTCGATGGACTGTGTTTGATTTGAGTATGCTAATGCACACAGCTCAGCTGTCCAATTGTCCTTTCAGATTTTGCATTTGAGGCTCCAACTACTCATGTTCTATGCTATATTGTTTTTTCAAAACAAATGTAAACAAATGTATGCTACTACCGTTAATTAAGAATTTAGGCTTATTTCTAAATAAATGAATGCATGTGCAGACATGTAGGCATGTGTTCGGCATTGATGACTTTTAAACTCTAATCCGTATCTGCAAAAAGTATGTAAAACACTGACATAGCTTGACATGCAAAACTATAGTGCAAAAATTAGAATTTTGATTTTATGTGATTTCAAGTGCAATACTTCAATTCCCTAGAACACGCATCAAACTTTGTTGTTTAAGAAATCACTATTTCAAAATGTGAATAGTGAATGTAAATAGTGAATTTGTGAATTGAGAAGCTCAAATCACTAAAAATTAGGCATGCACACTTCAGAAATCTATTGGTAGTAGATGATGAGGTAGAATGTTATTATGTTCTTCCCATTTTAATAAACAGCCACAGTGGTAGAAATTGCTTGTGGTAGAACAGAGCTTGTAGAAATTCTGCACATCGGTGCATTATCATGAGAATATTATTTTATTATGTTCAAGAGATTTTATTTCTATTGGTGTTCATCCTCTTATTTGTCTTTATGCGTAATTGGCAGCAATGGCGATTAATTTCATGGAAACCACATGTCATCCTGGGCCCTAGGTGTCAGTGAATGACTGTGAATTTCCAGCTCATGGTCACCATGATCATCCCTTCAGCTTTCAGAACTTCACTTAGTGTATCGTATCCTCCCGACGTTCCATTATTTTTCACACTTTTAAGACTGCTTTCGCTTTCGTTTCTAAGATTTCTGGCTCTTCATCGTGCTCTCATTATCTTCTATGTATTCGTCGCTATCACTTTCATCTTGTGACTGACTCCCGGAGTCAGCAAGACGACTACCTATTGAAATCTGTAGAGATATCTACAACATGCTTGCTGTCAGCAATCCTTAAATCAGCTGTTTATTATATTTTCTATTGTCTTCTCAAATTTTCACTTCATTCAGTTTACTCATTAGAGCAAACTCCTCATCTTCTTCTTCTAAATAGCACTAAGAAATAACACTGAATATTAGGGACATTCGAAGCTTCGATATTCGATTCGATTCGCGAATCGGCTGCCGATTTGAGGTTCAATTCGATTCGAAATTGCGATTAGAGAAAAATTCGAATCGAACTGTTTTCTCTTGATTCACAGCCTCCTCCCGTTCGTCAATGCTTGAAAGTGACATTACACATGTTTGAGAAGTGGCTAAGTGTCGGTTGCTGAACTGAGTCATTAATTACTCTATGTGCCGCATGTTGCTCAGATCAGGGCTTCGGACTGAACTTCGTGACCGAGTCTATACTTCACAATTAATTGAATTAAAACAGAATTTTAAATGGCCATTAGCAGTTTGGTGAGTTTCTATCTTACAGGGCAATAAGACATGCTTTTTATAATGTCTTTCGTCAGGACTCTTGGGCCCAACACGTGGCTTACTAAAACAGTAAATTATACAGTGAAGCACGAGCTCTTGACAAGAACAGGCCTTGACGGAAGGAAGCAAAGCTCTACAGGATGTCTAATAAACGAGAAAAGATGACATCCGATCTTTTGACAGTGCTCCTAAGACGTCTTTTGACGAGTACCCTCAAATGACTTTTTTAATGAGGGTTTTGCTTAATGAGGCTCTTTTGCAACTTATGAAGCTTTTGAGCCACCCGATTGCATGCAATCTTTGAGGCAGGCCTACAGAAGCTTTAGGACAAGGGGAACATGTTATCTCAATTGTTTAAGGCCAAATCTCAACCAGAAAAATCTAGTCAGCGCACCGAAGTTTGATCATCGATTAAATACATAGAAATTTGTTCATTTTTGATGATGGGCTAATTGGGTGCTGCTCGTATCCTGAATCATCTGCATCTCATAGATGAAAATAATCAGACGTCTAGCAGAAAGTTAAAATGAATTTAACTACAAGATATCGTTTATTGTCTATTTATGATCTTGATTTGTAGATTTTCCCATAGGCTACGGCTAGCTACTGGATTGCCTTTCTTCATTGATTTTCCATTTGCAAGCTGGCAGGTCCAAGACTAAAGTAATTAGTTATGCTTCAAAGTGCTCAAGGTCTCCTGTAATCCCTTGCTTCTATGAGCTGGAGTCTACATCAACGTGGAAGTCTACATAGGTTATTTAATAATATATTTTGAATTCGTCCTGAATAAGGTAGTCATTACGGAAAGCGATAACATGAGCGGTTGTAGACATCAGCAGATCGTTGCCAAAGTTCCATTGTTGATTTCTGATCTGAAAATTACGATGGAAATGATGAAATCTACCAATTGTTTGTTCATGAAAATTGGCGTTTTCCCGGGCTCAGGATTTAATCACTTGGACGATTTATGAAGCTGTTACATTTCCAGTCCCGTGTGAGATTCAAAGAACTTTTTTTGATAGACCTGAGGTCAAAAGCCTAGTCCTTGTCATCAAGCCACCTACAGGTAACTTGTCAAAGCAATGCCAATGGGCATTTCAAGACATGTTGTCAAATCAGCATCCATCTAACAACTCATGCTCTAACGTCAATATTCATTCTAAGTAGGTTGTAGCAACAAAGCGCAGTAGATTTTTAATTTTTCAGAAAAATATAGACTAATTTGACTGCTTTTTTATGAATGCCAAGTTGTCTTTCAATAGTCATGTAAATTGCATGATTACTGCGTCTTATTTGTACTTTCTTCAAGACTATCGTATAGCTGGCTGAGTAAATTCTACATAGAAATGAGCTCAGGTAGGCCTATTTAAGTTTTCTATGATTCTATTCGAGATTCGATTCGATTCGATTCGCAAATCGCGACCCTACGGAGGTCCCTACTGAGTATGTTATACTAGACAAGAACAATAAATAAAAAGTTTGCCAAGTCTTTTTGCAGTGGAGTGATGGTCAAGTGGAAACGTTTGCCAATTTGTGAAGAATTTTCATTTTAAAGTATCATATTTTCCATTGAAAATGAGGCTCAACGTCGCTCGCCATTTATGAATATAATAATTGATCTGTCAATGGACACTACGGTTTTCTGTTTATTTGAGTAGAAAGCCTTATCTATCTGGCTATTATCTCCGCTGTGACTTGCCGAAGCATTACAAGTTCTCTTACTATTCGAGCAGAGCGAGTCTGCCTCGATGATGCGAAGGAACTGGTGCATATAAACAAAACCCTGCAAGAGTCATCAGTAGCTTATCCTGTCCATAGAATCTGATAGATAGGGTTGTTCTACTGAGCCGCTTAATACACACTGAAGTTTTTCTCGCTTACGCTCCCAAGAGCACGGAGAGGATATTCAGTGTTTTGTACAGTGCTGGTGTTCAAGTGGCTTTAAGACCTGCCCCGACTAAGCGATAACTTCTGGCAAAGAAAAGCCTTGTACCACCTCTACAGCTAGGTATCGTTTACTCCTTGGAGTGTGCTGACTGTTAATGGAAGTACGTGGGTGAGATCAAGGGCTTGAGGTCGATTTGCAGGTTGTGTCTCAGCTATTTTTCTAGGATGCTATTTTGAAGTATTCAGTGACTTTTTATGGACCATCTGCTGTCCAATGATTCGAAAGCTACTAGTACATCGGAATTTCTGCATACAGGACAAAATATTCAGAACTTTGAGGCATTGTTCAAATGGTGTCAGTGTGCCTGAAATAAAATGCATGCTACAGTTGTTAAGTTAGTTTAAAAGTTTTGTCTATTGAGATGCAATTAAAAAATACACTTATTATCAGTTGCTGCCGAACAATAGCTCGATTTTGATTGGCGAGGTGATGGAGTTTGACAGAATGAAAGGAATCACCAATAGAAAGTTTCACTTCCTACTGAAGTAATGTGGTTAAATTACTTATCAGACAACGATCAGGGTTATTTCAGACGACAGATGAAACAAAATAGTTGAAACTTCACAAAATAGTTAACATTAGCAAGAGTACAAATGAAGTGTCGCATATTGTACATTTTAAAGGAAAATTAGATGTTTATTCAGTGAATATCCTGAGTGCTATTATCCGCGCCTGGGTCAGACAAAAGGTCAATTGAGAAGAGAAAGAAGGAGTATAAATGTACAGTTCGATGTTGAAAGTTCAGAAGTCTCAAAGCAGGTGCATATCATAAAAAGTTCTCTGAACCAGACGCTTGGCAGAAGCTGTAAAGCGAAGTGTGAAGTCAGTGCCAGCTGGGACAGACTTTCTTAAGTTTCACTACCAGTTTCTTCCCATTTGTGAATTTCTTCATTTATTTTTCTGTATAGTCTTGTATATTAAGTGATGACGATGATCTAAAGTCAATACTCTCCCTAACTGTGCTTGGAGGGTGCCGACATAGTCAAACTTTTACGTAGAGCGTTGTTGCCTTTTAGTCCGGATGCTCTTCTTAACGACTTCCAATGACACTGTCGGGGCTCGACCTCCGGACCAGAAGATCGCTATGCTAAGCAATTAACCAGTGTGCCACTGAGATCGACCTGTTATCTAGTATTCACTAGAATGCAGATGCTTAACATTTTATTTATTCAGTGTTTTTTATCATTTTGATCTTATTTGTTGGTCATTTTTGTGTGGCGTAGTCTTGTGAATGTAAAAGACTTACAGTTTGGTTTTTTGATCTGCAAATGATCGTTTCTTTGAGCTTGGTTTTCTTATTGACTTTCCCTTTGTTGTGTTTGTAGCCATGTACTTGTCAATCTGTCTGATGTCGTTCAGCTTTCATGAGATCATGTGAATCGGTTTGATTCAGCAAAACAGTGCAGTCGCTTGAGAAAGGCCTACGATGCAAGTGGATAGATGTTGCGCTATAAAGAAAAACATATTCCATTTCAATAAATAAGGGAAGTCTCTACTTCAAAAAGGTGAAATTTGCCGCCCCACTCTGATATCAAAATGCATGATGCACAGGTAGTATAGACATGAAATTAATAGCGAATTTATTAATCTATCCATAGGAAAATTGTTTCCGTCAGTTGTATTTACTTTAACGGAGCAAAATCATCTGTGACAGTTACTGATTTGACTGCAATTTTTCGATCAAACTGTGATGAAATCACAAAGGCAGAATTGAAGAAAGGAGCAACTGAGACCAGACGGCTGACTCAGTGAGTCAAAAGCCTTGTCAGTTCGTATATAACAGTCCAGATGCTAATTGTTGCATTGCCTCTCTCCTAAATGAATTATATGAGCCTTATTAAATGGCAATAATTTTTCATACTTTTACGATTTTCGGAAGACGACGAGTCCCGCACGATTTCTGATGACATTTCGAATTGTTTGACAAAAGCATCCATCACAGAAAAGGAAGAGGAATCTTAGTTTAGTCTCCCAAAATTGTCTACAGTGAATTCTCATATGATGATGAAAATCATCCCAGCAGCCATTTATAATAGAATATAATGCTTACTAATTTAAATTATTGAAGTAGTCCTAATGAGGACTTATGGCGTTCTCCAATCCGCAAGTGTACAAAGGCAATGCTACTGCAACCATTGGATTAATCAGTTCTTAAAAGAACTCAATGGAGCTTTCTCGTGGCAACGAATTAAAATTAATCAGCTTTGGCCCAATATCTGGTAAAAATGTAAATCTGATGACCTGTAACACTCATTCTTACTGTTAATATACTAATACCATAGATTCCAAATACTACCGCAAACAGTTTAAAAACAGACGTCTAATATGCTGTACCGACTACAGATGCTGGTAGTGGAAATAACAGATTAGTTGTATATGTTAGAGGGCTTGGATCAATACAACCGAGCGTGTAAAACATCGATCTTCTCCGCATTCTCAACAACTGATACTTCACTACTTATTGCCACTATCAGCCAGTTAGACTTGCTTGTGTTGGAGTAGGCACGCAGAAAGAGTAATTGAAAAACCAGCCCACGTCTTCAACTGGATAAGAAACTTCCACAAACAAATGATTTTCATCTCTTGTCTTCACTTCTTACACAAGTGCACACTAATCCTTAGAGAAATTTGAACCAGAGAGTCAGAGAACTTTATCTTCCTTTTTGAATTATGAACAAATTTGAATTCAATAGCATCTCGTCGTTTCTTAGTAAGCTCACAAATAGCAGACGTATTTTTTCATTATTTCACTGGTTTTAGCATTAGTGGCAAGCACAAAGATGTTTCGTAATTGGAAAAGATCCAATTTTTCAAACTTATGTTGCAATTTGTTATGTGCTCCTATAACGTGTTCAGGTGACAAGCAAAGTGATGCTTCGTAATTTATCTTCTACAATTTTGGTGTCCCTCTTTGACGGAATATATCTGAGCACGAGAAACTCGCCTCCGTGAAAAGTTGTTGAGATGGGCTTTGTCATTGGAAATTTTGCTCATGATAAATCTTAAATATGCTTTGCTCTCAGAAAAGGAAATTGATTTTATGACAGAGAGATTCAGTGTTTGTATAAAACATGTCCACACTTTCAGCCAAATGTTAGCTGCTTTTCATCCTACAAGGATTGGCTGGTTCTGATCGGAAACCAGCTTAATTATATAGCGGATGAACAAGCTGTTGGACTGTTTAACAGGATGCTCTGCGACTATTTGTCCCGACTTCGTTAGGTTTACAATGTCTACGACTGTCAAAGAGTACAGCGCATGAATTTTTGAAGCTCATCGGCGCCTTTGTTCCTTTGTTGTATCGCTTTAAGCAAGAATAAAAATCGCAGAGAAGCCTATTGTACAGTCCTCCCCATTAGCGAGTTATATGCTTGGTTTGGCATTTTCGAGCCTTAATGGCGCACTCAATTGGCATATCCCAAGGATTCAACTATCCAGATTTTCCTAAATTTTTCTCTGCAATATAATCCTTTCTCTTGAAACTAGTGCAATTAGTGGTGGATTAAAATGTATCTTGCTTAGACTAAATAGTGCCTTTATCAGTCTACATGTGGATTATTTTGGCAGATAACTTTCATTCCTAAGGATTGAGCTGTTATAATTATTGTAGTTGAAAATATGACCTACTTGCACACATGCAGTTTTATTAACTTCGCATTTGAAAAGTCGTTGCCGATAAACTCTGACTTTCCCATGAATCTTATCTCATTGAAGAGTGAGTTGGTCTTAAACTCTATCTTTCATGCGATGCAAGTGAGAGTATATGTCAAATACCACAACAAACGATGCAGCTTTGGTGTTTCTCGTGTTAGGTTCCCATACATTGTCTGAAGTGAGCAATTTGGTAAACTATCATAATAGTGGAAAGTAGTTTACATTTGTAATGAGAAAGATGGTACCATGGTACATTTTCTCTTTTGAACGTTTGTATTGACGATAGCACCGTGATTAGAGGCACATTCAAATTTTCGCTGTGAGTTTTGGTCAATGATTTCAAAATATGGAATGCTATCCTACTGAAAGTTTTCACTGAAATTATATGAAAATGGAATAATGATTGCCACCCTAATATTATGTACGGATTCTTGAATTTGTACCCTCCTTGAGGTAGCTTTTGTATTCCTAATGATCTGGTAACAATCATCCACCAAGTATTGAATTGTAGAGTTATATTTTTGATATATTTATATGCAGTCACTTGAGCATTTCATTGCCGAAAAAGGAGCATTTTCCTGGCTCAAAACCCTTTCAGTAATCGAAGGCCTTCAGCTTGATAAAGGAACATTTCCCGACTCATCAAATTGAAATGCAACATGAGCCGACAAAATGTGTCTGTGGTGAAGCTTTCAGTGTTTTACATGCTCTCTCCTTTAAAATTGGCAGATTCATTGGTCGGCTTTTATTCATACTTGTAATATTTGGTGCAACAGAAGGATGTCCCTCACTAACCATACATTTTCATGGGAAGTTAATCGAGCTAATATCAAAAGAGCAAAAGCTGATGCACCTGGAGCAAGCCATCGAATAAGCTCAAAAACATCCGTCACATGAAGATGCATCCAAATGTACATATGTGATAGCCGAAAGTGGTAGTCAAGACAGTAAAGTATTACCGTTGATAGTGATATTAACGATGAAACAGCAAACGCTATACAATGAATTTCTCAGTCACTTTACATAGTGACTTTCACATCATATGTGTGTTTATGTAAATGTACACGATTCTTGTATTTCCATTGCCTTATTTGCAATTGTTTTTCTTTTCATGATTAAGTTCCTTATTCATATCAAAAATTTGTATGTTTAAAAGTAACAGGGTGTATTTGTCGCAAATTGCAATTTTCTCAATCTGATTCATAATTCATTTTGCATTCCAATTTTCACCATTTCAACCTGCCACAGCCCGGATGCGCTAAGTATTACGGGAAATCTAGGCCATGCTGAGGCACAATTAAGTGTCGAGAAGAAACACCACCCCCAACTCTATATTGCAAGAATTGATGGAGAGGTATAATTACTTTTTTCGCAAACGGCTATTGAATCACTGCATTCAGATTACATCAAATATTTCGGTTCCAATGCATGAGTTTTATGTAAAAGTAGCAGCAAATCCTTGCATTGTTAAAAGTTCATCAGAAATTAATGTTGTGAAGGTAAAATTACAATTACATTGGTATACATCTCATCTGTCTCGCTTTAATGAATTTATCTAACATGACAGATGATGTAACATGTGTTAATTCAGTGCATCAGTACGAGACTGTCGGTCTACAGTAATTTTAACCATTTTTCTCAAGGCTAGGCATGTAGTCATTGTCCAAGTATTGTTGTATTAGACGTTATTATTGACTGCCTGACAAAATTCAGCGATTCACTTCCATATAAGATAATGGAAAATTTTCGTGTCATTGAAGTGATTGGTTGTTTACGATGCACTGAGTTACGTTATGAATGATGCACTCAATTGAAGCATGATTTCGTAATTTGTGTGAGTTAACAAGTGATTAGTACCTCTTGAATTTCAGAGCCGTCAAACCGATCTCTTTTTCTAATATAAAATGGTTCTAGGTGAAAATGGATCTTGATGAAGTATTGAAAATGTAAGTATTGACTGCCATCAGATACTGCTGCATGTCTTGTAATAATAAAGGAGAAAAGTTTCAACTCTAATATATTTTCAAACCAGTATATGTGTGCAGTGTTAAAAGCGTCCATTTAACTGTTTGAACATCACTACTCCCTCATTAGGAGCTTGTACGTTTCTGACATAGTCAGACGTCTCCACAGCGTTATGATACTACCGGATGCGCTTCCTGCCAACTTGTCAGTGACTTGTTTCGGTGCTTGACCTCTGTAACTAGAGATCGTTAGTCCAAGCACTTAACCACCGTGCCAATAACCACTAACCACTAACCACAAGTATGAGCATGAAAATTTTATCTTCGCCCTATTTGGGTCTCATTTTTTTCTAACACTGATGCTACGATTTCAATGAGCCATCTAGCAATTGAAAGAACAATTTGTCAAAGTGGTTCAGAAAATCAATGAATGTCACGCTCCATCTACACCGGGCTCTGAAGCGTATCGAGAAAACGGGGGCGAGGCGATTTGGCCACTCTGGTAGCACTCTAAAGTAATCAGAGCATATTTGGTATGTGCTCTTTCCTATGGTAGCACTAATTCTTTGATTCTAGCCTTTATTGTAAGATCGACCACCGAAGGCGCTGGACGCCGAAGATCTGTCGTGTACTAATTTAATTTCTGGACATCGACGACCGTAACCATTAGGGAGTTTTTCCTGCACTTTTTTTGTTGAAAATCATTATGATCTCCCGTCGTCTGGTCAATTTTGATTCTAGCCTGCTAATTTCCATACGTAAAAGTCAATTCAAATTTTCCAAACAATGGTCGCACTCTACCTTCCACAATTCACAAACGAAGCTCAGCAAACCTACAGCAATCTCTCATCCCTTTGTTCTCTAAGATTCGATGCAATTATCTTTCCTACGGCAATAAGTTGCTTCCTGATTTGTAATCCAACTATGAGTTACAATTAAGCAGAAATATAACTTTGCTATATTACTTTTGTTAAAATGTTGAGCATTTTACTGATACCGAAGTGTATTGTGTGATGAATAAACGTGCATTTTCTCTATTTTGTCATCTCTCAGACTGCACGATTGGCCTGCGACTGCACTGCCTTTGATGGCTTTGCATCCTCTGGACGCCTCATTCGTAGCAGCAGTGCTTACAAGTGCTGATCCGACCTGTACTCCTTTACAACAAACGATGCCCTGAAGCCTTGCTTGTGTTTCGTCGTTGAAAGATGATGAATTGCTTTTCTAATCGACAAGTAGCTGGATAATTTATTTCGAAACTTAACTACAGATTTACTCAAGGGTTACAAGTACAGCAAAACCCAAAAATGAAAACGCGGGTCCCTGATTGGTTCACCGAGAGCCGCCCCGTTCCATCGCTGGTACCTTTCTGCTCAATAATAATCATGCTAACATCATTTTCTAGTTGAAAGATTGATTCCATTTTATTGTCCTAGCGATTACGTGGTTTGAATAATGAGTCAAAATTTTCTGTACTTATCATTCAATTAATTTGAAGTGCATATCTACATCTTTTTTGCAGGATCTTGAAGGACTACGTGTCCAATGATTTTCGGTGCGTGAATTATTCAAAACTAAAAGATCTAAAATTCTGGAGAGCTTACATGGAAGGTAATACAGTTCGACTTAAGGAGAAGAATATTTGTCAAGAAAGCGAATGCTTCAGGAAAACATTCTTCATCAGTATCCTTTAGCACATGCTTTTGCAAGTTTCATGTCTTTCTTATTACTTATTTAGATAACATGTTTGTATAACTTAAGACAACTTAGAAGTTCAAGGTTAGCGGTGGTTTCTATCCAACATTTCCTTACACGAACTGTGGTCCAAATTTGCGCTTGATTGATTAAAGGCAGAAAGGCTCGAAGAATTAAGGCAGAATAGAAAGAAAACACGAAATTGAGAAGAATGCAGGCACTAATTTTTTGGTAAGTTTATTGATGGGACGAAATTTACCGTCCAACTCTCACTGAAAAATGCCGAAAAACCTGAAGTCGCCTTCATAACCTGTAAGTAAGAACGGTGCTGTTATTGACTTCACATATAGGATAATTTCCAGTAAATTTGTTAAGAGACGCATCATACAGTTCTTCAAGTAGGTTTTTCTTATAATGTAAGTAGTCCCTGCAGTTCACTGTGTTATTTTGAATTTGAAAATAGATCGAGACCGTGATTGACTGACTCTTAATGTGTAACTTTAAACTGATAACTTAAACGACTTTTTTTTAGAAGAAAGTCTCAGCATGGAAAATGAGTATCAAATATAGTAATTAAATTTCATCTTGGCACTTGCTCAAGCAAGTATAGATCCTTTTCTACATAGAACAATTACCACATGAGTGCTTTTATTTCAAAAATAATGAATTTGCATGGCCGACGACCATTCAATAGACGGACTCCCTGCAACAAGGGCAACTGTTCCAATAAAAAAATATTACTAAAATTAGTGTACTGGGAATTTTCAGCCATGTCGCGACCTTCTTCGGTGGATATAGACAATGATTTTGTGTGCATCAATTCTTCTCTGAATCTTGCAGTGATGTTGTGTCGACTCGACCGCAGGATAAATGGATGCTTATGGTTTATTTGACGTATCTACTCCCCACGTTTTCAAATTTGTCTGAAATCCTTAGAAATAAATCTTCCTCAACCTACACCATCAGACCTGTACAACCTCATGTGCATTTACGCTGTTTGTGTAGAAGGAACTCTGAATCGAGAAGTATCAAAAATCAAAGATTTTTTCGGTCAAAATGTGTGTCTCGTCGATGGAGAAATGTTTTCTCTGGATGACATTTTACATGGAGTATTAAGAGGTGAGAAAGCTGCCAATAATCAACTACCCATTTTTTGCTCATTCCAGGGTTGGAACCGGCCGGTTATTCTAATTAGGCGCATGTTGACGATTGACGACATTCATTTTAGAATTAATTGCCTAGTCATTTAGAATATAATTGCAACACTGTAGGAGTATGACAACATAATTTTTATAACGTGAATTTTGCAAACCGCTTCTTAAAAATTTTTCTTCAAATCATGATTCAAAGAGGCTGATAGACTCGTACAACATCACTGAAAGTTGGCGATGATAAAGAAGTTTAGGCACTTTGAACAACCACTGCAACGCATGAGGAAAACTGATTCATTGTTGTTGTCTCTCCGTTTTCTAGGTAACAATGTTCAAATACATAACTATTTGGAAGTACATTAACCAGTTTAGGAAAAAGTTTATTATTTACTGAATTCATGGGTGTTGCTCGAGGATTCTGATTGTAGCTTTAGTTTATTTCCTTATAATGAGAACTACGAGGTTTTCATAATTGGCTTGACGGCAGTGAGGGCACGTTGATGCTGATTAAGTGCTAATCCATTAACAATTATCTACTTATAATCTACTACAATAATCTACTACTTATAATCTTACAATTATCTACTAGTTTTAGGCCGTACTCGAGCTCAAATAGAGTTCCCGGAATCGCATACGCTAGCATAAATGAATTTTGCAAGAATCATATCTTCACTAGACTATCTATCGCGAAATTATTCCATATCTTGAATAAGTTATTGCGTGTAATGTCTGTCACAAAATTAGTTTTTATGTCGGACAGACATTTTGATACTTCAGAGTCCAACAAACAGCAGATAAATGCACAAGTGATAATAATTTCTCGTATATACTTCGTATATAATAATTTTTCGTGTATACTGTCAAGAAAGTTGAAGATTTGAATAAATAAATAGGAGAACATTTCATTTCCTAATGAAAAAGTTGATTTTGTTTTTATGTCGGACAGACAGGATAGAAATTACGGCCTTGAAATATTGTACGTGACTTTGTTGACTTGGAGAAAGTGTTTGATCGGGTGCCGAGAGAGGTGTTGTGGTGGGCAATGTGGGTACTTGGTATTGAGGAATGGGTCATTCGGGCTGTTCAGGCCATGTACCGACACATAAGATCCAAGGTCAGAATGAGGGGTGGTCTCAGTTCTGAATTCGAGGTTACAGTAGGCGTACATAAAGAATCAGTTTTGACCCCCCTTCTTTATGTGATTGTCATGGAGGCACTTTATCGTGATTTTCAAACAGGCTGTCCGCATGAACTCTTGTATGCAGATGATTTGGTTATTTAGGCGGATTCATTGGAGTGCCTAGAGGAAAGATACACTGCCTGGAAGGATGGTCTTAGGTCACACCATAGAGTAGGTATATTAGGTAGAGTGGTAACTCCGCATTTATTAAATCCCCAATGTGTATACATTTTCGATTTAATTGAATGAACTCAAAGGAGATGCAGTCGGATTGTTTCCAAATGTGAGATATACACATTTATGCAGTTTTGAAGAAATTACAACGGAATTGACTGATCATGATAGCAAAGCAGAAGGAAATGATATTATTTTACAGATAGTCCGTGTCCTGACAGCCTTGGAGAGGTAATATTTGTTAAATTGGCAACTCGATAACTTGCTATTGAAAGCCAAGAAAGCACAATAAGATGTCGACTTTTGCATGAAGTCTTCCATTATAAAACGGATCATGAAATTCCCTTGATAATCAACTTAATTTCCGTTTAGTTATGATGCTTATTAGCAAATATTCATTCCTTTTGATATCCAACTTGTTTCATACTACTTATATAGGAGAGTCATCTCGGTAGTATATATATTGGCAAATTCTGACATTTTGCGAAAGTGCTCAAATAATGTTTTGGACCACGGGAACGTAATCTCCGCAAAAAACCGAATCTTTTGATCTAAAAATTTTCACTGTATACAGATACTTTTTTGAGTCGACACTCTACCTATATATCCCTACTCTATGGCTTGATGATATCATGTATCTCATCGGAATCACTTGATGTCTTAAAGTCATGATGTTCTTCTAATGCAGATGTCCAAACACATTGAAGCAAAGAATTAGATATTTTGTTTATCTGCTTCGGTTTGCTAGAAGTGTGATTTATTCGAAATCGACAGCACATCGCGGAGCTTACTAAGTGGGCAAAAAGGAATTCCTAATACCTTACAGAGATAGGAAAAAAGTCGTGCGTCGCTTGCGGATTGCTCTAAATTCTATCAAAGGGCTTCGATTGCTACAATTCATTCAGATTCGAAGAATTCAGATCATTGCGTACAAGTTTTCTCCATAATTGGCCCTTTCGACCATTATTTAAAAAAATAGCGGGCGTACGAAAATTAGTTCACCTGATGATTTCACCATCCTCTTCTCAGCATTCCTCACTGCATAGTTCATACACGGAATCAAATGTTAGCCACACGGTGTGTTTTGGTGTGTGCGAAGTGATATCACAGCACGCACGCCTCTCTCACTGGCTCTGGTGTCATCTGCTGACAACTTATTGTTTACCATTTCCAGTAGTAAGTGATACCCGAATTGTATATTCGAGAAGGAGCAGGTTTTCTGATCATGTGTCTGACTCTGAAATGTGCCATTTTGATGTTAAGGTTAGATACGATCCTTCTACTCTAGAAACCGAAGACGGACGCGCAGATGAATCTAATTCTATGCATTGAAGATTGGTATGTCGGACGGACACATTGTCCTGGAAAATTAAAGTTTCAAATTAGAATTTCAATCAAGTTCTAGCATATAGACGATTCATTTCTCCATCAAAACCATAGTATTTTTTCTCCTGAATGTCACCAGTGGTGGTGGAATTTGCAATTTAAGAATCATGTCCGTCCGACATAATAATAGGGAGATATCGCTTCAATTGGCAAACTTCTAATTCTGCAGCAACAATCTCTTTTAATATAATTGTCAAGTATTCCACGTAAACATAAAGATGAATTGCGGATGGTTATGCGGTGTGCAACAAGCATCTAGTGTATTTTTTGAGACTATAGGACTATTTGTAAAAGATCGAAATATGTTTCTATTTTCAACTGTATAATACAGTAGATGTAGACCAACATGTAGATTTTGAAATTTCAATTTCAGATAATGAGAGAATTTTTATTTTATGCAATATAATAAGGAACAGGTAGGATGCTTATATCTTAATGATTACTTCATTCATTTATCTTCATTTTTAATTGCACGATTTTGACAAGTTATTGAAGTTCTAGTAGTAATACAGAGAGTAATAAATATTTTTCACTAATTTGAATTATTAATGAACCTACGTAATGGACCTTAGACGTGCAAAAATGAAACAAATTAAAAAATGTTGAAATGCTATATTACAATTATCGGTTGATCCTCCTATTTTTGTCCTACTGTGAGGCCTGTTTACTCTCCAACCAAAACTTCGTTATTTAGATCTGAACAACTTAATTCCTGATCGATAGTAAATGTCATTAACGGCTGAGTCTGTTCTAAGTGGAGATTTCAAGATCGACGATAGATGAGACATTATTGTCATTTTGTAGAGGCACGGCTAGAGTATGTGCTGTGTCATTCCCAACTAGGCTACTTAGTAGATTCTCATTTTGACAATGGAAGTCAGACACAGAAAGTTTTTGTCAAACCTAAATTATCGCACGGCAGTAGTAGCATTCTAGTTTCAAGGCAATAGAAGCATTTCCAATCATATCTTGTCATGTACATTTCCTGAAATATACTCCTAAGTTCCGTTCGAGTCATTTCCCAGCGTCCTTCTTAATGAATACTAGACATGGATAAAATAACAAACAGCTGTTGTTTGTTTGCCTGCATTGTGTGGAGCAAGGAATGCTCAGCATGCATTGTTGCACTTGATGCTTATTCTTTCAAAGATAAGAGGCGACAGTTTCGAAGACATGAGGATGATGAAAGTTAGAGAGTTATCAGTGTAATCGCAATGTTATGAAGCAGAGATGCAAATCCCCCGCCGACCTTGGGCCTAGTCGTTTTTCTTCGTTCTTTTACAATGAACTCTATAACACAATTTTTCATGGAGCAATATTTCATTGATTGATTAATTCTATCTTTGTATTTCAAGAGATGAGAGCAAGGGATTGCTTCTTTTGATTGAAATCGTTAATCACCAAACTGGTAAACGTTTCCAATTTTGAACCGCAGCTCTGATAACGAGACAAGAATTATCTCGCTAATTGTTTCAGTGGCTATAGGTCGGATGACGATTTATCTATGCATCTATCTCAGTCTCTGACTCTCTACAACATCGCATTCTTTACTGATGGCGGTTAACAAGCCAGAAACGTTTGCCGTTTACGTAATTATTTTGATCAAATAATTTATCATTTCCTGATTTTTTGTGCTTTTCGGGGTCTCAGCTAATCTTAATTGGATCTCTACTTTTGTGGACTGAAAGAAATTGCTATTACCCTGCATTCATACAGAAAGACAGGTCGCCTGTCGACTGCAGTCTGAGTTAGAAAGAGCATGAATTATGAGATCTTAAAATGATGACCGCAACTTATATGATACAAGTTGAAGGTACTTAAATCTTATTTTTTGCAAAACGTTTCTGCACCTTTCTAATGATGGGCATTTAATATTTTAAAAACTCCTCTTATGATTCGCAGTAAAAGAGTAAAACTTTTGGGCACCTTGTTTGTCATCCTCCAAGCGCAAATGTCTCAGTGTTTAATAAAATCTATAAATTATTGACAAGAGATTAATACTTTTTGCGGCAACTATGTGAAGAATATGGCATTGTTCTTTCAAAAGTTTTAAAGGTTTATGAGCATGAATCAACGCTACGAAATGGAGCTATCTGTATGATTGTGAGCTTAAGTTTAACTGTTTAGTCCTCATTATTGCAGTATATAAAGTGCATGTTTCAGCGATGTACAGTGCTCCGATATGTGCGCAACGCTATTGACGAATAGAAATTAAGAGGTTAGCGTGTAATACATTCTGAATGATTATGAGACGTTGCATGCGCTTTGGTTGCTACGAGATATAATCTATGAAAAATGTGTTACAAATCTTAAACGTCAAGAAACAAAAGTTGAACTTAATTAAACAGATTATAGAATAGCCCTCATATAAATACAACTTTGATAAAGAATATTTTTGTTGATCCAGAATCTTCCCTTATATGCGAGATCGGCTGCATTTGCATCTGGACATTCAAGACGTGTTTGTATTTGGACTTCAAAAATGGTATTTGTCCTAAGCATGAATTCATAAATAAAACGATAAATACGAGTAGCTGCACTTTGTCCGAAACTGATATCCTCACATTCATTGTTAGAAATTAGAAGACGATTATCCATGATTAACGGAATAGAAGATTTGCGAATTATTTCATTGATTCAGTGTCGTCTATTTGTCTAATGTCGTGTACTTGCTTCTTTCATAACGGGATTTATTGTGAACACATTTGCTTCATTTGTTATTCCAGCACATTGAAGTGGTTGACATTGAAAGACTGCAAGGAAGAATCACTACTTTGCTTTTACGGGTGAAGGAAGCACATCAGAAGCAATAGGCGTCGTCTTTCGTTGATTTGATTTACGTGTAGCATTTTCTCAGTCTAGTCGTTCGTGAAGGAGATGTAAGCCAAACAAATGAATGCTTCAACTGTGTACGTCAGTACAAGCAAAATTAAATCGCAAATTGAATAGACTACTCAAGAATATTCATGAAATTGGAAAAAGATGTAAATGGCAGATGTTGCTACTTAATCTCTTACATGCTGTCCAGAGATGTTTCTTTAGTTTGTGGTCAGGTTTCGATCTGAAGATCGGAAAAGACATTCGTCCATCGAAAGTCAAACATGAATCATAGAGTAAGTATACAGTAGGTAGAGTGTCGACTCAAAAAAATGTCATCATAGTGAAATTTTTCGTATTAAATGATTCAGATTTTTGCGGAGATTACGTTCCTGTGGTCTAAAAAATATTTGTATAACACAAATTATTCTTGTGTTTATATACTAGCGACGTGGACCCACTGTATAAGTAGTATGAAATTTACAAGATATCAAGAGGAATTAAAATTCAATAACAGGCATCTTAATTTGGTGGAAATTAATCTGATTATCAAGGAAACTTCATGAACCGCATTATAATACATGTCTTCATGAGAAGTTGAGATCTTATAGTGCCTCTTGACTGAATTTCAAGTTTTTCATTCACATCATCAGCATGATTTTGTGATTCACTAACCTTGCGTTTTATCTCTTGAATCTGAATAATGTTGTGGACTCACTTGCATCTTTTAAAGCTAATTATGATCATATTGTCTTAAATTATAATGTTTTGCTCTTTCAGTGACAGATAGTTTGTGATATGATCACGCGAATTTACTCCTATTAATGGCTGAGATTTAAAGCACTTATATGGTCACCCATCGGATGGTAAATATGTAATAGTGATAAAAAGGTTGACATGGCACGGAGGATCTACAAAATACTATTCTGCCTTCTGTATTGCTTTCATGATCAAGATCGAAACTGCATATACATCTGGGATTCCATTAATACTGAGTTGCTGCTCTACCAAACATACTTGCTCTATGGCATGAATTTTAATAATCAAATAACAGCACTCTTCAAATGTGCACTGATGATAGACTTCGAACATGATAATGCCTCAGAAGTATGACTTAATACTTCTTTTTTTGCATAATTAGAGGAAAAATCGTGTTGATTAGAATTCTTCCTTCCTAATAACTTGTTCCATTGCAATTTGTGATTTACATCACTTTATCATTAGAACTGATTTCAACCGATCAATCAATCATAGAAACAGTCAACGCAGAATAGTTTCTGTCATGTTTCGCGAACCCGTTCATGATTTACTAGCTTCATGTTATGACAGCCTGACATTAATACATAACTAAACGATGATTCCTGCTGTTATTATAACAACCCAACCTTGGTTTCAATCATTTCTATCCATTGCAGTCCTCAGCGTAGTCGTTTCAGTCACTCTGTGATATGTCGGATCTCGTCCATCGAGTCTGCCCCAGTAATAGCGGGCAATCTCATCGCATGCTATTTCTCTACCTCCTTCGATGTCGGTTAGTTTATAGAAATCGATAACAATAAAACCTATAGAATAGAAGTAGAGTTTAATACAATACACAATAGTGGCACAAAACTCGCACGCATTTTCACTTATACACTATACAGTACACTTGTCAACGACTGAATCATTGGTTATAACCCGTCGCATGTGCAATTGCAGGCTTTTCAATGGTGGTTCATGTCCCAACTTAGTTCCTCCGGATGTGCCGCGACCTATAGTTAACTTCAGATAAACAATATATTTCTATGGTCCAGCTGATGTGGCAGAACCTTATATTCCTTCTTCTGACTTTCAATTCTGTGTCCTTCAGGAATCATTTTGCTTCGAGGATTGCTGTGCAGATGTTTATGACATTCTTTCTCTGTAACGTCGTTCAGTTAGCTTTAAGAGATCTTGCAACGTCTCCATCTTTGAAAATCTAAATGGAAGAAGTTGTGATAACTGTTAATAGTGGTGATTTGATGGAAATGAATAAGATACATGTGCAGCATTTCTTTCAAGAAAACTAGATAGTGAGGAATTCTTAACTTCATTATAAGTCGTCAACACGATGACTATCAATGCAATATGTTGATTCAGCACGGGTCAAACAAACTTATCGCACAGCAAACGATAACAAGAGCTCCCGTGCGACAACCAACTAGTGGATTGGTTATCGCACGGCGAGCTTTTTTCGTTGCTTATTGCACTCCTCCAAATCATGGCTGTATGCAATGTGTGAATGCCATTGTGTAGGAATGGAATGAATCGCGGTGTTTACATCATCAACACGAGTTGAAAGTGAAGTCTGTTTGCGGGTGAGAATACAAATGTATGAAGTCAAGTCTTGGTCATGTCACACAAACACAGTAAACAAAACATGGATCGGGCGCTTAAGATTTTGTGGTAATTAATGTGATTTCTTTTAGTTTGCTCTCTATAGTCGGGATAAAGTTGTTTCTGATGTTTCAATTGTAATCAGCACAAGAAGATGTAAAGATTTCAAGATTCTTAATTCGTGCGGGAGAATTTTAAAGAAAGTTCTCAGAGTGATGAAAAATATACTTCAGATACAATTGCACATGAATAGGTGAAAAAGTAATTAACACCATAGGAAACGTGGGAGACTTTCTCACTCCTCCAAAATTGATCACATAGTGAAGTGGTATAAGTTATTGCTGTCGCAGAAGCGGTCATCCCTGATGCAGCAATGAAGTACAACAAAAACATGGAACCGGCAGCTGCCTTAATCCTTCAATTTCTTATACTTCAGACAATTAATTTATTCCGCGTGCTGCTCTTATAGTAATTAAAGCGATCAATCTTGAAGTGTAGATACTTCTATGAAAAGTTATAAAAAATTCCAAAGTTAAAAAGTATTAATGTCACTCATAGCTGCTGTCACTCATATTAGAGAAATAATTACTCCGGGTTTCTATTCCACAGCGATATGACACGTGCTCCTCATAACACGTTCCATAAAACGTCCCTAAAATAACACTTAGAAATTACAGTAAAATCGAAGTAATTTAAACGAACAGTTAATAACGTTTTATGTTTGACGGTTAGTCCTCATGTGGAGATCATCTAAAATAAAAGCAAAGCACTAAGAGACAACTCAGTGAGATTCTGACTACATATTTAACTTCTCATCTTCTCTTGAATCTCTCCGTGTCTCTGTCAACTACACGAGAGAAATGTCCAGTCCGTCCGTGCTTCACTGCCAGGGCGGTCTGAAGCGTGCTGCACGTGTGCTGCACATGTGCTCACACATGGCTCACACAAGAAAAAGGGAAGATTTGTGTGACGCCGTGCACAGAAAGCAGTGCCGATAAGTTAGTCATCGCACTTGAAGCCAGTCTCGCGCTACGCGCTCGACTGTTGCTCCCAGTGCAATAACTATTACTTAGCGATCAAGTAGGGCTATATCCGAATTGAACAAATGAATTTCCGACTTGCTGCCACTGATCATCAATTGTGATAAAGCGAAGTAACAGAAAGGTTCTGCGCATAATTTGACTAAAAGCGGCTAACAGCAGCTTCAATTTCTTTTACATAGAAATTTTCATTTTACGAAGGGATGTTTTGCCCATTTCGATTTGAAATAGCTAAAATCAATGGAGTCTGCATCCAAAGGAAACAATGACACTTTGCCATTACTGATAGTGCGCAAATTACCGACAAATCCTTTGTGAAGGGCGACCCATTCAATTGACGAAAGACCGAAGCATACTACTTATCGATAATTACAACGTGACATCGCTTCCATTGGCATTCGTTATTTCCTCTGCATTTTGCAGGTCCGCTTGAACAGCAACTTTTCAATTAAAGATGAGAATGACCTTGCTGTCAATGTTGTTTTTATTGCCGTTGCAGTTTTGGCTTTAGCGGCCTGAGTAGGTGAAAATTTGGGCAATGGAGGCAAGATTTACAGTTAGTTTACCGTCATTTTTAAATTTTAATTATATCTTCATGATGTCACTCAGAATTGACTTTTACAGAAGAGCAATTAATTCTTCACACTTATTATTGAAAATTCGAAAAGTGATAATTGACTCGCCAAATCGAAAACAAAGCAAGAGTTAAGGATCACTTATTTTCATTTTATTCGCCTCTGGTCACCTGTACAGGCACTTCACTACCATGTGCACAATGTATTATATTATGTATTGATAATAATATTATAGCAGCATTCTTGAACATAGATACATACATTAATAGTATTGATTTTTTTAAAAAAGAAATTAGAATAGAAAAACCTTATTCTTCACCTGCTTGCCGTCTGAAAGAATTGTTGAATTATAAAAATTTCGAATAACATTTTAATTCTGAAATGTTACTTTTAGTAGATTTTCAATATAAATTTAATCTTTGTCGCCTGAAGTTCAAAACAAATACGACTATCACGTTGAACACACCCAAGTTCAGCTTTACAGAAGTTTCAATCACATATGCGGCAATTCTTCTGGTTGTAATAGACAGACGCCCTCCTGCCTCTGAATCCCCAAAGCTGATGCATTGAAATATCACATGGTTGCACCACGGCTCATAGCCCATACATCCTGATATTCTTTTATGATAATGCATTCTTCCATAAATGAAAATGTTTGTGTTATAAGCGTGTAATTATTCATGTACGTTTTGTGTACACTTAGGATTTGATGACTTTTTGACTAATTTTCTAAAACGTTTTGTTTCAGCAAACAGTCCCCATCCAGCTTCAAAAACGCCTTATTTTGGAAGCAATATACCGAAGCGAAAGTTTTGTTTGAAAACAATTGATCCTCGAATTCTGTTTGCAATCAACTCAGCTGACATGGTAAGTAGATTACTAGTGTCACTAAAGCAATTGCTCAGTTATTTATCTTTCATATCCTTGATCAAAATTTGTAAACGGAAATTCAAGTCAACCAAGCGGTTCCAGTGATCTAGCATTTTCAAAAAGCGACCGATGTGTCAAAATCATTTGCCTCGTCCATCCTGCTGTAATTACAGCCGTCAAAATATAGGTTCGATATTTCTTAAATCTCTCTCCTTCTCTCTCTCTCTCACACACACAATGACTTATCATTGGGCCGGTAGTACACGGACCAGCCCGGGTTTTGGCCTGATATTTTGCAACTAATTGAGAAATTATTGAGAAAAAAGAGAAATGAGAAAAATTGAGGAACGAATTGAGAAATCGAAAATTCTTGGAATAAATTGAACTCGTGAGACCAGTGTGAAAAATATTTCAATTTGACGCATTTTTTTGATGCTGCGTAATAAAGTAGACAGTTGAAGTTCACGTGTGCTCTCTCATCCTGCTGAATTAGGCTTCCTTGACCTTGTTCAGTCTAGTGAGACAAAAGGAGACGAAAATCTCCTTGTCAATCTCTGGCTTGTTCATGATCTACTTTTCTGAAAACCAGGCGAATGAGTAATCCAACTCAAAATTACGCATTACTTTTGTAAAGCTTATGACAAAAATCTTGTCCAAAGTCGCAAATTTGTAGATTTATAATCATGCATTCATGAAATTACTCATGATGGTATAAAATACTGTATCATAAAGTCATATCTATTAGATACGACAAACAATTAATTACGGGCCGAGCAGCTCGAGATGAGCGAGCCGCGTTGGGCTTGAGCCTAAACATTTCCGATGCAGCGAGCCTGGACCGGGCTTGGTCTGAGCGGCCCGGGCTTGAAATTCAGGCCCACAAGTCTGCTCACACACGCACATGCGCACGCCTGAGTTTGAAGCAGTCACCTTTCTATTGTTGATCGAATGGTCATTATTGAAATATTCAGAACGTAATCTGTTTAGACACGCGAAAATTTTGAATTCACAATTATATTTTATAATTTTTGTATCCTTTATCATGTTCGTCTAGCTGCCAAGCAAAATTAGCCTACCATGCATAAGCTTAGTCATAATGAAAACTTAATCTGTGCCAGTCTCAACTGTAGACACACAAATACTCCAACGAATCCTTTAAATCAGGAAATGAATTTTTCGCTTAATTTGCATTTTTGATGAAGCTATCTTTCTTTGAAATCAATGATCGCTGCAGTCGGAGCGTTGACTCTTTCATGGTATAATAATTTGCACTGTATGATAAGACTGCCTTGTATTAGCCAATAATTTATCTTAAGAGATGGTCAGCAGCAACTGTGTTTTTTATTTTCTCTTAAAATAAGCAAATAGTTACATTATGTCTGATATCTTGATGTGAAAGAATCAAATTCAGATTAACAATTACAACTGAGAATCATTGCGAGATTGATGAGGGCATAGTTTCAATAGACCACCGACTTGTAACCGAGTGGATTGTTGTGTAAATATTACAGTCAGATTCTATTTTCTCTGAAGATGCATAAAAATTGGAAATGAGTAGAAAGAGTGCTATATTGAGTGTTTGAGAAACTACAGTACTGGATGATGCATCTTAATTTCGTGCTACTTATTTTGTTCTTGAATTATGCGTACTACATGCATATGCTTTGACTCAGTCCTCAGTCTCTATTTTATTTGAATAGATAAAATAGTATCTTGAATTGAATAAATATAGCCGAAATTATCTTACGGATAATTCAAATTTTACTACGTTTGTTATTTATATTTCATTAAAGTACAGTATGCATGAATATTTTGATGAAAATGTCGAATAATATTTCCAATTTTCAAAACTTTTTATAAAAAAGTGAAAGTACAAAGTAATTCAACATTGAACCGCTGTCCTTATTGGACATATCATCTGTATGTCTCATAGTATTTATCGAGGTCTTACCGTTTTTGTTAGTGTGTTACAGTAATCATTCGAAAGATTATAGTCAATGCCAATTATAATAAAAGCGTTTTTTAGCCTTGATTTCCTTCTTGTTCAAATTCATAAGTATTTTCTATGACTTGCATTGAAAGAATTGATGAATTCTCTTGATATGATGCTTCACTTGACGAAATCAAAGGATTTTTTGTCGATTGTCCGAGGCTCAAGTCTAAGCGCTTGAGTCGATACAATCAAATTCAAGTTTGTCGGTTGATTAGAAAGTTTTGTTATTTCCCGAATGCCTCAGACATGAATAGTAGAAATACTAGGTGATTTTCATCTACATCTCTATTCTTCTTTCTTGCAATCTCTTGTGTGCATGTTCATTTGTGAGTGAAGTGCTTAATTTTGATCTAGTTGCGTGTAGATCGATTTACATCTGTTTTGAAGCCATCATTCTTCAACAGAGGCAGAACTTAATTTCGCACGCGATTGCCTGTAGTCATAATACATATCGCAAGCAATTTCCATTTATGTGGTCAATCGAGGGATAATTGTTTCAGTTTCGGATCATACCTCTCTATCGTCATCTCATCAACGACGGAGCATATTCTCGTTTTTGACTAATTAGGAATCTATTCCACATGACATCATGCGATGCATCCTCTAGACGAGCACTTAAATATCCAGTCGGCTTTACATCTGTACGTTCACACAACGACATTCGCTTGTCATTGCCAAACACACGACGTAAGGAAATCAAAATCAACCACTGTGGGTGTAATTGGTGAATATCAACAGTTGTAAGCTACTTCTTAGCCCAATTTGTCGGGGGGATGTTGAGGAGGGGCACAGAAGGCTCTCAAAAAAGTGAACTTACTAAGAGCATGCGAAAGGGCATATTCAGTTCTCATGCAACCCAACGAAGCGTGAGTTCAAATCTTACAATGATGTTTATTGTAGCAAGTACGTAGCTCAAAATGCAATGAAAGTCATCGTAGAGAGCAGCCTACTCGAATTATGTAGACCCTAATGTGTCATGATAGTGTTAGTTTCAAAGATCTTACAGGTGTCCGACTGACCACCTCTCTAATTATTTACTGACAAGAAATAGCCCAAGGTACGTAGGCGATTGGCTAAATTTTAAGTCTAATTTGCAGCCTGTAATGTCTACACTTCATTTAAAGTGGAACCTTAATCAATGACTTAAATGCATGGTTATTACTTATTTTATCGAACTTGAAACTAATTATGATTCTTGCGTTTCGCTATGGCTCAGTTGAATTGAAACGGTAGTTTAACATCATCGTTTGAATTCTTCCTTTCGATTTTTCCTGCATTGAAAGATTGAATAGGAACCAAATAATGGTCTGAGTTGTCTCGAATGAATATTTTCTGCCAATACCATCTACTATGCGGATATGCTTAAGGTAGTACGAATTACGAGTAGTGGCATAGAAAAATTTGAATTTAACAAATTGAATGATTAAAAATGCTGACCTGTAGAGCGAGCAATCAACTATATCTCTCCGTTTGAAACTAATCGAGCATATATCCTGTAATGTCAAAACACTTTAATTAATAGTGTCATTACACAAATCATGAGGTTCAATTAATTTCTGATGCTCTGTCTAAGATCTACCAGGTGTAATTTGATTCAGAGAGCTGTGGAGATAGTGCAAATGATGCCATTTTAAGCCTCTTCACTAAGTGAATTGTTTGATTTATGAAGTCTTCAAGTGGTGCTCTCCTGAAAATTATCTTGCATCAGCAGCTAAATCCCAGACGCTTGAATGCAAGTAAAAGACGGTTCTTCAAACGCAAGGTATATACTTGTAGATACAGGTATAATTGTATAATTGTAATCCTGACAATCGGACTAGGAACCGGCCTGGTTTTCCACGGCCAGTTTAGTATGTATATTTGCCTTAGTCACATGTTGCTATGCCTGTATTTTCGTGGCTTTGCCGTGCGGCTGATAATCATGAAGATTGCAAAGTGTCAAGAAATTTGTTAACTTATAGTTATGATAATCAGCCGCACGGCAAAGTCTGGGTGACTAAAGGCAGAACAGCCGGTTGTGCTGCACGGTAGGTTTGAAATATGATTTAGTCGAAAGTCGTGCACTTCTCATTTCTTTACGATGTGTTTTCTTAGGTCTATAGAAAGATCTTAAGAGCAATTTAAAAAACCTAAGGGCCCCTTCTGAGAAAATTCAAATTTTTGAATTTTTGATTTTTTTCAAATAAAAATGTCATTTTTTCAAAATTCAAAATTTTTTTTTCAAACAAAAATTGTATACAACTCTAATTTTTTGCACGATATGTTTATTTTTGTCTATAGAAACGATTCGAGATAAATTTTGTATAAGTTATGATCCTCAGCTCTAAAAAAATTGAATTTTCAAAATGGCGGCTGCTTGATAATACAATTCGAGACATTCACGATTCCAAACATATTCATTATAACATCGTGGCTGAATGATGCACATAAAGTAGCCTGTTCATAAAATATGTGCAAGATATAGTGTTCTAATATTTGTAATATGTGTTTATTCGCCTCATGTATTTTCTCTTCTTCATACACAATAGACATGCGATCAACCTGTTCTCGTCATGCGTCCTACCATTACGAGGCATGGCTTGCGAATGAGTAAATGGTTAGGACGAACTTGAAAATTCAAATTATAGTCTATTGTCACCGAATGACAGTCCTATTGTCAAATTCAATTTCAAATACTGCACTCATTTTTGAAGTTAGAATCGTATCACAAGACATCTATGCATGACCTTCAAGCTAAAATTGACACATTGCTAGAATACATGATAAATAAAATGCAATCGAAATAAAAATTGATGGATGAAATCACGTAAGAAATACACTTTTAGGTATGTATTTCACTACTTCGGTCGCCATTTTGAATAAAAATGGTAAGTTCTAATAACATTCTACATACAGCCTACGAAAATTAATTACCTATATTGTGTACATATTTTATTAGCAGGCTACTTTTATGTGCATCATTCAGCCACGATGTCTATAATGAATATGCTGGGAATCGTGAATGTCTCGAATTGTATTATCAAGCAGCCGCCATTTTGAAAATTCAATTTTTTCAGAGCTGAGGATCATAACTTATCCAATATTTATCTCGAATCGTTTTTATAGACAAAAATAAACATATCCTGCAAAAAAATTAGAGTTGTAGACAATTTTTGTATCATTTGCAAAAAACTAAAAATTCAAAAATTTGAATTTTCTCAGAAGGGGGCCCACGGATTTTTTTGTAATTGGCCTTAAAATTTCTATAGACCTAAGAAGACATGTTGTAAAAAATTAGAAGTGGTAGATGACTTTCGACTATGTAATATTTCAAACCAACCGTGACTGTTGTCATGGGCTACTTTACTTCCCAAACAAAATGATACTATAAGAAAACAAACGATATAAATGAAATGTATATTCAGGCAAACGAGAGAGCAGGGTGGCCCTCAAGAGGACCTTTTGGAGGCGTTCACATGTAAGTCTGTAGGTCCACCAGTCTCGAACACTGCCGCTACTGTTTCCTCCTCGCTGTGTCGCTAGGGGTCAGGATCACCGTCTCGCCGTCGTTTGTCCTGCCGATCTTCGAAGGCTTGACTTGTTCGCTGTCACCCGTAACAATAGCCTTGCCGCGCGTGCGTCGTAGCGGAGAGAGATATTTGCGAGCCCTCAGGCGATAACGCTGCGGTTTTAATAGTGTCATTGTCTCTCCGGTGATCAGCTCTGTTCTCGATCTGTGTCAGAATAGACGTCACCTGCCTTCGTCATATTGAAAACAAATGATAGAATGGAGTGAAAATAATTGCAAAGAATCAAGAACTAATGCACTCACAAGAAGCTCACAACACTATCATTCAGCTTTTTCAGCCATTCTAGATATTTTGAGCTAGTTTGACCCATTCAGAGTCGTACTGAAGAGCCCTTGTAAGGCGAAACGAAGCATCTACGGCTGCCAAAGAGTTTTTGTGCTTACATGTAAATTGTTCAAGTTTGAGGGCATCTTTCTGTTCTATCTCCAGGCATACTGGTATTCTGCTATCTTTATGATTATGAAAAGGGGTTCTATGCCACCCTATTTGTAGAAAATGATAGGTAATATAACAAACGCAACCTGAATAGTTTATGAAACATACCGACAAACCAACTTACCTCAGACGTTCTCATTGGTAAACAAACTTGATAGGAAGGGCCCTCATGGTGTTAAATCCGCGAATCTTGGCTTTTGCAATGGTATGCTTGTCAGTTAATAAAGCTTTCTCAACGGACCCCTCATATCAATAATGTTATTTTGGCTGAAGAAGGCTAATAACAAAATCGACGTTAATTCACTAAAGAGCAAAATCTTATGATTAAAATGTTCCTCAAGTCTGACAGTAATAGAGAATTGTAGTGTAGTTCGTAGCTGATCCTCAAATTTTCGTTCTCGTATACATGGATGTGAAATCAATTGAAATAATTCTCAACAATTGAAAAGGAACTACATGAATTGTACATGTATATGACATTGAAAGGTGTTACTCAGACTCTCTGTGGAGCGATCACATCGACATTCTTCTTGCTGATCGTAAAACAGTGACAAGTGTGGACAGTTTGCCTTCCTGTGTGACTTGAGCTAGATGCATTCCTGCCAAGGCTAAAGCTCTTTTATCCATATGTTCCTTGTCACTAACATGCAATTATCTTGACAAAATTGTGAGCAGATTGGAGGATAGAGCATCTTAATTGACGAAAGGCTCTCATCCTTCAGTGTTGTAATATTTGTCATCTGACGTAACATGAGACAACAGAATGAACTCAGAGCGCACATAAAATGATCGCGGAACATTTTAAATAAATATTGTAATTCTCATGTGCAACTCTACTTTATTTCTCTCAGCAGGAAGCAGTATCGAATATAATCAGAACAACTTACGGGTTTAACTTTTGCAATTTTAATGAAATGGAAAATTCAAGATTTAGATCAAATTTCCACTCAAAGACTATCAAAGGCTATCAAAGACTAACTCATGACCACTAAAATAATGTAGTCATGTTGCTCTGACAAACTAAGCAGCACAATGACGACGGAAGGTGACGGAATCAGGTCATTTTTCATACATCAGTTGTCACAGAAAATGTAATCAAAGAGCTTATCAAGGTGTCCATTTTCGCCCAAGTCGGGAAAATGTCGCATTCCCTAATGCTGCTTCATGTAGTTCTCCGTTCTTCGCGAGTAAGTTGTTGGAGGACCTGTACGCTCTTTCCTATCAACATGCATAGGCTCGGGACATCAATGATTTTCGATAAGGTCAGAAAACTGTCTTTGAAACATACTTTGGCAGCATTACTCAAATGCTCATCCACATGCTTCACTACTAATTCGGTAGAATCACATGTGCACCGATCATTCATTCAGCCTTCTAGCAATATTTACCTCCGCTACCATTTTTGTTTCAGTAATAACGTTTCCATACAAATTTGAAATAATCTTTCTTGTGACTGATCAGTCATCTACCCACATCCCCGCCGTATCTTAAATTCATAATCATACAGGTTCACCAAAATTTTTATCGCTATTCATTCATGCGCTGATCACGTTGGCACAGTAGTTAAGTGCGTGGCCTATCAATCTTTCAGTGTAGTAGTCGAGCCCCGAAAGTGTCATTCCTGTCATCGGACTTCCTGTCATTGGCAATCGTCAGGAGGGGCATCCGAGATAAAAGATCACAAAGCTCCAGATTAAAGGCTGGCTATGTCAACACCCTCCAAACAGACAGCATGGGGGAGTAATGACGTTAAACCATCATTCATCCTACGCGTCGTGTATACTGCTTTGAACAATTAAATTAATTTGATCTTTTACAACTCTAGACGACTATAAGTAAAGGATGACGTTGTGGATTTTCGAGAGGGAAAGAGTAAAGTTGGATTTTACAAAGTCATAGTTTAAATGTATTTAAAAAAGCTGCAGAACTTTCGATGATTCACCCCAATTCCCTGTCTTCACGGAATTTATGAAGAATTGACTAGCGTGAAATAGATTTTTCGTCATAATTTAACTGCAGGTTGAAAGATTCTTATCATTTTGTGGGATTTTCCTGCTTGCGTGTCAGAGCCGTCGTGAAGAAACTGCTGTAGATGTGCCTTCTGATGTCCGACATGCTTGCGTAATTCTAAACTGATCTGATGTTCAGGGAATATCATGTTATGTCTTAGGATTTATGATGTACAAAACGTTGTTTTTACTTACATCATGGCAGCAGATGAAAGGGAAAGTCATGTCGAAATATCATGTGGCTTCTTTACGATCTCCTTCAGCTGAAATGAAAGATTTTCTGACCTCAACTCTAAACCACCTGGATTTTATTACCTCATCGGTAATTATCAGGCGCGTACCCAGGATTTTCGTTTGGGGGGGGGGGGAAGATTTTTACTATATTTGAATAGTGACCTCAAAAATTTTAGAACTTGTATGAATAGACCTAGTCGATTTAGCTGCATGTGATTTACCTGTTGAATCAAGCCAAATCAAATATCATATACACTTGCGCTCAAACAAAAAAACAAAAATATACAAAAAATACAAAAATCCGTAAAACTGCGTTCAAAATATATTAACAGAATGTATATACTCGTATATATAATAGTACCGGTACATGCATATCTCTCATGCATTTATTAGCCTACATATATTCAATAGATATTATAAAAATGGATAAATAAAACGGATAATAATATGATGCAAATGTATTCTATCAATCGCAATCGAGAATCAAATATTCTCGCATATTCCTGTACAACGGAATCGTAACACAACTTAATGTCCTTGTGAACGGCCAGAAGTGCGAGTCCGTTTAGACGCCTTTGGCCCATCATTGCCCTATGATGGGTTTTAAGTAAGCGAAGCAGGCTGAAAGATCTCTCAGCTGTACATGTTGTCACTGGGGTGACCAAAAAAATGGTTAGGAGTTTATGTACATTTGGATAGAGATCCTTATCACACTCTCTCAGCGCCTCCGTCAAGCTGAGCTCCAATCGGTTGGACGATGGCTGTTGTCGCCAAAAGTCTTGCCAGCGTTCAAACTCTGCCGACATCTTACACATTTATCATGACCGAATCAGTGGTACAACTATGCATTGGAAATTAGTTTGGGGGCATCGCTTGCCGACAAAATTTATTCAAGTGCCGACAAACAAAAAATACAAAAGAGCTATAAGTATTACTAACGTGTAATCGTATTAATGCCAATAATGATGGCTGATATTCACGTAGGCCAGCAGATTCAAGTGATTGACTTTTTTCCTCAAAATGTTTAGTTCATCAACCTATTTGAATTATTTCCATGCTTCGTTGAATCATCAAAATCTTAGAATAAATCTATGTAACCTTAACAAACTTAGGAATTACAATAATCAAACACATTTCGTCTTGTTTCACTTCTCTCTATAAGATCTTTTGACGGTTCTTTGACGTAATCTGATCCAACCGTTCCTTAGTAGGCCTATCTAATCAGCAATCGACTCTTCCGTCAATGACATTTCCTCAGAGTGGGTTACGCCTTGGCTACAGACATCAGATAAACCTATTACAGGTACTGTTCAGATAAATTATCATACGTTTACTAACTCATACATTTTAGATAACGGATCATGATTCTTTTGTGTATTTTGCAAGTATATTTTGGTCCTTAATTCCTAACCTAACTACCCTCAAGGTGAGAAGGAACCACCCTCTCACGATCGGAGCTGCTGGCGAATTGAGTGCAGCATTAAACTTCCGTCTCATCCATCAGGTCGGTCCTTCTCGAATGGTTGATTCGATCAGGGTACCTGTTAGATTCACTGACTGTCGAAGTCGCTGCATTCAGCACTACCCCCAGACAGGTCATCCGATCAAGGTAGGGGCGGAAAAGTCAGACTAATTTATTAAGGTGGCCAACTTAACTAGGGGACATCCTACTGCTATTGGCCTAGTCGGTGATGCATCTAAGCCCATGAGTTTTTCTTCCTCCGACTGCTTCGTTAGCGTTACTCTAACACATTCCCGCCAAAGACAACCACCCAGGAATGATTCCCGGGGCCGAGGGTTGTCACGTCGAAGTAAGTCGAATCTGCTACCAGAAGCGACGCAGCGGCAGGGCTCTGTTGCCGCTGTGGAGGTTACTCCGTGCCGTATATTACATCACCGACCTTGATTGAGATTTCATCATTTTATTGCATTGAAAATGCAAATCACTCATAAGCATGCATGTACTTACTCTTCAGTTAAAATATAATTTGACAAATAGAAATGTTCACTATATAGACTGCAGCAAGTCAATGTGATAAACTGAATCTGTCTGTAGCTACGACTAAATTACTTATAAGTCAAGCCATGGTCAAGCCATGCTTCTATGAACAAATGAAACGCGAGAAACTTGGCCTAGGCATGTTGATTGGAAATGTGGTGATAAACAAAACATGTACGCACGGATCAAACTCACCTCATTTCTTCAGTTAATGGATTAAACAGCCGCTGGAAATTGCATCCTAATATCTCCAAATGTGTTATCACAACAGGAAGTCGCAACGATTCTCGCTGAATCGCCTCTTTATCATGATAAACAAAGGTGTTGAATATTTCATTTACCGACAATAAAAGCAAAACTCTTCGCCCACTTTCAAGAAATATCAACAAAGATACATTAAATTCCGGCCTAGGAACTTGGAGGGGAATAGGATTAACGACTTTCACATATTTGTCGATGACATAATCACCTGCCTCATACCCATACCCGTGTATCGTGAAGGATGAAAGAGGAAATTTGATCAACAGTCAAAATTGATAGAAACTTATAGAAATTTACAAGGTATATATTCAAGTGTTAAATCAAGTATTATTGGTCTGAAATTGAGTATTTTTATTTCAAAATAAAGGATGATTTATTAATTTTTACGAAAGCCGACACTCGATATTTTCACATGCTCAGTATGCCTAAGTTTCTCCCTTTTTCATGCCACTTAGAGTTTCGAATTTCGGGGGGGGGGGATGCATCCCCTGCATCCCCCCCCTTCGCTACGCCACTTGTAATTATGTCATTATTACCTCATCGTGAGTGAGCAATTATTATTGAACGAAACTGTTTACAGTGACATTTTGTCCGAAGACTTCAAGGGCACTTTACATAAAAAACGAAAACAATCGCCAGAAGATACAAAAAATGCGATCCATAGCATGGTGTGGCAGATAGGTCTACATCTAAAGGCAGTGTACACACACACATAGACAGAAAGGGAGAGAGAGAAAAAAAATGAAAAATTATGAAAAAGAGGAGCGTAGCAGTTCTGCCTTCAGGGCGGACTTGAAGGTGGAAAGGGATGGAATTGATTTAAGAGAGGAAGGAAGGGAGTTCCAAACCCGTGCGGCAGCTACAGGAAATGCACGAGCGCCCACAGTCTTGAGGCGAGAAGAGGGCAGCATAAGGTTCGAGGAGCGCAACGAGCGCCTGGATTCGATGGATGAGGAAAGTTGAAGATAAGAATTAAGGTAAGGTGGAGCAAGGCCATGAAGGCATTTGAAAACGATCACGGCAAGACGAAAGTTAATACGGTCACGTATTGGTAGCCATTCGAGGGATAAAAGAGTTGGAGTCACGTGGTCGCGTGCTCGAATGTTTCGGACGAGGCGGCAGGTTGCATTCAGGATGCGTTGAAATTTGGAGAGGGAGTTGTCGGGAAGGCCATAGAGAATAGTGGAGCAATAATCGAGTCTGGAGTGGATAACAGAAGTGGCAAGAGTCTTGGCCACAGGCTCAGAGATACACCGTCGGATGGACCACAATTGACGGAGGGCAGAGAAGCACTTTGCCGTAGTGTCGGAGATATGGGGTCGCATTGAAAGGCAGGGGTCAATAAGCACACCAAGATTGCGGAGTTTGCTTGCAGGAGAGATCGTGGTGCCATCAATTACGATAGGGTGGTTTGGGGCTTGACGACGACGCCTTTGAGAGGTGATCCACATGATATTAGTCTTGCTAGTGTTGAGGAGAAGATGATTTGAGCTCAGCCATTTCCGAACGTCGGAGATGCAGCTTGACATACGGGAAGCGAGGGTGGCGGAGTCAGATGGATGACAAGATCCAAAAATCTGTAAGTCGTCTGCGTAGATATGGTAGGAGAGACCATGTGACTCGATGATTTTGGGAAGGTCAGCAGTGTAAATGAGGAACAGAAGGGGGCCTAGCACAGAACCTTGAGGGACACCATGTCGAGCCGGAGAAGGGATGGATTGAGAGGTTTCACATTTCACACTGTAAGAACGCTCAGACAGGAATGAGGTTAGCCAAGATAAGACCTGGCCCTTGATGCCGAAGGAGATTTCCAGACGTTGGAGAAGAATACCATGATGGACCGAATCGAAGGCCGATGAGAGGTCAAGGAGGGAGAGGAGCACTGCCTTGCCTTGGTCAATCACGGTGAGGATGTCGGATGAGATCTTTAGGAGGGCAGTTTCGGTCGAATGATTAGAACGATACGCTGACTGCAGTTGTGGAAAGAGGTCTTCGGAGTTCATGTAGGAACAAATCTGTTTGGCGACCAGCCGTTCAAGGACTTTGGAGAGGGTGCAGAGCTTGGAGATGGGTCTGTACGAAGAGACGTCATTTGGATCAGGATTGCCCTTTTTCAAAGTGGGGTTTATAACCGCCTCCTTCCATAAACGCGGGACAGAACCAGAAGATAGTGATTGGTTGAACAGATGGTGTAGGAAAGGTGCAACGAGATCGATGTTCAACTTTAGAAACTCAGATGGGAGAGGATCGCGTGCATTGTGCTTAGGGGGCAGTTTGATGAGGGCGTTGATGACATCCGTTAATTCGAGGGGACGAAATTCGGATAAATAACAGCTCGAGGGTACAGTTGAGAAGGTAGGCGGAGGGGCGTTCGATGTGGCATCGTGGATCGATCTGACCTTGTCGAGGGTGTGCTGATGAAAGGCTTGGGCTGAGATGTTAGAGTTAGGGTTGCACCGGCTGCGTCCCATGAGGGCGTTAATTGATGTCCAGGCCAGTCGAGGATTTTTCTTCTCTGAGTCGATTTTGGCCTTCCAGAAATCCTCGCGCTTCTGGCGAGTGAGCTGTTTGTACTGCCGTCTACACAGTTTCAACTCCGATAGCATAGTAGCAGCAGACTCAGCATCGACACGTTTGATGTGACGTTCAAGTCGACGTACTTGCTGTTTTGAAATTTTGCACTCTTGATCAAACCAGGGATCAGATGGTCGGATCCTGCAGCGGACTGTCTTCGAGGGTGCAACAGTATTCAGCACAGACACTAGTTCGTTGTTGAACAGTTCAGCTAGCTCGTCGATGTTGGATGCACATGACGGATGAACACAGATGGCGGAGTTGGCGATGGATGTTCGAAGGTCAAGGGTGTTAAGGAACCGCCACGGGCGAGTTGTGATCGTGCGATAAATAGGGGGTGGGCGAGGTAAGGATGAGTGCCAAACTACGAGACGGTGATCGGAGAGACCGCAATCAAGGATGTCAGTAGGAGGGGTAGGAAAGTCAGCTCTCGAGACAACAAGGTCAAGTGTACCGCCACGGTCATGAGTCGTACCTCGAATATGACAGACTAGACCGTAGGCACTGAGTAGCTGTAGGAGAGAAGTAGCATGATGATCACTGTCATTTTCGACGTGAATATTGAGGTCACCGGCGATGAAAATTGGCTCGTTAGAGGTAATGAAGATATCAATGATGTTAGAGAGTTCAGTGAAGAATAGCGTGGACACTGGGACGGTTCTGTAGATCTGAATGACAATAGCAGATACAGAACGAGATGTAATTCGCAAGGCGAGGCATTCGAAGGTCGAAGGGTTGGGGAAGGTCAGTCGGTTCATCTTCACATTGGGAGCAGCAATCGCGACTACGCCACCATGATTTGTGAGGAGGGAGTCCGCGCGCTTTCGTGGGCGTGCGCGATCAAGCACGGTCAGGCTAGCAGATCGTAGAAGCCGGAGACTGGCAGAGTCAGAGTCATGCCATGTTTCCACGAGGAGGAGAACCTGAATAGAGTGGTCGCGTAGGATGGCGATTACATCATCAACTTTATTTGCAAGTGATCGGATGTTCAGGAGGCCAAACTTCAGGGAGATTCGCACAGGATATATATGGCGGTCAGCACGAGGTAGCGGTTGCAGTTGTCTAGGCGACGCGTGTGTGGGGAACGAAGGAGACTGCAGATACTTGCTCACAGCAGCACAGTGGGATAGGGAATGACTGGGCAGTGCGTCCGGCCTCGGCGATACTGTATTTCCCTTTAGCAGACGAAGGAACCAAAGTTTCCGCTTAACACTTCGGGTGATGGGGAAATACGAGGAATTTAGGCGGCGGAGTTCATCCCGCGTGTAGCACGAAGAAGTCGATGACATAACGCGGAGCGATGTAAGGGAGAAAGTAGGGAAAAAACGCAGATGTAATTCAGGAAATTTGAGCACAGCAACTCAAAGCCAGGATGATCAGGTGTGAGAGAGGGATAGCTCAGTTGACCAGGAAAAGTACTTTACGTCAATATAAAACATGAAGCAGACGAAGCAAGGCGATATACAGCAGTGGCGATGATAGGATTCTGAGAGAGCGCCAGCGCAGGACGGGACGACCGTCCACACCGAGCGCTAGGAGTAGAATGGAGTAGGCAATGCGCAACATTCCCTCCTTAGTGGTGTTCAATCGTCTTCGTCTACCCTGTTGTAAGTTTGTGTGGAAAGCGATGGACAAGCTGCTTTAATATGTTCATAGAAATGCTGAAGCGGAATTTGAATGTCGTTCATTCATTCATGTGTATAAGTTATTGCTTTCAAGTCGGCGCTTTGTCAGATGGTATCCTGCAAAGGTCGGTGGAATGCGTCGATTGGTTCTTACGTCATCAAGTAAATAGCTTGGGATGTACGACATCCCGGATTATTGAAGCATCAAATCTGTCAATCCGGCGGGCGGCATCTTGCATTCTCAGGATTGTTCTTCCATTGTTTTTTATGCAAGTGATATTCGGGAAACAAGGACCGCTTTATTAGGCCTCAGTCACACTGAAAGCAAAGCAAACACGAGCGTCCCGAGCAAACGTATGTCTTCAAGCTATCAATCGCTCTCGTTTGCTGTGCTCACTGTGTGGCAGTCTGCAATTGCTGCAATGGTGACTTTTTATTTGGTGCAAAATGCTTTGCTCGAAAACGTTTGGAAAAGCTCGCAGTGTGGTTGAGGCCTTACATATAGATGATAAATGCTTGCCTCAACCAATTTATATCTTTTCACGCAAAGATGCAAATGAAATTCTTCTAAGTATTTACCGGCGAGTTGAAGATATTTCCTGTAACTATCTAGAAATCAGCTGCCCATAACTTGGAAATCATTTCTAACAAAATTTAAACTTTCTATCGCATTTAAAGTATGGAAATTGGTCGATTATAAATTTGATAGATATCCGGCGAAATGGGTGGAATCATTCTAATTGTGGCCATCAAATGGACCGAATGAGTTTTCCAGAGACAAGATTTCTGCCGGATGAGTTTTCCACAGACAAGATTTCTGCCGGATGAGGTTTCCACAGAGAAGATTTCCGCCGGATGAGTTTTCCGCAGACAAGATTTCTGCCGGATGAGTTTTCCACAGACAAGATTTCTGCCGGATGAGCTTTCTGCAGAGAAGATTCCTGCCGGATGAGTTTTCCACAGACAAGATTTCTGCCGGATGAGTTGTTTTCCACAGACAAGATTTCTGCCGAATGAGTTTTCCACAGACAAGATTTCCGCCGGATGAGTTGTTTTCCACAGACAAGATTTCCGCCGGATGAGTTGTTTTCCACAGACAAGATTTCTGCCGGATGAGTTTTCCAGAGACAAGATTTCTGCCGGATGAGTTGTTTTCCACAGACAAGATTTCTGCCGGATGAGTTTTCCACAGACAAGATTTCCGCCGGATGAGTTTTCCGCAGACAAGATTTCTGCCGGATGAGTTTTCCACAGACAAGATTTCTGCCGGATGAGTTTTCCACAGACAAGATTTCTGCCGGATGAGTTTTCCACAGACAAGATTTCTGCCGGATGAGTTTTCCACAGACAAGATTTCCGCCGGATGAGTTTTCCACAGACAAGATTTCCGCCGGATGAGTTTTCCACAGACAAGATTTCCGCCGGATGATTTTTACGTAAAGAAGATTTCCGCCGGATAAGTTTTCAGTAGATAAGAGTTGCACTGTTTGAGTATTCCGGAGACAACATTTACGCCGTGTCTGTTTTTCGGAGATGTATCAACGGCTTAAAGGAGAGTTTCTACATCCCAGTACTGAAATATGAATAGTTGCGATTTTGAATGAACCTCGAAATAACAAGTAGCATCAATTTTCGGAGTGGCAGACCAGCGTACAGCAGGTTTTGTGATACGCAGACTACACGTAGACTATCACAGGGGATCGAGGTGCTTGGGTTCCGTCGCTCCATTGAAGTGCTGTACATTTTCGCTTAATCGATGCAGTCACTTTATTGAACATATCCCAATTCCCCGTTTCTAGTTGATTAATTACAATTCATTTCAGTTGCCAATTACCATAATTTAGCAATTGAATTGCTTTATTTGAGATTGACTCAATGTCATTAAGATCAACATGCCAGATCATCATCACAGTTTACATGATCGGAAAAATGCGAAAACAAAGTGATTGAAAGCTGCGTCTCTTTTTGTCATTGCCGCATTTTCAGGATGTTTACGTTAGAACGACAATGATTGATCTGAAAGCTGTCAATCTTCTCATCAAAAGTTACTGGGATTTAATCATTTACTCACATAAGGACTGAACTGAAGCTGACATCTCGACATAGCATATTTTCCAAACTTTGCAACTCCTTTGTTCACGATTGACCCAATATCTTTCAATTTTCAGTTTCTGTTGGGAATTGGCACTCACTATATACAATCACATTCTATATACTACTACTAAATACAATATCTACATTGTCCTCTTGTAATTGATTGCTCCTTCAAAGTGAGACGACAGCGAGAAACTCTCTCAATGATAATGTCGATCGGCGAATGTAAGATAATAAAGGCACCAAGCCTGAAAGATGGAAATATCTATTGTTGAGGAGTAGCAACATAATGAAGTTACATAGTCAGGTTAGCCAGTAGGCCCGTCATATTTTGAAATGTTCAATTTTTCAAAACTTCTTGAAGGAACTGCGCACTTTTTTAGCTGTGGGAATGACCTTCACTTTTACTGATAATATTTTTGAACATAATGAAAAGTTAAGTTTGAGAGACGGAATTCTAATTATTCTGAATTTTTCTTATGAAGAAGATGATAATGGATCATATCTCCGTGAACTTCGTATCTTGTCATTAGCATTTGAGAAATTGCACCCATTGTATTTGATGGCAATCGATGTCTCTCGTTTGAAAGTTGTAATTATCTGCTCTATATATCTTTCTGTCATGAATGTAAATTGTGATTCTCAGGGTTATGTTTATGTGACTATCTGACTGTTCTGTTCTATCTTACTACTGAGTTTTTTGTGTATGAGATTTTTCTATGAAAAATAAACTATGCAATATTCATTATCAACAAGTGACGGATTCCCAGACAAAACTTATCATAATCTTCAAATCCATTTCTTTCTGTTGTATGATCGTCTGAGAACATTTCATTATCTTTCATCGTAATTTTCTGTGCGTAATTCTTTGCGAAGGGACAGTAAAAGGTGAGAGAGTTGGTGTAAACCTGTCAATTCTACATCATTTTCCTAATTTCTTTTTGTGTTCTCTCATCGTTATTCTATATTTATGGAATACCGTGTTTCCTCTAATAAAGCGATGCCCTCTAATAAGTGCCTCAGTTGAGAGATCAACATTTTAACAAACGCCGCATCTCTGATACCAAGGAAATTAGAAAGTAATTACTAAGAGTAGTACATACATGTATATCGTCCATTGAGCTAAAAAAACAAATATATGGTTATCAAGCGTCACTGCAGTGCTAATGATGTCGCACTGTTAGTAGTTTACATTAGGATAAAAGAAGTTACATAATAAGAGTGTCGCAATTACATCAATCAAACTAATTGTATTCGTATATCGTCATCGAAATCAGATTCTAAATAATCAGATTCGTTGACTTATTCGACTGTGCTTCCTGTACCGTCAACCATTGAGTCATGTCATAACTTATCACGCTCAATCTTAGTAAGCTCCCGTCTTCAAGTGACCACGGGAAAGAAGAAGCAAATACAAATACTGTACAAGCAATTCCAAGAAATAAGTCTCACATTGAGTTCAATCAGCGCGGAAAACACCGTGACTTGTCGGCAATGAATAAATCGGAAGTGAAGGTAGAAGAATGTTAGATGAGTTATCAGCTATTAATTATACTCTTCCGTAAAGGTTGTTATGATTACTGTTATTCAATTAAGGAAAATCTCATTAGTGGAGAGTCGTATGTACACCACACTTGAAAGTAGGCGATTGTAAATAAGCGTTAGAGGAAATACAATAAGTTAATTTTAACTTGAAGGCTGCTTCAAGCATTTCCATTACTTTGGCTAATGATTGAATAAGCTTCAATGTAAATGAACTAACAAAATGCAGTATGAAATTAAATATAACGAAGCTTATAGAATGAACGACACTCAGTTAAGTGACTTGCCTCGCAACTTGCATCAAATTTATCTTGCCTTCTTCTTCGGTTTCTATTCATAAAAAGCTTTTCGTTTTTAAAGACAAAATTTGGAGCCTTGAATTTCACTGAGATATTATGTCATTTTATTTTTCAAATAATAACCTTTTTTGCATTTTTACATTGTGATTGAATTATCTCAACCCCTCCACCTTGAAGGCCATGTGGTCCTTATCAATGAACGATCTTCAAGGGCATTATATCGAAGAAAGTTTGATGCTTTTGAATTATCCCTTCGCAAATGCATCAAGTACTCCAACAACCTTGGAAATATGCCAATCGCTAATACTTATTTTAGTGTCCCCGAGGCACGTTCAGTTCCGGTTTGGCTAATTCGCTCGGTTTCGGCTTCGGAGCAGTGTGCAACATCTGCAGTCACATCATTTTTCGAGTCCTTAATAATATTGACTTGAAATTTGACGGCAATGAAATTCGGCTGTTGCTGAGTAGTCTGATATTGACAGCAAAGGTCTGTAGAAGTACGTTGAATATCTAAAGGGAATGACAAGCGTTGTCCCGTCAGCGTGGCGTAGTGAAGAAGGTGAACACTCGTCTCCACTGAGGACTTCTGTTCGATTCCTGGGTCAGGCGAGTGCAAGGGAATCAAGGGTGTTGTTGTCTTTTATTGACTTTATCGGTGTCATTCTCTTTAGAAAGTCTGATATTTTACGTAATTTACATATAATATTTCAAAATGGCAAATCTAGAGAAACGATGGTGCTGGAAACCGAATTGTACAAGTCAGATTTCTGCAATAGACAGTCATTTATTGCTTGTGTGTGATTGATATGAGAGAGAGACTGTGCACAAAGAATGTGCACTGTATGAGATGAGAAAGGTTCAAAACCATGAAATATAGCGAGATGTTACTATTTTCGATTTCCTGTCACAGCTGCTTCCAAATATTGAGTTCGTACATCTTACAACATTGCACGTCAGCAGTGATGTGCGCATATAATAATGTTCTCACCAGGTTTGATAGTACTTATTCTACAAGTTCCATGGTTTAAGTGAATTTGGAATGTAAGGGGGGAGGGGGAGATAGGAAGGAAAGAACCGAAAGTTTCAGGAATTGAAAGTATTGCCATTCTCAGATCAAATCTGATGTGTTCATGACTATTCAGCCTTTAGCGTCTGCACGTTCAGTCGCAGAATTGATGTTTTTGGTGCTTTTTTACGACTCGCGTCCATCATTTTCTGTCTCTGAACAGTAAGTCAATTGTTAGCGAATGCTTAATGAGAATCATTCCGAGATTCATCACGAAAAATGAACCGTCTGGGCGGCGATAACAAATTAATATCAGAGCAGGGTGTGAAGAAGTCTACCGGGTGTGGAAATTAGAATGAATTCCATTCTCCTTGTCACCATTCCTCACCGTCAATGGCTTGACACGCACTTTCCTGTTGTTCTCACTGTGCGTGAACCTGAATATATAGTTCCCTAATTATTATTATTTTAACTGATCAAAGAATAAGTTTCCGCCTAATAACCCAATGTGAATAGCTCAGTCAGATCAGAATGATAATTTGAAGAGCAGCTATCGACAAACATGAACTTAAATGAGACGACTGGGAGATTAGCATAAGCTCTGTCGCTGTCATTTGACGTCTAAATTGCATTTCCTCCGTGAATTTCACTCAAGAAATCGATTAACTTTTAAATCAAATTTTTCTGTCGTCCTGAATCCTCATTGAACTGCTTAGCGGCTATAATTATGTCCCCAAGTCCTTCGGGAAGGCATACATGGAATGCAGGAGTTGAAATTCAATTTCTTGACCACTGACGCTTGGCTTTGCTTCTTGGAGATGACGAGCATGTGCACACGTGTACAAAACTGAATTCGCATAATTAAATGATCAATATCATAATCGTCATGATGAAATTCATTATCATGCTTCATGAACAGAGCAGGCGCGATTATGAGTATTCATTGTCGATTAATCACATGATTATTTCATCTGAACTATGGCTGCAGAGCCTCTATAAATCAAGGAATAGATTCTAGACAGTAGATTATGACGTTCGTGTAGATTGCCGAAATGCATCGAAGTTATATAAAGAATAATATACTACTTCTATTCTAGAACACAAAAGTCGCAGAGATAGCACTTTATTGGGCGAGCGCTTTCGAGTATTTCCACTCATCTACAGGCATCATTCAACGGTAAAAGCAAGCCTAAATACAATTTCAGGTGGCGCGAGTTAAAATCAAATCAATCCAATTAAAATAAGAACAATTCTTCTGATGTGCTGTGGTTGTTCAGTAGGCTTTTATTCTGTGTGATGTATTGTTTGATGAAAAGGGTTTCTGTTATTTTTGTGTCGTTTGTGCGCATGAGTATTCTGAAGCTGTTATGTGTTGGTGGGTGAATGTGTGTCACATTTGAACAAATGTGAACACTGTGAGAAGTGTTACATCGGAGAGACGCGCCGTCACCTGCAAACCCGCATTAACGAACATATCAAAGGTCGCCCACTGTCAGAAATCTCGACACACATTCACCCACCAACACATAACAGCTTCAGAATACTCATGCGCACAAACGACACAAAAATAACAGAAACCCTTTTCATCAAACAATACATCACACAAAATAAAAGCCTACTGAACAACCACAGCACATCAGAAGAATTGTTCTTATTTTAATTGGATTGATTTGATTTTAACTCGCGCCACCTGAAATTGTATTTAGGCTTGCTTTTACCGTTGAATGATGCCTGTAGATGAGTGGAAATACTCGAAAGCGCTCGCCCAATAAAGTACTTCTATTCTACTTGGTGTCCCAGTCTAAACAAATATTTACGCATTTTTGACCGAAACTCTTGAAGTTAATGAGGAGGAAGGGATTACCCCTCCTCACCGGAACTTGATGCACTGCAGAGCCCAGTATGGATGGGACTAACGTCAAAATTTCACCAAAGCAGAGTTTGAGAGAACGGAAAATAGGCCTATTACACTTGTGTACAAATTCGACCTGCAGGCACACTATCACCTAGATCTGGGCCGTTTCCAACCCTGAGATGAACCACTCTTGGCAGCGTCTCTTGTTCATAGTCACTCACCGATTCCATCGAAATGAATCCTTATTCTACAGTTAAAGCAACTAGTCACCACGTCATGTGCACTTGAAATATAGACATATAATAGCAGAAATGTTACAGATTCGTGGAGTGCAGACGAAGAGGTTCTCAGACAATAATTAATTAGGATGGGATCCTTTTGATTTGATTGATGTACGCCGATCAGATTAGATGACTGAGGCGAAGTTGAGAAGATCGATTGTCCCGCTGACAATTCTCTAAACTTGCTAATTCTTCTCTAGTAACATTTAATTCTGAATCCACGTTCAAAGTTTGTATGAAATTGTTGCGTTTGATTCTAGCGTACTCTCATGGTTGTTTCCCTTCATCTTGATGTACTTAGAATGTTGTTTTACAGTTTCAGGAGCTTAAAATTATCGAATGTCACGAATGCAACTAAATGACAAATGCAGGAAATTAGCATTGGCATCATATACCTGAAGATAAATAAATTCCTCTTGGTCGGACATTTTCCAGTTGAAGTCAATCAATTAGTCGTTGTCAGCAACATTTATTTAAGTCAAACTTTCGTCATGAATTTCATAGATTAAAAGATAAGTAACGAAGAACAAAGTGAGCTGTTACGACAAATCATTCACGAAATAGCTTAGACAAATGCTTTTTCGTTGTACATGTGCGAGTTTGACAAGAATTTACAGCATATTTATATAACTTGTACATGAAAGGCGAATGCTTGAAAGCTATGAAATTGCGGCAATACTTGCCATAAAAATTGTCCCTATACAATGTTAATACTGTGACTGCAATCTGATCACAGCTGTTTACAGTAGCTGATTATCAGCTTTTTGTTTCGAAGCTTATGAAACTGTTATATAATTTCAATTGATTTATATTTCGTGATAAGATATCGCCTCCTCCCTACTTAAAAAGTAATAGCATTAAGTTGAACAAATGGGAGCTATCCAACTCCCATCTTATAACTATCTTCCAAATACCGTATATCAAAATAAGTAGTTTCAATCTGAATCCATTGACATAAGTAAGGAACCTGAGAAAAATATGGCAGGATTTGTCATTGGTTCGGGAGAATATGCATTGGCAGCTGCAGAATAATTTTTTCTTCGTCTTGTCAAGCAAAGCCAAGCTGAAATAAATCATCAGTGCTTGGAAATCAAAAAATTCGGTTTTACCTTTCCTAAATGATTTTTAACTGCAAAATAACCTAAAATGCACTTGGAAGGGGATCGACTGAGTGATATAATGTTGATTGAATCATGTTATTCAATCTGTTTATTATAGACCTGTCATCGAAAATCCCTGCCACCCAAGGACTACAATTTTCCGAAAATCAGGCAAAACATTCGTTGTGTTTGGTAATTCGTCCAAAAAGTTGATTAATTAAAGTGGGTAGGGGTATCAAATTTTTCTAAATGATACAGAAGTAGAGATTTTTTAGCTTCTTTTAAGTCATTCCCTTCTACGTGCAGTTTCTCTGATTTTGACCGAATCAAAATTCCACATTCTTCCACATGAAAATTTGTTATTATCTGCTTGATAAAGGGCCACAATGTGGCGTTGAATGGAATTCTATCATGTTGTATTATCTTTGAAGTTCATGACATCTTCTGAATAAGATTTTCATTTTTTACTGTCATAATCGAATGCAGTCAGCATTTTTCATTTATATTGATTCTGTGAATATGATTGATTCTTAAAAATCATGCGAGTTCAATTCTAGGGTTATCATTGAGCATTTTCATTCTGACAAGATATCTATCTAAATGTCTGTCTTGAGGTGAACAAAAGAGTAACTTATGGGCACAACGGACAGCAAGTGCAAAACATTGTCATCACTTGTGACATCGTCATCAGTAGTGTGAACATGCAGTATTGAATTATCAGATACGTACTACGTAAATGTAGGATTAATGATCATATTTGCTGGCATTGTAATTATGCTACTGTCTGAATGATTGATGACCGATTTAAATTGCTACTGTTGTCCTGTATTCACTAAGTCTCGAAATTCGAAAAGCAGTTTTCATAAAAGGGATAAGTTTGAAGGTGTTCCTACCTGCCAAATTCATGTGCAGCTAAATTCATTTTAATTTTATATATTTATTCATTTAACTTACAACAAATGTACAAAGTTGATGAAGTCAAAATATGATGCAAGTGTTCAAAAGGAGTGAAAAGGAAAAAAATATTATATGCGAAGTTTAGAGGGCGTAGAGATAGTGCGAATCAAAGGACGAGAAATGGGGTCATCGTAAGTTAATAAAATTTTGATTATGCGGGAACGTTCTTGGTTGTCTTTGGAAATTTGTTGTACTATGTTTTTGGGAAATAGTTTTGCAGCTGTGCGGTTGTAAATGCGGTTGTTGTTTATGTGCCATATCAGAATACATAGAAACTGAAAACAACGAAAATGTGGACTGAAAGAGTGAATATTTTAGAAATTAGATGAAAAAATCGACTGATGAATGGAATCTGCCACTCTGTGTGGGCGTGGATAGATTTAATATTGACGGATTTTTCGCAGTGTCAGAGACGATAAGCACCAATTGAAAGAATTATCCATATTAATGTCCCTTCCAGTCATGGTGCCACCAATGGTATTTTAAAACGTGACTTAGTTGTTATGAAACTTGTTTTTCCATTTTTTTCAAATATAATAACATGAAATTTGCTTACACAGACCGATTAATTTTGGCTTTGAAAACATGCTACCAATTTCATAAGTGTCTTCAGCTGGTACTGTGATGAATTTGATTGGTGAGTACCGTATTTCTTCTAATAACCACCGTACTTAAAGTGGGCGATTGTAAATAAAAACCACGGCGTTTATTAGAAGTGTGACACATGTACATTCATGCAATAATGGTTATCATACCTCATAGTACGCTCTACCGGATATCACAATTATCGCATGTCGCATTTTTCTACATAAGATAAGGTTTCTATTATAAAGGCCGCACCGATTAAAGTTACTTTTTGCTCGAAGGACAGTAAATAATTCTCATCGTGCAATAAATACGAAGAATTTATCGCTATATGGCTGTTAAAATTTCTTATCGCACTGTGGTTGCATGCAATGTATTCGCTGTATGCAGACGCTCGTGTATTTCAGCACATAGAAATAGAACAATTGATATTTACAATCGTTAAGTATGGAGTTCTTCTGAAACATTTGAGAAACATTTCGATGAACAACTCTATGATGACGCTAAGAGGGCGCTCACCTTGAGATTCCTATAATGAAACATCTGACAAGCCATAGAAATCGAATTATAATCAATGGCAATTATCTACCGAATTTGTCGAAAAAGTTCTACTGTGACACTCAGTCAAATTGATATAGCGTCATTTTATGAAGGAATACGCTATGGAGACATTAACTTAGCGCTCTATCGGATAATTCTTTTTCATGTTGAAGGACAGTAATGATGATGAATAGATTGAAGCGTTATCTGCAAATCATTTTCTAAATGGTTAAAAATTAAAGTATTACAACGTGCTGAAACGTCTGCGCCTCGCTGTCAAGCAATAAGGTACACTGTAGTTATCGCACTCAAGGCTTTGTCTCGACCTTCGGTCTCGACGAATCCTGGAGTGCGATAGCTATCACATAGTATCCGAAGACGTTCTTACTTCAAACTTTATATGTTGAGATAAAGTTTTTATGCGTACGAAGTAGCAAAAAGGAACCTGTAATTTCTTACGTATTGTAGTAATATCCGATTTCTCAAATATTTCCATCTCAAGAAAACAGACGAAGTATGAACATGAAAATAGAATACACGTAATTTTCTTATAGATATCAATGGAGCGCATATTATAGTAGTCGGAATCTCATTTAGAAAACAACAGTGGTCACATTGTTGCGGGACTCGGTGCAGGGATTTCAAACATCTCCAGACAATTTGATGCATTGTTCTTCATCAGTACAAGAAAATAAATGACATCATTATCATTGAAAAACGAATCTCTCAAAAAATCATCAACTAATAGCTTCTCTGTCACATCGGATTTATTCCCTCGGCGTCTTCTCCTTCTCAAATAACAGCTATTAGTGTGACTTGCATCAAATATAAGACATCTCCGTTGATGATGACGAATCCGTGTCGGCTACCGCATTGAGACATAACTCGTCATTTAAAATGCCTTTGAATATGAAGGAAATTAGCATGTGTGATTGCATCAAGTATTCATAACATTTTATATGCCAATTTTCACATTAATTAGGGACCAAAGAAAATATGTTTTTACTGATTGCGTAATAACGGAATACTAGATCTTTGATATGAGTAATAATTGACTAAGTACATTCTAAGTTTCCTCACTTATTGCGGATCTAATTGCTCATAGATTATCACATTTCAGATACTTTCCCCCATAAACTAAGAAAAGTGCATTATATCAATTTGTTTTTGTAAGCTCTTTCAAATTTTATTCACTGCTCCGTATTAAGTGTAAGCGCGTTAAATTGTTTGCATTGCTTGATAAACTTGTTTTGCATTCGGTGACTTCAAATGCAGCCCTTGAAGTAGGGACATTTTGTAAAAAAAGTGATAGGTAATAGAGAATAAATGCATGCAGAAAAATACAAAAGCATTGTTTAGGGGAACAGTTGATGTCGTACATCCACCTCTCTAAGTCTAGCTTGAAAAGTGAATCCTCAAACATGGATTCTTTCATCATTCTTTGGTGGTCTCCGTGGCACAGTGGTCAAGTGCTTTGCCTAACAATCTTTCGGTCCAGTGGTTGAGTACCGAAAGTATCATTGGAAGTCGGCAGGAAGGACATGCGGGTAAAAGGATCACAACGCCCCAGTCCGACTATGTCAGCACCATCGAAGCTCCCAGTATGGGGAGTAGTGACTTTAAACCATCATTTTTTGTTATTTTTCACAAATTCAATAATTAATTACCAAATTTAACATAAAGCTTATAATCGTCGACTTCACTAAGCAATGTGATATATTTTGAATAGTACGTGCACGCTAATTGCATTCGGAATGTTTAGACATAAGATGTAAGGACGATAAAATCAGTGGACCTACAAGGACCGCTTGATAAAAATATTAAGATCAGTCTCCAGCGTGGAATGAACCCTTTTCATATCTTTTGACCCGCTTGCAAACCATCACAGGTTATTTACAAACATGTATTGAATTGTTGGTGTCTCAGCAGCAGTTAATTGGTGAATGGTGATGCAGGACTTGTGCAATTTGAAGAAACGAGGTCTCTTATCTTCCTTATTCGTTGGTACAACGTCTCATCATGCCAGCATAAACGCTTTATCTGCTCCCCTACAATAATGGTGCTACAAAATAAGATGTTTCTGAAATAACATCAAGCTGAACATAACTTGAGATAGAAGTATCAGATGGACAGGTTGCTTTATCTTAATGACAGTTTCGTGTTCTGTCCTTGACCGCAGGCTCAAAGCTCATTAACTGAATTTTAAAAACTTCATTAGCTTCATTAATTAGGTGATTTGGAAAGTCGACTGTTGAAGAAGTTAACTTGATAAATTTACATTAAATTTTGATGTGTTTCCACCTTGATGAATTCAACTGGATAATGTTTCTCTAAGCAGTACTCAGTAGTCAGACGTAGAGCTGTTCTATTGTTCCATTGATACTATAAAAAGCATCGCAATGCATTTAGATAGCACCCGCAGACATTCCTGATTATGTTCTCATGAAAACAGTGTTAAGAGCTTCTGTCATTGAGTTGTTCAGCGCAATCTCCAAAGAACAGTAAACTGAAGAGATGTCTTCGAGCAGAAAGTAGCAGACTAAGTATCGTAGCTAGCGAGTGTGGAATGTTTTTAAGGAGAAAGTATTCTTTAATTTGTAGATGATTTAGGTAAGTTAGGGACCTACTTGCATATTGTCTTAATTTTCACAATAATTGCAAATAGTAAGTAAGTAATCACGAATTTTATTAAAATGGCGTAGTGTAAACAAGTCTCTTCAAGTCAATTTGCAAAGATGCATGCACAGATGATAAAAGGAAACAAAGTAAAGAAACAATTCCACAATGATCTTTCAAGATTCTCCACGAAGTTAGTTAATAATTGTAATTTTATTGAAAATTAAAACTGATCATCATCGTCACTGTTTTTATTCTACCAAAGCGAGACAGCATAAATAGAGTTTCATGACATTGCCTTCTTTAGATCCAACTGGGATAAAATCTATAAATCAGAGAAGAGTTTAATGATTTCTACCTACTGTACTTATATTTCTTCCATTGAGTGAGAGAGCTGTACTAGAATCTCTCCGATTACTAGACAGCCTCAGGATGAGTAACAGTGTCCACTCCTGCAGAAAGCTACTTGCTGAACTGAGGACATGATTAGTGAATCCTTATTGCTGACTTCGTCGACTATATTTTTCTTATACTGTCAAGACACCGCACAGTGTAATCGTGATTAAGTGAACGGCAAAGTCCGATATAAAGTTTCATTTCTTTGACATACTTCCTGAAGTATTGCAACATTATTACTCGTAATTTTTTCTTTACAAGATGCAATTTTCGGCTTCTGCAATACGTCGTTAATAGCAACTTGTGAAAATTGTATACGTGGTAGCCTCGCTTTTTACAAATCTTTGGACCCAAACTTTTTGGCATTCATCAGTGAGATAATTATTGAATGTAGCCAATTGCAAATGTGCTTTAGTATATTACTACAAGCCAGTCATAAATCTCATATATACTCGATTTACAAAAGCTTGTACCCATTTTCTGATAGACGGCCGCCCATAGATACCTATATTTGATAGTAATTCACTTCATGCGTTGAAATCTAGCTATACTTCTCGTTACGTAGCATTTTGTGTAACTTCGTAATTACGTAATTGTCATGACAGATGTCTATCGGAAATCTTGGCTACAACCCCGTGGCTCATAGATAAAGGTTGACGCCTGGAATAACATTCAGCGCTACAGAATCACGCTTTGTCTATCATGATTAAAATGCTTACAAAATTAATTTCCAGGTCTTCTGACCTGTTATCACTCGTCTCTGCTTGTTCTCGTACATGCGAGAGAGTGAAATCATATTTACATAGTCTGTTGATGGATGTAGAATGGAATGTTTGCACTGTGTTAAATGCACTGATCAGGGGCTGTTATCAGCTCCTCCTTTGTTAAATAACAATGCTAGGAATTCGGACATCGAAGTCAATGGAAGATATGTCTGAGCTGACTCAAAATCAGCAGCTCCGAGTGGATAGTTCATGGAATCATGAACCTCACATCAATTTAGTCTCTTTGAGAACAGATCATGTCGTCATTGGAGATAATCAGAAGAGAGAAGTAGTTTCGTGGTAGTCCGGCAGCCAGAACGAGGCTGAAAATGAGACTTTCACAGAATGATGGACATGCTATGCCTACCATGAATCTGCGCGTATGCCGAACTCTAGTCAGTTCCTCTTCTTGTCAGACAGGATCAAAGAAAAACAAAGTAAATCAAATGCGACGCATATTGCAATTTTTTGCTAAAATGAAATTTTATATGTATTCTCTGATGAAACGAAAAGTACTCAGCCCACAGTCATCATTTTTGGCATCGAATGTCTTCAGGTCATTTCCTTTCATCTTCATGCACCCTTGTATATGAAGCTAATTTAGATATGACGAGTCTCCTAATGTCAGCAAACACAAACATTTTGATCAACTGTATCCACATGCAACTACATTCTCGCATACATTACCGATCAGAAGCAGATATACATCACAGCAAATGACTTGAATACACTCTATGTCAAAAATTTTGGCTCTAGACTTAATGCTTTCTAGTTGATAAGCGAAAACATAGAAATTTCATTTTACCCAAAAACTGAATCTCCGTCCGATTGGATGTGTTTTTCTTTGATCCTGTCTGACTAGAAGAGGAACTGTCTGGAACTCGCCAGACGTGCAGATTTGTAGTAGGCATAGGGTGTCATTCTGTGAAAGTCTCATTTTCGATCGTATTCCCTGCAGAAACTCGTTCTGGATGCCGGACAATTAAGCTCACGTATTGGATGAATATTCGCATATCATTTAGATAGTTCTGAAAACTAGAGATCAGTGGCAGATCTGGCAGATCCGGAGAGGGTAGAGGGAGCATCGCGCCATCCCCCCCCCCGGATAGTTTCATTGTATTTCATTTTTCTTCATATAATTTAACTTGGAATTATGGGATAATCTGGGACATGTTGAAGGTCTGTAGGTTATTGATGTTGTGATACGTAATTCATTCTTTCTTGCAAACGAGGAAGGGGCAGATGTGGAAATAATGAAAGACCTTTGAAATTGTCAGTGAGCATGTGTAATTACACGGTACATAGCATGAATTTATGTCAAAACAGCTCATTAGCATGTCGTATTACATAATATATGATCAGATTCAACACCGACCTACGAAAAATATTTTGAAAAATCACCAACCTGCAGTTTTTATGCGAATAATGCAGAAACATCATTGGATGTAAAAAGTAATGATAACGCTATGAAGTGTAAACAAAGCAATCAATTGTATCAGGAAAACGCAGCAGCGATGAAGAAACGTGATAGAAAGATGCCAGTCAAAGAGATGCAAATCATTAAAGGAAGGAATTATTTCCTTTATTATCTGGAATTCTTAATATTGCATGAACAGGATGAGATGTTCAAATTACATAGCGATAGCTGGATACTGCAGTGTTTCGCCCCAATAATCTACGTTTTTCAGCGAACGTGCCAAAAATATATATTCTTAAACATCAACAAGCATTCATGAAAATGCTTAAAAACCGAACAACCGCTCATACAGCAGGTCGTAGCAGTAAGGAACGAAGTGAGTAAGAAACTTTGAATGATTTCAATGCCACTATTGAGCAGCAACAAATATTTGTTTGAAGCCTCCGTCAGGAAGTGTCACCTTTTAGTACCTAACCAATTATAACTTTCATAATGGAGCGTGGCGAATATTTTTAATAACGTGTTTGCTCTCTCAGAGGATTTTCTTGAAGAACAATGCTGCTGACGCCCACGAGCTATACTGTTGTGATACTTTCATTCCATCCACTTCGCCACAGAAAGTCATATCCAATAGGCACTCATTTCTTCAACTAAAAATCTCAGCTGTTTCAACTACCATGAAGCCACCGAACCAATGACACTGTAGCTAGAGGACATGCTAGCACAAACTTACATCGCAAGGCCAGCGGATTGGATGGAGGTTGCAAACATTGAAACATGACAAATGCAATGATAGCTGGTTAACTTTCGATTATTCATTCGACTTCAAAAATATTGGAAGTTATATGCATCGAACCAGTTGAATTAACTGATGTCTGATATGAGCCATGTCTTCCGTCACCTAACACTCGTTTATTGAGGCATCAAAACAGTTGTTTCTATCATTACCTGATCATTATCAAACTTTGTGACATGATATTGTGTTGTCAATGTTGTCATGAGAGTCTACACCTTCAGGGTTGAATCTAATCTCCTAGTCGTCTCATAATTCAGTCATGAACATTCAATATTATCAGACTGGAGAGCAGTAGACGATTGGAATTTTTTCCCACCATATCTATGTGTCTGCACATTCATTCCGCAGTCATCTGTGAACTGCTCAGGTGATTGTCATACTTATCTCATTTAAAATTTTCAAACATTCAGTGAATTTATAAAAACAAGTTTGTTGCATTCACATGAGACTTTTTCATTCTCTAAAAAATACAAGCTCGCGTGGGCTGTTGTTTTCATGTTCATGGGAGCGATAATTTGATGAACAGATGAGCTAGTGACGAGGATAGGGTTCGAAATTTCATGATTTGGGAAGATTATCTTCTACTGACATAGCCGATTTGCTAATACTCGAAATGTACGTGGCAGTGAGTACACAGTGACGTCTCATAATAGTCTCCTATGACTTTTCATCCCCATAGCTTTTGTGCAATCGAAACATTGGTGTCTACCGGTTTTTGAATTGTTATCCTTATTTTTGAAAGAATCTCGACAGACACGCATGCAGATTTTTCTTGGGGATGGGATTTAGTAAATGCATATTAATAAGTCATGTGATATGAAACATAATCAGATGTAGCTCGGATCTAAGGAAAAATGTTGGGATATAATCATCACGCTGCAGGTACTGGTACTTCAGTAATACCCACACTTCCCACCATCTTTCAATCTTCTTTTCCTCAACCTTCTGATTCATTGTGTGAGGAATAAATAGCGATAATAATGACTAAAGGCCCGGTCAAGAGGTAAGAGGCTCTTAGCTTCCCTTCGGATATCCTACCGTTCGGATAATAAACGTTTAGTCGACTTGGATCGTCGAACAGCTGATTTTATTTACATTCCTTTCGTGCACAACAGTAGCCAATTTAGATTTAAAGAGAAAGACACATAGCTTCAGATAGAGCAGACAAACAAAAGTCAAGGTCAATTAAAGTCACCGAAGTCAACACATAGAGTCCATCACACATTGTATTCAAAAAGTCAACAACGCAACGAAGACAAAAGGTTCACAAGTTTGATTTTTGCCTCATGTGTTTTTGCATTCTATGATTTTGGAACGTCATTGATTGTTCGTGAATTGAACCATGATCTCGATGCGATGTCAATGTTTTGATATCCAAGGCCTCGAATACTTGTCTTCAAAAAATACACTATTCGTGCTTTATTTGATTTTCTCCCATTGTAGAAGATTATTGATTATTGAGATTGATTGTAGAAGATTATTGATTGTGCTTATTTCATACTATAATTATGCATGGTAGATGTTTTCAACATTTTAATGTGATAGAACTTCTCAATGCTCATCTTGCTTAATTTGTGTGTCATATCTACAGTATGTTAATAAATTTTTCAATGAATACCAATGATTTACACTGTGCTTGATATCCGGACTCAGACAAAGCCCATTGCATCGGAAATGTTCCGGCCCAGGCCGGGGCCAGCCCGTAATTAATGCTTTTGTCATATAATGCATAAGCTTTTACAATAGTGTATATGTTGTACCATCATGATTAACTTCATGAATATCTGACTTCTGATTTATAAATGTGGGACTTTGAACCAGATGCGCAATTTAGAGTTGGATTCCTCATTCGTCCGGTTTTCAGAAAAGTTGAACATGAACAAGCCGGAGATTGACAAGGAGATTTTCGTCTCCCTTTGTCTCACGCGACTGATCAAGGTCAAGGAGGCATAACGCATCAGAACTAGAGAACACACCACAGCATCAAAAAATACGTCAAATTGAAATATTTTTCACACTGGTCTCACGAGCTCAATTTATTCCAAGAACTTTCGATTTCTCAATTCGCTCCTCAATTTACTTTCACGATCTCAATTTCACTATCCGTGCACGCTTGAACTGATGTAAATGTCCTGATTCGTCAGAATTCAAACTTGAATTTATACTGTTCAATAAAACTGCTTTTGACCCCTCGTGACTAGTTCTGGTTATGGCCATCAGTATTGAGAAAAGTAACCATTATTTAATGGATCGTTGCTAGTTGACTATATTGGAGTGATGAATTTTCAGGCCCGACCCGGGCCCGTGTTAGTTGCAAAATATTCGGCCCAAGCCCGGTCCTGTGGGTTGCCCGGGCCATTTACAGTTGTGCCCAGACTGGTAGACTGTCTGACAATTTATTACTTTCAACTTTCGCAATTTCAAAATTACTCAATTGACCGTTGCCCTAGGAAGAGAGGAAACAAGTTTAACGACGCCTTTGAAAGACTCAGGATACAACTCAATGTTTAATTATTCTAATTACATTCACACTATCCTGCATGTGTTGCTTTTGAATTTCAGCTAGAAATAGTACTTTTATAGTTTTGTGCAATCAATTTTACTTGTGCCATTTTTTCCTGTTGATGGATTTAATATCAAATTAACTTCGCAATGGCTGCATTGATTATGGAGGCCTGTCATTCATGAGGTATTTTGTGCTGTATATTGATTTTGTCCTTACCTGTGCTTAGTGACTCCATTGAAAGATTAGTAACATAAGTTACAAAGTCAACATTCGTAATGGACGACTGAGTGGTTGGTGATCTTTCATTGCTTGAATAATTTACCACAATTGTCTTAATAATCTGAGGCACAGCTATTTCGGGAAGCTCATGAGTCAATCTGAAAGCTTTGCTGTCCAAATCAGAGTTGGTTTATCCTTTTCATAAACAGTGTGATTAAAGTGAAAGAACTCTAATGAATTCTCCGATACTTGAGGAACAATTTTAAACAATCAAACAAGCATGAAAGATATGCAAGTGTAAACCATGCCTTCACAAGGAAGTGGTCATATATCACACCAAGTGTTATAACCGCCACGATAGATGCACTTAAATTGGAAGAGCAGTTCGAGCATTCCGTCTGCACATCACAGAGCGTCTCAAAAACTAAAACATCACCAGTCTACAAGCACCTACAATCATGCCAATCAAGAAATCCTTGCATGTCTATGACCATCTGGCAAAGGATGGAAACCCCATCTAGGTAAAAAATCCCACCCACTACAATCAATAATGATAAGCTATCAATAAGCATCTAATATTTTGATTTTGAATATTTTAACTTTTTCCATTAATCTTTCTACTGCATATTTGTTTAACCTGCGGAGACAGTCTCATTTGCGAAATATTGCTGTAGAATATACTGCATAATGCCTAATAAAGAGCATTGCTTATCCGGTATGAAATTTAATATACAAACTTGCTGCTTAAGGAAAGTATTTCAAGTGAATTTGACGTAACCAGCTATGTTGACAATCCTCGAAATTTATTTTTATGATGCGCAAGTGATTCAAGCTAGATAAATCAATAGGCATTTATCTGACTTCAATCATCAGATTGTCCCATAAATTTTTTATGGTTAAAAAAACAAGAAAATATTCTTTCAAGCGGAAGAGCGTCATCAATTGGTCCAAAATTCAGTTTAGACTTTTTCCAAAGAATGATGGAGGTCATAGTAGAGTTGATAATAGCGGAATACAGCAGAGTGAAGCGTTATGAAAATGCTCTGTGAATACCATGATTTTCAATAGTTAAGTTTGGGTTTCAACACAGAATGTCGACCTTTATCAGCTTTTGACATCCGTATGGTAGATTTGTGCACATTTGACCTCTCATTGAAGATTGTGAAAAACAGTAAAGAGAGTGATTGTACTGTGATCTGAACTTCTCTATTTACCTACATGGCTGATATTGAAAAGCAGAATTAGCGCGATAAAGGCTATGAAGTTGTCCTTTTCCATTTAATGTGCTTCTGTAGTTAATGAATTAAATGGGAACACACATGTACTTCAACAGTTTTCTAGGGTTTTCAATACTGAAGACAATATGACATTGCAATATGACTTCTGCACAGTTTTCACATTGTGATTATGAGAGCTATTACATCTTGAGAATATTAAAAATAACAACATCAATAAATATAATGACATCAAAGAGTAATATAACAGTATTTTATTAGCCATGCTCCATATAGAACCTAACAAAATCATCTGCAACCTTCTTCTAATTATGAAGTCTACTTCAGAAACAAGCTTTTCTTATTGCAAAACTTCATTGTTGATATTCAAACTATGTGAAGGTATCTTATTCTACATCAATTATTTTGATTGTGCAGCACGCACATCGGAAGTTATCTTAACTTATCGATCAGAATGTCAGGAAGCTCATCACCCTCACTGACATGATTAATACAGGCGTCTTTATCATGAATTTATCTCATAGATTTTCAAGGTTTGATTATGCCTTTCAATCAAGATAGATAAACCAAGTAGCTGATGTATATTTTTATATTCTAAAATTTTCAACCGTAATACAGCCTGCTCACTTACAAGAGGATGATATCATGTAACTTGCCTGCAAGAGGACCGGCGCTGTGGCCTTGTGCCAGAGTGCTCGCTCTGCGTCCGGGATACCTTGGTCCAAATCTCGGTCGAGTCAAGCTTAAGACTTATAAAATTGGTACACTCTGTATTCTTGCACTCTGCACAAAAATAATGAGAGTGGGATTAATAACAACTCGGCCACATGGGAGAAAGGCTCCGTGCCTAATTTGCTTCCGAGTATAAACAACGTTAATTCATTAATTCATTTTTAAGAAGGGAAAATGGAAATTTGCACAAACACATAAAACATGTAGAAATTTAAAAAATCAGATGTTGATAGCTTTGACACTCTTTTTTGCTTTTCAATGGAGGTCTTGCATCTTTGTTGAAAGTCGCTTCTCTGAAGCGTAAACTAATTATGTATAAGGGCACGATCTCTCCACGTACTCGGTGACCGATATGCTAACCGTAAACTAATGTTGTTCTAAAAAGTTCATAATAAAAAGATGTCATTAGCTGCTTGGATTGCAATGAGATAAAGCTATAGCGTGATAAAAAAACTATTGAATAATGCTGCTTAAAGAGAATTTCATTTTCATGAGTGCAATGTAGACCCGTAGCGAAGCGGAGTCACCGTAAGTCTCCTAATAGAGCGAACACTTGCGTGCGTTGGTATGTCACTTTACCGGTCTCTTCTGATAAGAGGGCAATACTAGTTTGACACCTTCTGGTGCCATTTTTATTTGTGTGTCTTGCGACGTTTCGCTGAAGAGCTTAGTCATAAATCATCTGTACTATCACGAATTTTCAAGGAAGTAAGATTCATTAAACCAGTCAAATTAAGGGAAATGCACAATGCACATTCATGTCATAGATGCAGAAATGCATTTCTTCGAAATATTTAGATAGGCAGCACAATGCTGCTAAAACCTAGATTGAAGTGGAACGAAGAGACTTACAGATAATCTTAATATGCGTAAACTACGAGATATCGCAACAATTATTCACATTTTATTAATCAGCAGTTATCGTGATCGGTCAACATTGGATCGTCGTGTTCTTGATATTATTAAATTTGCATGATTTCAGTTCGGTTCTTGAACGTCACATTTTCGGGCATATGAAATAATGAAATCCGGCTTCGCGCGCACTGAAATCAGCAAATAGTCACTGCAGCCTTTATAATGGAAGCGCATGTGCTTCCTGAGATGATGACCAAGTTACGTCATTCGTTTTCTCAGATAAGAGTGTGGACCTTGCTCTAACACTTAACGGTATTTACATGTAGTTTCATAAGAAAACTCATGCATATGCAATACTGAAGACAAATCAGTAGTGATATAACAACATTTATATGTGCGGGTATATAGAATTTTAACGATAACAGCTACCAATGAAAATACATGAAAATTAACAAACCTCATAAGCAATAGGAGAATTACGTGTAGCAGTTTCCCATTTTGTGTTTTCCTGTGTGAACATCTAATGGCTTAGTTAGAGTAATATTTATGACCAATAAGGTTGCTTCCGAGCACCAGTATATGGAAATCTGTTTGGGGGTAATCAGTTACCCCTTTTCGGTAAAACTTGTCATAAAAACGTTTTGGTTGGATGAGGGTCAAGCTTACTGTGGAATTTCTATCAGAAAATGTCATATTGGTTTTAGATATTTTTGTCTCTTTCAGTGCTCTTATCTACTTACCTATTCTACTAAATTTTCATCCCCACATTTCCTCCTTTATTTCTCTTTTGTTTAGCGTTCATCCTTTATTGATTCTCATCCCTCAGGCTATCAAGCAGGGCACCATTTTCTGATAATCCACTGTTCTTCTCGTCGTAATGAAAGTCATGAATTGCATGATTTCTGATAACCACAGTTGAGAAACATCATGAGAAATTACAAGCCTATTTTTGTCTCCCTTCTCACACATCTCTTACCTACATTGATTGTTGAACGGAAACAAATTGGAATGATTGTTGGATCTTTGAGATTAATTACATAATTTATCATTAACTTCATATCTTCATGACATCAGCTTGATGATAATTCATCCTCAAATGTGTAAAATTCGGGAGTGACACAATTTGTTGCGATCATTCTGACACTTGAAGTAGGATATAAAGCTGTCATTATTATTAGAAATAATTATTGATAACTTACTATTATTTCTTTAATTAATTTGCGGATTCTATTTGAGGCTGAGTTCTTTTCGAGAAAATTTGAAAGTTAATAAACTCGATGAAAATATATCCATCACATCGCAATAGCTAGTGTTCTCTTAAATTGATCACAAATAAGAGCAAATAAACACTCGTGCGATTAATCGCCTCACATTGGAAAAGCCGATGAATCGCGCCCAACCATGCCCTGATTGATGCACCTTCGGGTTGAGATGTAATTCTCTGACTTAATCCCAGAATAATGTGTTAATCTTTATGATAATATTTTCTATATACACTCAAGGAACAAATAAAGTACCCGGTGGAAAAAGTTATGTTAACAGTGACAAATTTATCATTTCAGTCATTTTTTTCTACTCGTTGGTGTGAAATATGAACTTTAGAAGTTAATCAATAGTCAAACCATTATGCCTCAACTACACAGCGAGCTTTTCCAAGCGTTTTGCAGCAAATACAAAGTCATTGCAGCATTTGTAGACTTCCATAATGCACGCAAAGCAAACTAGAGCTATTGATAGCTTGCGGACATGCGGTTACTCGAGACGCTTGGGACGCTCGTGTTTGCTTTGCTTTCAGTGTAGCTGAGGCCTAATACTGTGATTCCATTCATTGTTCTTTCATGCATACCGAGCTGTACTCTGTTCAATCCGCTAGCTACATACACCACAATTATTGACAGTATCGTAGCATTAGCAAATTAGTCATGGCGACACGTGGATGTGATTTGACTGAATTCAAGAGAGGTCAAATCTACGCCTTAAAGTTTCATGCGAATTTTTCAAGACCTAAAATTGCTGAGTGCCTCGAGATATCAGAGAACACAGTCAGAAAGTACCTCCAGAGGCTATCAGCTGGTGGAGATGCTAAGCAACCAATCGAGCTTCTTGTGGCCGTAGGAAATTTCAACTTTCTCTTCGAACCATCCTTTTTGCTCTGACAGAGTAATTAAGCAAAACCTAAATCTAGAATGCACCAGAAGGACCGTAACAAATCGATTGCTGAGCGGTGGTCTCAAGGCATTTACACCAGCTAGAAAGACAGCCTTGACAGCATATCATGGACATCGCAGATTGGAATGGGCTACAGAAAAGTCATCGTGGACTTTGACGAGGTGGAAGAAAGTGGTGTTTTATGACGAATCGAAATTCTGCTTCTGTCAGTCACGAGTACAGTTTGTCCGTCGATCGATAGGAGATCGGTACACGGATCGCTACGTCTGCCGTACTCCGAACAGATCTGTCGCGCATGTAATGGTGTGTAGTGGGGGTGATAACTCTAAAACCGTGCAAATTGAGGGTAGAGAGCCAGATTTTTGCCTATATCTTAATTTTCATCTTGTGAACAATTCCTGATATGTATCTCTTTCTGAATTTCTGCATTTACTTCTCCCTGAAATACATTACACCAATGGGATTTCGCACAGACTTTAATGACTAAAAATAATTCTAGTGTTTAAATGCGGAAGCAAGAGTGGATGTATCGTCATAGTTACGCAGTACACAAGTATTTCAAAATTTACCAGCTGAAAATAGTAGTGGCAAAAATCTATGGCAATGGCTATGACATCGGCTGAACCGGTACAAGTTTGGTCTCCTGGCTATTACACCGGCTGATCCATTACAATATTCTTGTATCTATATTATCACGCATCGTATTTCTCAGCTATATCAGATAACAGAATCACTCAATGTAACAAGAAAAAGGTCTTTGTATCAGAAAGTGACTAGGCTCGCCTCTTTGTCTGTCATCGCCTTACATAGTTTTGCTTCACTTTCTAATTTTTTGAGAAATTTAGTGGTTTCTGAAAAGAACTAAATAGATTCCTAGGCGACAAACGACTAATATAACAAAATCTCAATTTTCAAGTGCTTTATTTGCTGTTGATAATTTTATCTTTTTTTTATTTGAGGCAATCAGCATTACCTGGGGCTCGTTTCATCAAATAAATTAGTGTTCTATCTCAGTATGGAAAATGTTTTGCGTTTCATAAAATAAATTTAAAGCAGTGATTTAAACAGTCGAAATTCGCAGCGCTTCACAAAACCGCATATTAAGCAGTGATTTATAAAAAGTCCCACACTGCTTAATATATGGCTTTGTGAAACGCTGTTAATTTCGATTGCCTAATCAGTATTATTGAGCAGTCTGCAGAGTCTTCACAAAGAAGTATCAGCAGTGGTCGAAATTTGAAAATATGGAAATTCACTGATAGAAATGTGAAATTTTTTATCACAAGATGTGAATGATCGTCGAGAAAGTTATGGAAACTTAAAATATCGGAGAAATTACTGCAAATATAACTTCAAAATAGAAAAATGGCTTTTGATTTTCAATTCTATTGTCAGTAGTAAACTATTTGTGAGAAGGGGACATTTGCAAGCTGTTTTTTGAAAATTTCTTCCTTTGAAAAGTGGCAATGCTGTGACGAAAAAACGTCCGGTAACAACAAAATTACAGTGGGTTGATTTGAGGGTTTCAATTTCTTTCGTGTAATGAGGTATGGAAGAATTTCGTCATTCAAAGTCATGTCATGAAATCATTTCAATATTAGAAGACCTTGAGATATTGACTTTTACATACATCGACAACAGCTAGCAAAAGACATGTAGATTCTCAAATACTCTCTAAATTTGTAGTCGCACAATTGACTGCCGGAAACATTTTCCACTCATTATTTTTTACACCTAAACAAATGCAGCCATCCGATAGTCTAAAGAAAAACGAATCTCAT
>CAJQUW010000704.1:17500-223146 GCA_907163375.1 Prostheceraeus crozeri | reverse complement strand
GGTCGAGCCCCGAAGATGTCATTAGAAGTCGGCAGGAAGGGCATCCGGACTAAAAGTACTACAACGCTCCATAAGTCTATGTCAGCACCGTCCAAGGCCCAAGTATGGGGAGTAGTGACGTAAAAAAAGCTTCATTCGTTCTAGTTAATGGCGAATTATTTTTCAACTATTCAGTTATTTAATATTTTATAACATTAGTTGCGGGCCATTTAGGCAAAGCCTCTGCTTGAAATTATGTGCACTCAATTCGTCATATTTCAAAGAACACCTTCGTTCTGTCATTTCTAAAATTTCAATGTTTTCTATGTATTTGAGGAGGCCCTGGATCATTTTTTCAAAATATAATGCAAGTTGAATGGAAATCCATTTATTTCTATAATATTTTTTGTTTTAGCAACAAAAGGAGCATTTTGCTAAGATTTGGTTTCTGAAATTTTGATGATTTTCTGCTTGAACTGTCTGTGACAGCTCGGCAGGCTTGCCGTTGGGATTGGGCTACCAAAAAATCCACTCCAATCCCAATAGATCCTCTCCCAGCAAAATATGCATGTAATCGTTGACATTAGTCAGTACATTACAAATGTTTTCGGGTTGTACTGAGCAGTTCATCTTGCTATGTGTTCAGTCTGACCTTGCCTCTCTCGAATTCGAACACTGAGAGCTCTTAGTGTGATTCACACAAATTGACACCGTCAGCTTTAACCCTACTTTATGGCTTTAACTTCCCTCGCTGCTAAAAACGGTGACTTAATTCGGAGGCCTTCTTGTGCATCAACTCGTGCTTTGCGCGTGCGTATGAGGCACTGATTGAAACGAGTAAGTGTCACACTGCGCAGGAACAATGGCTTCAAAAAGAGCCCGTGTCGCGAGCTGTTTATCAACACCTCATTATCTGATACGAATAGGCTCAATTAATACCAAGTGTGTGTTTGTACCTCGTACATACATATCAGCTATACACGTAGGCCCCTATAAGCTCTTAGATGAATGCATTTTCGGTGAAAAATTTAGCCATGCAGTAGGCCTATTATACATAATTGTGTAAAATCAATTAAAGGCTCTATTACTATTAAGGTCAGTGTAGTCCTAGGCCTACGTCCGTGGCCTTCGTCAATTCAAAAAGTAACATATGGTTAGTCTAAACGGCAGACCACCCAGACATTCGCTTTTTTTCGCTTTTTTTGTGTATCAGGGAAAATGTGTTTTGTAGTACAGGCCTCTTGTACATGTTGACAACGCAACGTAGCTTTATGTCATGTTGCCCTTTACTTTAGTCATGCTATCATCTATCTGTTGACAATTGAATGCATATCTTGACGATTGCATAATCTTATATAATAACTATATTATATAGGAATTGGAAAATGTGCCCTTATTAGCAATAAGGTCATGTTGTAGCAATTCTTGAAGGCAAAGCCTTGTCGTACTACGTTCCGAAAATGCACAATTTTTTACAGTAACTCTGAGGCCATGACGCTATAGCTTTTACACGAGTCTGAATTGATGCTTGTTGAAAGTGCATGCGGGTTACAGGCTACAAATGAATGTCATCGAATTTATCAGTCAAGGAATTCGAGACATCAATCCATGCTGACTTGCCAGAGACACACGGTAGGTCTACTATCGAGTTTTCTTAGAAGATGATTTTGGATTATTGAAACAGACGGTTCAGTTTATGCGAATGAGTGAAATGCATTGCATAATGTTGATAAATAGGCCTAAGAAATTGAGATGATAATATACACAATGGAATATTTTCTGTAGAATTTTACAAGGTATTATACTCAGCTATTTATTTATGTCACTTTCACTGTGATTTTCGTGAAGTACGTGTAACTAGGCAAAAAGTTGATGTGTATAATAATCATTTTGCATCTACTGATAAAGACATTAATATGATCGGATATGTGTAGCCTATTTTCTTATAGCCACCTGAAACTTTCTGAGTTGTAGATTGAAGAATAGATGTACCAGTAGCCCTAATACACTATTTTGTAAATAATTTGACTACCGTTTTCATTGCTGCAGTCATACTGATTACGTAATACTTCACCCGCTATCTACATTTAGTTTCATAGCTTCTGTGTGCTGAGCTATGCGATATCGACTTATCTCGTGTGCTTCAGCAACTCGTGACTTCTGGCAAATGTGTTTGTAAATAGGAATACCCACATCAAATTCAACCAGAGAAAGTTGTGTCAACGATCCAAGACAATGAGAACCTTGAATCGTATAGCTTGGACTTGGTTTTAGATCAATTATCTTGGCTGTTAGTCATGTTTTGAATCGAATGGGAAAGAACCAATATTGAAAGACGTTGATTTTATTTTCGTTTTCGTTATTTATTACAAAAAAACGAAGACGAAAATAAAGTCAATATTCTTCAATATTGACTATCTCCAATTCAATTCAAAGCTTAGACTTGGTTGTATATTTTAGTAGAAGTGCATGGATCATGATCTTGATAATTGGTCTTTGAAGTAGGCTGCATAGTGATACCTTTTTATGGAATATTTTCAAAGATTTAGCCAATATTATAATTAATCGTCGGTTTTTATCAATTTAGATTTATAGTATTGATGCATATTTACACTAAAGCTTTGATTGAATAAGTACTAATATATGTCGCATAAACACAGTTTTGATCTCTGAATAGACCCACTAACAGTCAAAAGGCTTGACGAAAGGTCTGCAAAGGACCCACTCGATTGTTAAATCACATGACTAAAAATCTTTCTCTTTCGCATCCGTCCCTATGTCGGAGGAAAAATTCCCCTTTTGAAATATTTACCATCTATTATTATAGGGCTGCCATAAATTGAGCATATCAATTTCATTGATAATAAATGTACAAGTTGACACTTTTTGCTTCTAAATAACGATTGCAACATGCCCAACCAATAAAAGATCAATTTTGCTTCAATAAGAATTAATTATGAGCATTATCTTCCTTTTACAAAAATGCATCCTAAAGACCGTTTTTATTATCACAATATTAGGCTTTACGAGTTTTTCAGAAAAAACTACTATGATTATCGCAATGAAACCTTAATAAGAGTCCTTTATTCGTCTATGATCGACTTCGGCATGACATTCAGTTGAAAGACACCTATCTAATGAATACTAGAAAATACAATATGTTTTTGGAATATTCAGATGAAAGCGATTTCAAAGTTTTAGGCTAATTAGCATTGGAAGCATGACAATTAGAAAATTCCCTTAATCACCTCAGAAATTATAAAAACATCTTCATTCTGCTGAATATTGCTAGCAGTATTTTTTTGATTTATTCAACACCAGTTTCAACAATCCTATGACAACAATCATTGAATCTACAATGTTTGTCTAAAGATGAAGCAATCTAAATTGATTGCTGGTTATTATTCGATCATTAATAAATAACAAAAAAGCTAGTATTTCTGCATAAATATGGTCTGGTGCATTTGCGAATCGTTTAACAAGATCCAAGAAAAATACCTCCTAAGAGGTACTCCGACAAGTCATCATTTTTGTACCAAAACGTGATATTCGCAATCTACACAGGTTCGTAGTATTCGTGTTAGTGCATGGCTTGATGGCATATGATGTCGTTATAACGCTATCCTACATTGCTTGATGTAAAGATTATCGGTTCGCTTTTTTTAAGTGAAGTATTCGTTTTTTTCGCTTTTTTAAAATTCGAATCGGCCGGGTGGTCTGCCTAGACGGTAAGCACCGATGCGGCTTGGGGTGTATGCGTGCAACTTGCGTGCGTTTTTAGCTCTAAAGCAGGCTATTGGGATCCCAATTGAAATTCTCATTGGGATTGGGTTGGAAATTCATCGCAACGGCAAGCCTGGAGCTCGGTCAGTCAACAAAAGTTTGCACATGAATCTAAGAGGCACTAGGCAATCTCCAAGTATTTTATTGCCTTGGTACATTAGATTTGACATTTAATAGATGATACACGAATACACCCGATTTTTACAAGAATTTTTGCTCTCACCACTCCACAGCGCTCCACCGGGCCTTCATCCAACTACCGCAACGCCAACTTCACAACGCGCGTCGTTTCCAGACTTCCTAACTAGACAGATTTTGGCTTCTTCTTTCCCCTCCTCATTCCACATGTCTGCAGATGATCTAGTTGCGCGCTGCGAACCACCGACTGCCGTAAACCGGCTGCGAAATCAAACTTCAATGTGATGCAGGCGAGCTTTCGAACATTCGAAGGAGAGAACAGTCAATACCAGCCGTACATGCAAAGAGTATTATACATAACCGTTGCGCAGACCATCTCACCCCATAGAAGCTTCCTGATGTCGACTTCTCAAATCGCGGGTGATAGACACCTCCGGAATGCCTATTCGCAGCCTTCCGACTAGATGACAAACAAGACATGAATGATATCTATAGAGAGGAACAAGTGACTAATTTATTCAATCACAGATTTTGAAGAGTATAAAGTTGCGCTTATAAATTTTATGAAGTATGTAATTTGTTCAGATAAGAAAACTTTGTCTTGTGAATTCCAGACCTCTGGCCACCGACAACCGAGAACAGACAATTTCAACGCCTCGAGACCTTGCAAACCGTTCCATTTCTGATACTGCCGGATCACACCTGTATCTCCTCATCCGTCGCAGGCGAGCATCCGGCGTACTCCAACTACAGGCACCAAGGTCACAAAACGCCCATGGAAGTCCTCTTCTCGCCACCGACAACACCAAAGCGTCAACCAAGTCCTCAACATGGCACTTCCACAACCAAGACCTCCTTGGAATGATGCGGAATGAGACGGTGTGGATTCAAGCAGTGGAACGGTTTCGTCTTCACAGGGGCGGTTAGTCTCTTTGCATCGTGGAAGTAGATGTTAGACTATGGTGCCCTAAAGGAACAGCCATATCAACGAGTTACATTTGTTTTCATAAGACTTCGCAACGCTTCGGTCGGTCCTTACACCCTTCGAATTTCCAGCTGTCTGCTTCCCCTCGTCATGCCGACTTTCTTCAGGAAAATCTGAAAATATAAAACAGTTGTCAACCCGCACGCCTGTTGAACTAAACCAAACAAAAGCCTACAGTCTACTGAAATTGTAAAGTGTATCCGGTCGTTATTACCTTGCAACTTCATGTAGATTCCACCTCTGTAGATGTCAGGCTGTCTCTGTTATCAAAATAATTGAGAAACTTCACCACTACGCTTGTACTGTTCAAGTCGATGAATTTTCAACAATAGCACCGTATATTGCAGATTGAAACACGTCTACAGCTCAACGACCGATAATTGAATTGACAGCAGGAGTAAAAGATTACTCTAGAGGGTCTACCTGCTGATAGCTGACCTGATTCAGTCACTACAAACATAACAAGTTCCATTCTGTTGTTCATTGTTATGCGCGCATGAGTTAGTTGCGCTCGCAAGAGTTTAGATGTGAAGTAGAAATGCATTAAAATTAAGATATTATGATTTAATATAAATTTTAATAAAAATAAATTAATATTTATAAACTAATGAATATGAAAACCAAAAGTGAAGATACTTTTTCATTATATGTGCCGAAATTACAGAACAACTTACTTTAAGTCCATTCACTCCCCATGAAATGTATCTAAATACCAATGAAAAAAACACAGCCATCAATTGCATTTACGATCGAAAGTCAGACCCAATCTGAACACGTTTCCTTTGCCAATTTTTCTGTCCCCAGTATTCCTTGCCACTTTCTTGCATGCACCTTGTATCCTTCTTACTTCTGCGTCGCCCCCACTACGGTACACAGACCTATCTACCTGCTTCACTTTGACAGCCAAATCCTTCCAGTCCATGCCTATCCACATCACTCCCGTCATCACGAAGCTCATTCATTATCAGACAATGAACCTCTCTTGTAACTCACTTCGCCAGTGCCGCCTGGTCATCCGCGTACAACTGCTTCGTCATGGAATATTTGGTTTACAATGGAACGAGGAAATTCTTCGTATAGATTTTCACTTCTTTTCCTGTTTTCGTTACATCATAACATGAATAAAAATCGTCTAACAAGGCTATTCGACTTCCATGAAGTTGTCAGTCTCAGTATGGTTTGAGGTAATGCATTCAGGATACAGAACAAGCATCCATGTTATCTCGATGGGAACATTTTTATATAAAGTACGCGACAGCAAGTTGGAAACTTGGCATAAATCTACGGACACGTACATTTTTCAACACCTTCTAAATTTTTTTGCTATTAGGAAATATCGACAAATTTGTAATCATCTGAAAGAGAATTTTCGGATCTATCATTTGAATGTTGTTGAATTAATTGTTTTTGAAATTGGTGGTTCCTAGAAGGCCATAAACAGAAGCCCCAAAATTTTTCTTTGACTTGTTTTGACAAGCACATAAATCAATTGAAACATTCTCCTTGTGATATTCAAAACCGTCACAAAATAGGCTTTCAGAAAATATATAGTTTGAAAGTGTTTACTCTAAGTTTATAGGCAATATTTTGAAAGTAGTATCGACAGATAATGTGGCGATTTTTTCATTTTCAGAATGTGTTGCGATAATAACAGAAATAGCGCTGTTAACTAACTGGTGGCATTTATTTACCTCAAAACTAATGTTTTCTGCTTTTGTTGTGTAAATTTAAGGCCCTTCGAAGAAATATTCTGAAAATGAAAAAATCGCCACATTATCTGTCGATACTTCTGAAAGCCTATTTTGTGACGGTTTTGAATATTACAAGGAGAATGTTTCAAATTGATTCATGCGCTTGTCAAAACAAGTCAAAGAAAATTTGGGGCTTTTGGGTTTATGGGCCTCTAGGAACCACCAATTTCAAAAACAATTAATTCAATAACATTCAAATGATAGATCCGAAAATTCTCTTTCAGATGATTATAAATTTGTCGATATTTCCTAATAGCATAAAAATTTAGAAAGTGTTGAAAAATGTACGTGTCCGTAGATTTATGCCAAGTTTCCAACTTGCTGTCGCGCACTTTATTTGTTATAGCATATCGGTCGCCAGAGCGAGTTGCTGCAGGAACGAGGCCGAAAATGGGGTTTTCACATGATGTACACCCTATGCCACCTACGAGTCTGCCGAGTTCTGTCCGGTTCCTCTTCTTGTCAGACATGATCGAAGACACTTTGGGTAATTAACCGTTTTCCGACACTATGAGATTTACAGAGTCTGAAAGTACTTAGAATCGTGAACATGATAGGAACTGACCTGAAAGCATTCTTTCTTGACTTTGTACTTTTCACCTAATCAGAGAAAGCATAGAAAACGCCAGTCTAGATCCATTAGATTCACATGTACTTTCCATTGATCCTGTTTTTTGAAAGGAAGAGGGGCTAATTAGAAGTCGGCAGACCTGCAGATTCGTAGTAGGTTTAGGGTGTAAAATGTACACGGTATATCATTCTGTGGAAGTCTCATTTTCGGCTGCTCATTTCAATACATTTACAATGAGCGGAAACCAAGAGCAATGACACTTTCGGATGACTCGTCCTTTTGAACGAAAGCTCCCTAATCAACCACGTTGCCGCTGTGCCACTCAGACACGATGCTTGTCTTGAAGAATGTGTATTAGAGCTACTTACTCCACTGTGGATGAAACTGCATACTCGCCTTCCAGGGATGGACGTCGCTCTCCGATTCGCTCCGTTTTCCCGGTCGACAAGCAACAGCAGGAGGATGAAGAGGAGGACGAGGCGTACCTCACACCAACTGAAGAGGAGCCTGCGGACTCCAGGACGACCTTAGCACGTCAATGGGAAGCCCGGAAGGTGTCCGCAGCCTCCCGACAGCGCAGTGCGTCCACTACCAGTCTTCCACCGGTCTCCTCTGTGTCTCTCACCACCCGCTTCAACCTGCGCAAGTCACGACGGAAGGAGAAGGCGAAGGTGGAGGAGGATGGGCGGACGACGTGGGCCAAACTGCAGAGGACGCCCTCCCTCGACGGAAGTCCGATGAGCAGACCCAGGAAGGGCATCGACGAGATCAGTGTCGCCTCACTGCCTCCATCTGCGGAGATCCAAGCGGCGCTGAACCGCAGGAAGAAGTCCATCGAGAGAGGCAAAGTAGAAGCCATGAAGGAAGCACAACGGGTTCATCAGAAGCGAAGTCACGCCGCATTCACCACCAAAGTGCTGCAGCAAGACAAAAAGGAGGACATCGTGGCGAACGTGACTGCAGAACATGAGAGGTTGAGTGCAGCTGTGAAGAACCATCTGATGGAGGTGAGTCACGGTGCTGATTGAAGTGAATCCCACAGAAATTCATTGTTTAAACGTGTCATTTTACTAGAACTGCAAACTGATTGAAAACACGTCCAGTTCTCGGTGTTTGTTTGCAATCGTAGGGGGAGTTAATGGTAGACTTTCATAAGAAATGAATGAAACAAGCAACGAAAATTTCAGATATTTAGACTATTGCAACGGAATTGTATTGCATTGTAAAATACCTTTTTCAGGTGCTCAACTTTTTGATCAATAAAAAGTTTGAGCAAGAAAGCTAATTTCCCACTGCAGGTTATTTGTACGCTTTCATCCACACCAAGTTGGGGAAAGATAGCAATCCAAATTCATGCCAACAAAATTCTACCAACGCTGCACGGACAAAATAGTGCAGAAGAGTTTTCGGTGACAGTTTGAATAAAAGTCAATGGCTAAGCTAAGTGATGAGCCCGAACCTTATGGCAAATCATGAAAAGAAGGCCACCCAAACCAATGGGACTTATGTATAACCACCGCTACCAGATATCGGGGTCGCTAGTATATGGAGCACCTGAAGCTTCTTCTGTCGTTAAAGATTTTGTTCTCTGCTCCGGTCACGGCTACACCAGAAACGCGAAAAATTAGTAATAAATGCGTTGCAAGCATCAAATTACGCAAATTTGACTAACCTATACTATATGCCTAAAAAATGCATAGCTATTTAAGGCCTGGATGCATAGGCGTATGTGTATCTTAACAAAAGTTGAAATGGCAAATTGTTTTCGAGAGGTGATATTTTCAATAGATGCGTATTCTCAACTCATTGTATTGACGTTTTAATTATTTTCGGCAAGTTTTGAATTTTATTTCAATAAACAACAAAAAAACTGACGGAATTATTCATACAATGTGAAGAAGAAACAAGTTAGACAATTTGATTAGGAGGAATGCAAAGTCACATTGAGTCAAATTAAAGCGGATAAGGAAACTTCTGACATGGTTTAACCCGATGGTAATGTCCGCAATACTTGGTAGCATTGTTACGTTGCACCGCATTCGCTGAATCAAGAAGGATCGAGACATTGATTCTCCAGCATTACACTTGACTTAGTTCGAAACATCAGACACAAATTTTATGACTGACGGTCACCATGAGCCCATTGTTTCCACGCAGGCTGATGAAAAGAGGATGATAATTAGGAATTCTATGGGCGTTTGCGGTCTTCGTCCATTGTGGCTGTTTTTTCTGGTTTCTCTTGTCGATATTTCTGGATAAGTGGGTGTCATCTTGTATTAACTTGTGCATCCTGAAATCATGGTTTTCTATCATGGCATGAATACGCTGCAGTTCAAAATGTCATGTTCCAAAATATAATCGCTGCAACTTTACATGTTCGAAAAGTGAAGCCTGATTAACTAACTAGAGATACGGCTAAATGCAACTTAATAGAATTTTATGAATCAGATGATGAAAAGGAAGTGTTTTTTGATCGTTGGAAATTTCAGGAAGTGAACTTTTCTGTCGGTATGAAATCATTTAGATTCCATAAGGAGTTCACGGGTTGCAGGCCATTGAGGAAAGTATGCCTATATGTGCATTATCTGAAGAACCACCACTTACAGAATTCAGAAAATTTTGAAAACTGAGGTCGATGGAGTCAAATATTGTTCCCGTCAAAATTTGATGGCAAAATTCAAATAGTAAAAGTCTGAAATTTTATGATAAAAATAGTTTGCAGAAGTGTCCTGATAATTTTTGAGCTGTGTATTTGGAGTAACATCTGGTCAACATTAAAAAAATAGCGTGGAAATTTGATGAAAGAGCCCGGGAATTTGAGACTTGAAATCTGGCCGCTACCCTGTCTTTCATGCTTGTTTGTTGTCGGCTAGTGCATGTCAAGTCCGCGTCAAAGAAGGCTAAATATCGGGCCTCATAGAAGATTCCTGAGAATGCCTTAGACACCTTTCTTTTCAAACTTAATATTTATGAAATGCTTACATCTATTCCAACAAAATCTGCCTCTCGTTCTCTCCTGCTATGATAACCCCGCTGTGATGCTCTGACTATACGTGCATGATAGCTTTGATCAGTTTCTTACTTTCATTTTTGTTTCTCAGGAGGAACCATCCGATGCAAGATCATGCGTCAGTCAACCATCTCCTGTGATTATGGAGGAAATGCCCAGCCTGCATGAGTCTCCGACAAATGATAATCGTTGTCAAACTCCGACGAGAATGGATGACTTCCTGGACACTCTCTCATGTATCTCCGCCCCTACCCGTCGAGTGGATGTGGTGGAAACATTGTCCAGCGTCTCTCCTCCAATCCGCAGGGATGACTTGGTGGAGACCATGTCCAGTGTGTCCGCTCCTGCTCACCGGATAGAGTTGAATGAAGCGCGAAGACGGACCGTGATGGATCCCTGTGTCTCAGTGCCTGCTCATCGAGAGCTCCTGCTTGAAGAGCGTGTCAAATCCTTACAGGCTGAGGTAGAAGCGTTGAAGGAACATTATACAGAACCACGTCCTCCCAGTCCCGCCCCAAGTGTACAATCGTCGCCTGCTTGGACCTCCCATTTGGCTGCAGATTTGGACAGACTCCGATTAGACGGAGATTACACAGTCTCCTTGGAAAGACTCAACACCAGTCTGTCTGATCTTCAGTCAGAAATTGCTCGGTTGTCTCTTCAGCAGGAGAGAATCAACAAGTCATTGCAGACTCCGTCCGCTGTTCCTCTCAGCAAAGCCTTAACGTCTTCCGCGACCTCCATCTCCGGCAGCAGTCAATCAGGGCGCGCTACATGGTCACAGAGGACTCCAGTCACTGAGATACTTCCTGTCACCACTCTCCACACTCCTGCAGAGGCGAAATCCAGCCGTGCGCCTATCCCATCACCGATGGCTCCTTCGCCCTCTCCATTCATCACTCCGATGCCGTATTTCATGGCTGTGCCGACGCCCTTCTCTGCACCGCCGTGGGCTGGCCAACCGTGGAGCATCGACCCAACCACCGGGCTTCCCGGCCCTCCACCACCGACGATGGATTCTCCACCGGGGAAACCGCTCTCTCCTGACCGTCTCCTACCGCAGAAGGAAGAAGAGGAAGAAGTGGCGGCTGAGAAGGATTCTGAAGATGACAATGAGGAGGAAGACGAAGAGGAGGAGGAGGAGGAGGAGGACGAGGTGCGAGAGGTGAAAGAGGAAATCGTTGAGAAAGTGCCTAGACCACCGCAGCCAAAGGGACTCTTCTTCGTTGAGTTCGAGACTGAAGAAGAGGAGAGGACTGAAGCGGAAGGAGCGGCGGCGAATGAACTGCGGACTGATGGAGCAATTGTTCCAACTGCCTTTGTCGTGGACGCGAAAGAAGATGACGAACAGGACTTGGGGGTAAGTTATCACTGCCAGTAAAAGATTCTCTGTCAAATAATAATGTAATGCTTACTACTGTCAAATTACCAGTAGTTACAAGTATAACTAATATTTCCACACAGAAAACAATGGAGGCAACGCTGTTTTTACATTACATTTTCTAAGCTTTACAATATTCAAAATACATTTATAAAGTAATAACTAGTTTCTAAGTCGAATGAAATTAAAATCAATAATACTCAAAGAATTATCTTAGAAAATATGAGGTATCTTTACATGTGAATTTATCAAGCAACTTTGGTCTAACTGAGTCACTTTGACCGTTGAACGGAGCTCAGTATTGCATCAATTGAGAGATCGTGTCTGGTTGGTGGCTTTTTAAAATTCGGAACTTTGATAGTCGGATGTTCTTGTCGCCATGTTCTTGTTTATGTGTTACCAATGGAGTCATTACGTGCTTCAAATAGTTATCTATGTAGTTTGAATTTTGTATAGCTTAGTACATGTCATGATTTAGTACAATTCTCAGTGTCCACGCTCCCTGGAAATCCTGGAAAATGAATTTTCCCCCGGAAAACTCCTGGAAATTTTGAAACTAATTAAAACTAATTGCAAGTTGTTGAAGTCACACTTTCTCTATGGTTGAAGTGTTTTCTATTTTTCCAGATTTTACTCTTCATATCTCTACTTATTTGTTACAATTTATAGCCTTCATTCGCATACAATTCTTTTGTTTTTAGAATATTTCAGTGACTGGAATCTCCTATCATTACGTATACAACATCAATGAGACTGAACTGCAGTTGTATGGTTAACTATGAACTGTTGTCGAACTCCTAATTGTTGTACAGTATGGTGAATTAGTAGCTGTGAATTCCCTCATAAACGCTGCGCGGCATAGTGAACTAGAAGTTGTAAATTCACTCATTAACGTCGTGTGGTATGGGGAACTAGGAGCCGTAATCTAGATTAATGCTATTACACACTTGATTGCCATGTGGCAGAATCTACTAACGCAAAGTGGTGCTAAACTTATAAACTTCATTTAGGCACCAGGCTTGTTCCGATTGATCCGAGGCTAATATCGAATATTTTCAAGGACATTTCAAGTAGGTTTTCAATATGTAGATATATTATTCCCGACAAGTCGTGTGCCAATGAGCTTCTTTCCTCGGTCAATTCTTCTCTGTATCATTCTCTTAAGCTGATAAAGATTACTCTCATGCATATGCAGCACATCAACCATTATGTTCCTCTTTCTGGCTCTTGGTCTTCCACCTTCCACGGATTCACGCAGCAATGCTACAGTTCAAATGATCATATCTGAATGACGACGCTCTGACGTTCACCTTGTTGCATTTTATTATAGAGTCGACTTTACAGATATTCCGTTTATTGTTACATTTCATTGTTAATTCTTATATTTTTCGTTATTGATTGTTATACTCTTTCTCTATTTTGTTCACCTCAATCCACAAGCTTTGAATTTGTTACGATCGATTGTATTTTCATTTTATTCTAGAAATATAATGTAGCCGTCTGATGCATATATTGCTATTTTTTATTTGGAATCACCTGCGCCTTAAAAATTCAACCAATTTCATTCACACCACTTCAAATTTTTGTCTTCAACAATATTAAATTTATGGTGTGTAAGCTCCTTAGCCACAGAACTTTGGGTAGATTTTTCCGGAATTTTTCCTTTAAATTTGACGCGTGCATTTGAGCAAAATTTCCTTGCAGTAAGTCTGGAAATTTTCATTCAAATGTGCGCGGACACCCTGGATTCTGATGATAGCTACTTCAGATGATCAATACATCACTGTGACACTTCTAATTTGCACTTGCTGAGTAAATAACAACTTGATAACAGGCAAAGGAATTTCCTCACGATATAGATTGCAACGTCAGGCAGATTTGTTGATATCTTCGTAGATCAGTTGTTAAGGATTTGATGAAATTCACACTTTTTGTTTGATGCGTTTTTGTAGTTTCTCCATTACGCACGCTATTTGCTGATAAGTCCGTTGAATCATTTGTGATGATATATTTAATGTTGAACAGATACTGCATGTCAGCTTTCATTCACAAATCACTTCGAAGTGGATCACCAACAGTAAAACATTCCACAGAATAACGTGATATCTGTCTAGCGGAGTAGAACATGTACAAACCGAGAGTAAGACCCAAAGTGAGTAAGCAAGTAAGATTAAGTAGCAGTTAATAGACAAGAAATCATAGCCGAGGCTGGTTTGCAATTTTTGATAGTGCAAGTGATTTTTGATATCCCATGGCTCATGGCAACCGTGAGTGTCACAAATTTTCACATGCAATTAAGTATAAGTGAGCGAACGCCTCTGACTTTCCGCGGAATAAAAAGACTGGCGTTGTCCAACTGAAATATTCATACAATGTAAAATTACAGTTGAGATATCCGAACCGCAATATGCTGTAAGGCTAACGTCTGTCAGAATTGCAATATCAGGCTATCTATCATTGAACCGCAATAGGCTAAATCCGTATATTGCGGTTCAATAATAATAATAATAATATTCATAAGGATATCTGCCTACAGGATAACATCAACGTACCGACAGAACCATGGAAACACGTCCCACAACCAGTTATTGAAACGGATTCAGTGAAGATATTATGGGACTTCGAAATAAGAACAGACAAGAGAATCACAGCAAAAAGGACAGATGTCGTAGTTGTCAATAAGGAGAAAAAGATGGGATTCATAATTGACATAGCGGTACCAGAGGACAGGAACATCAGAAGCAAAGAACAAGAGAAGATCACTAAGTATCAAGACTTGAAAATTGAACTACAAAAACTGTGGAAGATTCATGTCAAAGTGGTGACAGTAGTTGTTGGAGCCTTAGGAGCCCACAAAGACAAGTTAGCCATATACCTGAAAGAAATCCCCGGGCGACACCGGGTACCTCAGTTACTGAAGGCTGCTCTAATTGATAGGACTCCGAGATCCTGAGATGTATACACCGACCATCATTGTGTGAGGTCGTGACTAAAAAAAATAATAAAAAAAGTAATATATTTATTCAGCATCCAAAAACAGACAAGATAAAAAGAAATGAAAAGTTAGTGGTAGAGACATAACAACAACAACAACAACGAACGCAAGGCCTCTTGGTAGAATATGACAGTCCTTATGCTTTTCAACATTAACGTAATGTACCATAGCGATGAAGTGACACTTAGATCATGTCCCTGAAACGCTTTGCTACATTTGGTGTGTCCCATAGCCGTTAACAATCTATGATGCTTCCAAGATATGAAATAATAATCATAATTCAAGCTATGATAGAAAACAACAGATATCACACTCAGGTGCATGTACATCAACAAAATGATTATAATGACTTTCGAATCGGTATTTTGACAATGGAAATCCATCTTTTGACAATAACTGTCTTCTTGTCACAGAAATGGAGCTACACACATAGAGGATGTGGATGCTCCACATTCTAAGAATGAAAAGAGAGATGCACAATAGTTATTTACGCAACTAGTGCAAACTATCCATCTTTATTGTTTTCTTCGAGGTCAATATATCTATGCAATAGTTGTGTAGGTAATTTTATTTTTCACCGATATCATGACCATCATGACTAATCTAATTCTATGGTGAAATAATGAGCGGGTTTTACATAATTCAATCGCATATATCTATATATAGAAATCTATAATTCAACCAGTGCAATAATGAAAATATCACTGCACGCCCGTGCAGTCATCTGCTTTACAGGTCAAATAAAGTGACAGGATATCTACATTATACGCACGGTGACAAATAAAGTTATATTGCATAGCCTACATAGACATATTTTTACAGATAATAAATGCATTGATCTATCTTGAGGCAACGATATCATAGATTTTCCAAGGTCATACATCGCAAATGTCACTAATCGGAAATACATTCAGAGCATAGACAAGCTATGGCACATTGAAAGATATACGAAACTTAACACAATGTACAGTAGAGATGTTGGATGATTAATGAGTCTTGCAACATGATATTGTTATCGATGTTTCTACGATCAATAAATATTGATTTATATTGAATAATATGATTTCAATAAATATGCGAGAATATTTATACTTTAATAAATTCTGTTCCGGACCTCTTACTAAATAGGCATATAAAATATGCTTTGGGATACTTTCAATAATCAAAAACTTCATAATGTGATATGAGGCCGCTTTTATTTATTAATGTTTATAACCTATCCTCTAAATATCATTCATCCACTTCTTGCTATAATAAAATAATACTGTATTCAAATGCAGTTTGTGCAATGTCAATGTCCTCTCCTTACAGTGCTATCCTAATTTCTCCATCGTTGCCTGCTTCATGATATTGTCATCCATCTTGAAAATATTCCCATAACATTATCATAGTCGTAATTCTAACATTGTTCGCCATATTTTGTATTCGTGTTCTCGATTGAGAAATAAACGTTCTGATATTCTGATCTGAATTATCAAGATGAAAGCATCCAGACAATGAAATTCAAATACAGTAGCTATTTTAATTGGATAAGTAAAGAAGTACAGTGAATCTTCGATTATCCGGATACCGATTATCCGGATTTCGATTAGCCGGACGTAATTTCAGAATCCGTTCGATTCTCCGTGATTCCATCAAAACATGTACATGTACATACATGGAATCAAATGTTCATTTTAGCATTCCTCTCCTCTTTAGGTAACACATACACGAAGTACTCTTGCTTTGCCAGCAATTAATTTTTGCTCAATGTGCGGCTCTCGCCTGAGTCAAATAATAGGCAAGCAGCTAAATGATTGGAGCATTCTTAAGTAGGTTATGCATGCTAGTCAAAGCTGGGATACAGCTCTGATAAATCACTTTCAATTCATGGTCTCAGTTCACGGTTACTGTTTGTGCACGTGTATTTATGTGCTTTAATAGGAACGACAGTGAATATATAGCAGACATGAACAATTGATGCTCATAATTTCATTAAACAGTCGAAGAATCGGAATCAGATATATCAAGTATTACATTCATGGTAGATATGCAGGATGGATATATGCATACAGATTATATGGATATATGTAGATCATATTCTACGGGGATCTTGGTATATAATCAAATGTCTTTGACCTAAGCCCACAAGCTTTTGCTAACATGGGATTTAAAAATTCGCTTATCCGGATCTTTGACTGACCTATTGGGGTTTGACCATCCGGATAATCGAAGATGCACTGTATTCCTGCCTTCACTCCATAGCATTCTAACAAGGTTGACGGGCATAAACTGGAAATTTCCAATTTCTGCCCGCCAATTTCAATGTATTTTCAGTGGAGCAACAACTTTCCAATTATGCCCTCCGTTTTATATCTATCTGAAACATGATCATCTCAATGTTATTGCTCATTCATCGACATCTATGGACCACGTCACAAGTGTTTTTTAATCCATGATAGTTGAGGCATGAATAGTGCCGGCGATTTCGAATGAATCACACTTCGGTATTTATGGGTTTTCCCCCCTCACGTTTCAAATTTGTCTAAAATCTACAAGAATGAATGAATCGTCACCAAACTTCAAGGACACGTACTTGAGCATATTTTCTACCCTCATGCAGAATTTTATGCAGATCGGACAAGCACTTTATGCATGAGAGACGATAACGTGAAGTGTATTGATGTCAGCAGCTTGATCTGACTTCGTCTGTTCGACGCATTTTTGTTGCTCGTGTGTGCATTGTTCCCTCTCTCTCTTCGTCTCATCCACTGCTATTTGAAATCTTCCCACGGTCACTACCTTGCCACACCTTCATCAAACCACGCATATTTATAGAAGGGATGTGGCCTGGTCATCATAAAGCCAGAAAGAATGAGTATTATAGCCCCAAAGTTTACGATGCATGCGAGCTGACATTCATCGCTACCTCAGTATACATGTATGAATCGAAATATCAACATAATAAGCGGAGAAGAGTTCAGTCAAGCAAATCGAATGCCAACAACGATGACAGCCTTAAAGTTATCAAGTGGAGGAAGACCAACTGAAATTGTTTCAATTGAAGAGAAGCATCTAACGAAACTTCAACAGTCATTTACACGTGAAAAAGTCGAATGCCTTCAAAATGAAGTGATTTTTGATATTCTGTATTTCCTTGGTGCAAGAGGAAGAGAAGAATTTAGGCGACTTAGTCGAAGTGAGTATTTGCTATTTCTATCATCAAAAGAAAGCGATAACATCAAGAAAAGCATAAGACTCAGCTTGAAAGTGAAAGAATATTCATCCAAACGAATTGACAGAATTTATGGTACCCGAGCTATCGAAATTTACTTGAAGTTGCTAAGCCAAGGAGCTCCACATTCAGACAACCTTTTCCCTTGATCATTGAACAACCGAAGCCGAAGCCAAGTTCGAGGGGAGTTTTATGAAAACTTTGTTAAAGAAATTGGAACTACCTCTTCATATAAGCATGCTGTATACAAAAATAATTCATTCCTGTAATATTTTACGAAATATAGTGACAAATTCAAAATGTTCCACTTGTGGAACATTGGTGCCTTGGACCTATACAAATTAGATCGCTGACAAAATATTTCGGAAGGATGTCTTCTTGGTCTGCCTCTCAATCTGATATGAATAGTAATGTCTGCTAGTTTGATAATCAGAATTAAAGTTTGCCATTTTACATATTTTGTTTAAATTCAAAAAATTGAAAAGCAGTGAAAGTTTTGTTTTGATCTGAATAAGAACGTCCTCTGACAAATATTTTGATGCTTTACATGGTAAGTGTAAGATGTCTGTGCACAACGATGCAGCAAGCGGCGCATAGCAAGTGCAAATAATGAACCAAATAAGCCGAAGAAGCAATGAACAGAAGAGTGAATACAGAACAAATGAACCAAATAAGCCGAAGAAGCGATGAACAGAACAAATGAACCAAATCAGCCGAAGAAGCGATGAACAGAAGAGTGAATACAGAACAAATGAACCGAATAAGCCGAAGAAGCGATGAACAGAAGAGTGAATACAGAACAAATGAACCAAATAAACCGAAGAAGCGATGAACAGAAGAAATGAACCAAATAAGACGAAGAAGCGATGAACAGAAGAGTGAATACAGAACAAATGAACCAAATAAGACGAAGAAGCGATGAACAGAAGAGTGAATACAGAACAAATGAACCAAATAAGCCGAAGAAGCGATGAACAGAACAAATGAACCAAATAAGCCGAAGAAGCGATGAACAGAAGAGTGAATACAGAACAAATGAACCAAATAAGCCGAAGAAGCGATGAACAGAAGAGTGAATACAGAACAAATGAACCAAATAAGACGAAGAAGCGATGAACAGAAGAGTGAATACAGAACAAATGAACCAAATAAGCCGAAGAAGCGATGAACAGAAGAGTGAATACAGAACAAATGAACCAAATAAGCCGAAGAAGCGATGAACAGAAGAGTGAATACAGAACAAATGAACCAAATAAGCCGAAGAAGCGATGAACAGAAGAGTGAATACAGAACAAATGAACCAAATAAGACGAAGAAGCAATGAACAGAAGAGTGAATACAGAACAAATGAACCAAATAAGACGAAGAAGCGATGAACAGAACAAATGAACCAAATAAGCCGAAGAAGCGATGAACAGAAGAGTGAATACAGAACAAATGAACCAAATAAGACGAAGAAGCGATGAACAGAAGAGTGAATACAGAACAAATGAACCAAATAAGCCGAAGAAGCGATGAACAGAAGAGTGAATACAGAACAAATGAACCAAATAAGACGAAGAAGCGATGAACAGAAGAGTGAATACAGAACAAATGAACCAAATAAGCCGAAGAAGCGATGAACAGAAGAGTGAATACAGAACAAATGAACCAAATAAGCCAAAGAAGCAATGAACAGAAGAGTGAATACAGAACAAATGAACCAAATAAGCCAAAGAAGCGATGAGCAGAAGAGTGAATACAGAACAAATGAACCAAATAAGACGAAGAAGCGATGAACAGAAGAGTGAATACAGAACAAATGAACCAAATAAGCCGAAGAAGCGATGAACAGAAGAGTGAATACAGAACAAATGAACCAAATAAGACGAAGAAGCGATGAACAGAAGAGTGAATACAGAACAAATGAACCAAATAAGACGAAGAAGCGATGAACAGAAGAGTGAATACAGAACAAATGAACCAAATAGGACGAAGAAGCGATGAACAGAAGAGTGAATACAGAACAAATGAACCAAATAAGCCGAAGAAGCGATGAACAGAAGAGTGAATACAGAACAAATGAACCAAATAAGCCGAAGAAGCGATGAGCAGAAGAGTGAATACAGAACAAATGAACCAAATAAGCCGAAGAAGCGATGAACAGAAGAGTGAATACAGAACAAATGAACCAAATAAGCCGAATAAGCGATGAACAGAAGAGTGAATACAGAACAAATGAACCAAATCAGCCGAAGAAGCGATGAACAGAAGAGTGAATACAGAACAAATGAACCAAATAAGCCGAAGAAGCGATGAACAGAAGAGTGAATACAGAACAAATGAACCAAATAAGCCGAAGAAGCGATGAACAGAACAAATGAACCAAATCAGCCGAAGAAGCGATGAACAGAAGAGTGAATACAGAACAAATGAACCAAATAAGCCGAAGAAGCGATGAACAGAACAAATGAACCAAATAAGCCGAAGAAGCGATGAACAGAAGAGTGAATACAGAACAAATGAACCAAATAAGCCGAAGAAGCGATGAACAGAAGAGTGAATACAGAACAAATGAACCAAATAAGCCGAAGAAGCGATGAACAGAAGAGTGAATACAGAACAAATGAACCAAATAAACCGAAGAAGCGATGAACAGAAGAGTGAATACAGAACAAATGAACCAAATAAGCCGAAGAAGCGATGAACAGAACACATGAACAAATACGATAGAAGACCAGAACAAATGAACCAAATAAGCCCAAGAAGCGATGAACAGAAGAGTGAATACAGAACAAATGAACCAAATAAGCCGAAGAAGCGATGAACAGAAGAGTGAATACAGAACAAATGAACCAAATAAGCCGAAGAAGCGATGAACAGAAGAGTGAATACAGAACAAATGAACCAAATAAGCCGAAGAAGCGATGAACAGAAGAGTGAATACAGAACAAATGAACCAAATAAGACGAAGAAGCGATGAACAGAAGAGTGAATACAGAACAAATGAACCAAATAAGCCGAAGAAGCGATGAACAGAAGAGTGAATACAGAACAAATGAACCAAATAAGCCGAAGAAGCGATGAACAGAAGAGTGAATACAGAACAAATGAACCAAATAAGCCGAAGAAGCGATGAACAGAACAAATGAACCAAATAAGCCGAAGAAGCGATGAACAGAAGAGTGAATACAGAACAAATGAACCAAATAAGCCGAAGAAGCGATGAACAGAAGAGTGAATACAGAACAAATGAACCAAATAAGCCGAAGAAGCGATGAACAGAAGAGTGAATACAGAACAAATGAACCAAATAAGACGAAGAAGCGATGAACAGAAGAGTGAATACAGAACAAATGAACCAAATAAGACGAAGAAGCGATGAACAGAAGAGTGAATACAGAACAAATGAACCAAATAAGCCGAAGAAGCGATGAACAGAAGAGTGAATACAGAACAAATGAACCAAATAAGCCGAAGAAGCGATGAACAGAAGAGTGAATACAGAACAAATGAACCAAATAAGCCGAAGAAGCGATGAACAGAAGAAATGAACCAAATAAGCCGAAGAAGCGATGAACAGAAGAGTGAATACAGAACAAATGAACCAAATAAGCCGAAGAAGCGATGAACAGAAGAGTGAATACAGAACAAATGAACCAAATAAGCCGAAGAAGCGATGAACAGAAGAGTGAATACAGAACAAATGAACCAAATAAGCCGAAGAAGCGATGAACAGAAGAGTGAATACAGAACAAATGAACCAAATAAGCCGAAGAAGCGATGAACAGAAGAGTGAATACAGAACAAATGAACCAAATAAGACGAAGAAGTGATGAACAGAAGAGTGAATACAGAACAAATGAACCAAATAAGACGAAGAAGCGATGAACAGAAGAGTGAATACAGAACAAATGAACCAAATAAGCCGAAGAAGCGATGAACAGAAGAAATGAACCAAATAAGCCGAATAAGCGATGAACAGAAGAGTGAATACAGAACAAATGAACCAAATAAGCCGAAGAAGCGATGAACAGAAGAGTGAATACAGAACAAATGAACCAAATAAGACGAAGAAGCAATGAACAGAAGAGTGAACAGAACTAATGAACCAAATGAGCCGAAGAAGCGATGAGCAGAAGAGTGAATACAGAACAAATGAACCGAATAAGACGAAGAAGCGATGAACAGAAGAGTGAATACAGAACAAATGAACCAAATAAGCCGAAGAAGCGATGAACAGAAGAGTGAATACAGAACAAATGAACCAAATAAGACGAAGAAGCGATGAACAGAAGAGTGAATACAGAACAAATGAACCAAATAAGACGAAGAAGCGATGAACAGAAGAGTGAATACAGAACAAATGAACCAAATAAGACGAAGAAGCGATGAACAGAAGAGTGAATACAGAACAAATGAACCAAATAAGCCGAAGAAGCGATGAACAGAAGAGTGAATACAGAACAAATGAACCAAATAAGCCGAAGAAGCGATGAACAGAAGAGTGAATACAGAACAAATGAACCAAATAAGCCGAAGAAGCGATGAACAGAAGAGTGAATACAGAACAAATTAACCAAATAAAACGAAGAAGCGATGAACATAAGAGTGAATACAGAACAAATGAACCAAATAAGCCGAAGAAGCGATGAACAGAACAAATGAACCAAATAAGCCGAAGAAGCGATAAACAGAACAAATGAACCAAATAAGACGAAGAAGCAATGTACAGAAGAGTGAATACAGAACAAATGAACCAAATAGGACGAAGAAGCGATGAACAGAAGAGTGAATACAGAACAAATGAACCAAATAAGCCGAAGAAGCGATGAACAGAAGAGTGAATACAGAACAAATGAACCAAATAAGACGAAGAAGCGATGAACAGAAGAGTGAATACAGAACAAATGAACCAAATAAGCCGAAGAAGCGATGAACAGAAGAGTGAATACAGAACAAATGAACCAAATAAGACGAAGAAGCGATGAACAGAAGAGTGAATACAGAACAAATGAACCAAATAAGCCAAAGAAGCGATGAACAGAAGAAATGAACCAAATAAGACGAAGAAAACGATGAACAGAAGGTGAATACAGAACAAATGAACCAAATAAGCCCAAGAAGCGATGAACAGAAGAGTGAATACAGAACAAATGAACCAAATAAGCCGAAGAAGCGATGAACAGAAGAGTGAATACAGAACAAATGAACCAAATAAGCCGAAGAAGCGATGAACAGAAGAGTGAATACAGAACAAATGAACCAAATAAGACGAAGAAGCGATGAACAGAAGAGTGAATACAGAACAAATGAACCAAATAAGCCGAAGAAGCGATGAACAGAAGAGTGAATACAGAACAAATGAACCAAATAAGCCGAAGAAGCGATGAACAGAAGAGTGAATACAGAACAAATGAACCAAATAAGCCGAAGAAGCGATGAACAGAAGAGTGAATACAGAACAAATGAACCAAATAAGCCGAAGAAGCGATGAACAGAAGAGTGAATACAGAACAAATGAACCAAATAAGCCGAAGAAGCGATGAACAGAAGAGTGAATACAGAACAAATGAACCAAATAGGACGAAGAAGCGATGAACAGAAGAGTGAATACAGAACAAATGAACCAAATAAGCCGAAGAAGCGATGAACAGAAGAGTGAATACAGAACAAATGAACCAAATAAGCCGAAGAAGCGATGAACAGAAGAGTGAATACAGAACAAATGAACCAAATAAACCGAAGAAGCGATGAACAGAAGAGTGAATACAGAACAAATGAACCAAATAAGACGAAGAAGCGATGAACAGAAGAGTGAATACAGAACAAATGAACCAAATAAGCCGAAGAAGCGATGAACAGAAGAGTGAATACAGAACAAATGAACCAAATAAGACGAAGAAGCGATGAAAAGAAGAAATGAACCAAATAAGACGAAGAAGCGATGAACAGAAGAGTGAATACAGAACAAATGAACCAAATAAGCCGAAGAAGCGATGAACAGAAGAGTGAATACAGAACAAATGAACCAAATAAGCCGAAGAAGCGATGAACAGAAGAGTGAATACAGAACAAATGAACCAAATAAGACGAAGAAGCGATGAACAGAAGAGTGAATACAGAACAAATGAACCAAATAAACCGAAGAAGCGATGAACAGAAGAGTGAATACAGAACAAATGAACCAAATAAGACGAAGAAGCGATGAACAGAAGAGTGAATACAGAACAAATGAACCAAATAAGACGAAGAAGCGATGAACAGAAGAGTGAATACAGAACAAATGAACCAAATAAGACGAAGAAGCAATGAACAGAACTAATGAACCAAATAAGACGAAGAAGCGATGAACAGAACTAATGAACCAAATAAGCCGAAGAAGTGATGAACAGAAGAGTGAATACAGAACAAATGAACCAAATAAGCCGAAGAAGCGATGAACAGAAGAGTGAATACAGAACAAATGAACCAAATAAGCCGAAGAAGCGATGAACAGAAGAAATGAACCAAATAAGCCGAAGAAGCGATGAACAGAAGAGTGAATACAGAACAAATGAACCAAATAAGCCAAAGAAGCGATGAACAGAAGAAATGAACCAAATAAGACGAAGAAACGATGAACAGAAGAGTGAATACAGAACAAATGAACCAAATAAGCCGAAGAAGCGATGAACAGAAGAGTGAATACAGAACAAATGAACCAAATAAGCCGAAGAAGCGATGAACAGAAGAGTGAATACAGAACAAATGAAGCAAATAAGACAAATTAGCGATGAACAGAACAAATGAACCAAATAAGCCGAATAAGCGATGAACAGAAGAGTGAATACAGAACAAATGAACCAAATAAGCCGAAGAAGCGATGAACAGAAGAAATGAACCAAATAAGACGAAGAAACGATGAACAGAAGAGTGAATACAGAACAAATGAACCAAATAAGCCGAAGAAGCGATGAACAGAACAAATGAACCAAATAAGCCGAAGAAGCGATGAACAGAAGAGTGAATACAGAACAAATGAACCAAATAAGACGAAGAAGCAATGAACAGAAGAGTGAATACAGAACAAATGAACCAAATAGGACGAAGAAGCGATGAACAGAAGAGTGAATACAGAACAAATGAACCAAATAAGCCGAAGAAGCGATGAACAGAAGAGTGAATACAGAACAAATGAACCAAATAAGACGAAGAAGCGATGAACAGAAGAGTGAATACAGAACAAATGAACCAAATAAGCCGAAGAAGCGATGAACAGAAGAGTGAATACAGAACAAATGAACCAAATAAGACGAAGAAGTGATGAACAGAAGAGTGAATACAGAACAAATGAACCAAATAAGCCGAAGAAGCGATGAACAGAAGAGTGAATACAGAACAAATGAACCAAATAAGACGAAGAAGCGATGAACAGAAGAGTGAATACAGAACAAATGAACCAAATAAGCCAAAGAAGCGATGAACAGAAGAGTGAATACAGAAGAAATGAACCAAATAAGACGAAGAAACGATGAACAGAAGAGTGAATACAGAACAAATGAACCAAATAAGCTCAAGAAGCGATGAACAGAAGAGTGAATACAGAACAAATGAACCAAATAAGCCCAAGAAGCGATGAACAGAAGAGTGAATACAGAACAAATGAACCAAATAAGCCCAAGAAGCGATGAACAGAAGAGTGAATACAGAACAAATGAACCAAATAGGATGAAGAAGCGATGAACAGAAGAGTGAATGCAGAACAAATGAACCAAATAAGCCGAAGAAGCGATGAACAGAAGAGTGAATACAGAACAAATGAACCAAATAAGCCGAAGAAGCGATGAACAGAACAGTGAATACAGAACAAATGAACCAAATAAGCCAAGAAGAGATGAACAGAAGAGTGAATACAGAACAAATGAACCAAATAAGCCGAAGAAGCGATGAACAGAAGAGTGAATACAGAACAAATGAACCAAATAAGCCGAAGAAGCGATGAACAGAAGAGTGAATACAGAACAAATGAACCAAATAGGACGAAGAAGCGATGAACAGAAGAGTGAATACAGAACAAATGAACCAAATAAGCCGAAGAAGTGATGAACAGAAGAGTGAATACAGAACAAATGAACCAAATAAGCCGAAGAAGCGATGAACAGAAGAGTGAATACAGAACAAATGAACCAAATAAACCGAAGAAGCGATGAACAGAAGAGTGAATACAGAACAAATGAACCAAATAAGACGAAGAAGCGATGAACAGAAGAGTGAATACAGAACAAATGAACCAAATAAGCCGAAGAAGCGATGAACAGAAGAGTGAATACAGAAGAAATGAACCAAATAAGCCAAAGAAGCGATGAACAGAAGAAATGAACCAAATAAGACGAAGAAACGATGAACAGAAGAGTGAATACAGAACAAATGAACCAAATAAGCCGAAGAAGCGATGAACAGAAGAGTGAATACAGAACAAATGAACCAAATAAGCCAAAGAAGTGATGAACAGAAGAGTGAATACAGAACAAATGAACCAAATAAGCCGAAGAAGCGATGAACAGAAGAGTGAATACAGAACAAATGAACCAAATAAGACGAAGAAGCGATGAACCGAAGAGTGAATACAGAACAAATGAACCGAATAAGCCGAAGAAGCGATGAACAGAAGAGTGAATACAGAACAAATGAACCAAATAAGCCCAAGAAGTGATGAACAGAAGAGTGAATACAGAACAAATGAACCAAATAAGCTCAAGAAGTGATGAACAGAAGAGTGAATACAGAACAAATGAACCAAATAAACCGAAGAAGCGATGAACAGAAGAGTGAATACAGAACAAATGAACCAAATAAGACGAAGAAGCGATGAACAGAAGAGTGAATACAGAACAAATGAACCAAATAAGCCGAAGAAGCGATGAACAGAAGAGTGAATACAGAACAAATGAACCAAATAAGCCAAAGAAGCGATGAACAGAAAAAATGAACCAAATAAGACGAAGAAACGATGAACAGAAGAAATGAACCAAATAAGCCGAAGAAGCGATGAACAGAAGAGTGAATACAGAACAAATGAACCAAATAAGCCAAAGAAGCGATGAACAGAAGAAATGAACCAAATAAGACGAAGAAACGATGAACAGAAGAGTGAATACAGAACAAATGAACCAAATAAGCCGAAGAAGCGATGAACAGAAGAGTGAATACAGAACAAATGAACCGAAGAAGCCGAAGAAGCGATGAACAGAAGAGTGAATACAGAACAAATGAACCAAATAAGCCAAAGAAGCGATGAGCAGAAGAGTGAATACAGAACAAATGAACCAAATAAGCCGAAGAAGCGATGAACAGAAGAGTGAATACAGAACAAATGAACCAAATAAGACGAAGAAGCGATGAACAGAAGAGTGAATACAGAACAAATGAACCGAAGAAGCCGAAGAAGCGATGAACAGAAGAGTGAATACAGAACAAATGAACCAAATAAGCCCAAGAAGCGATGAACAGAAGAGTGAATACAGAACAAATGAACCAAATAAGCCGAAGAAGCGATGAACAGAAGAGTGAATACAGAACAAATGAACCAAATAAGCCCAAGAAGCGATGAACAGAAGAGTGAATACAGAACAAATGAACCAAATAAGACGAAGAAGCGATGAACAGAAGAGTGAATGCAGAACAAATGAACCAAATAAGCCGAAGAAGCGATGAACAGAAGAGTGAATACAGAACAAATGAACCAAATAAGACGAAGAAGCGATGAACAGAAGAGTGAATACAGAACAAATGAACCAAATAAGACGAAGAAGCGATGAACAGAAGAGTGAATACAGAACAAATGAACCAAATAAGCCGAAGAAGCGATGAACAGAAGAGTGAATACAGAACAAATGAACCGAAGAAGCGATGAACAGAAGAGTGAATACAGAACAAATGAAGCAAATAAGACGAAGAAGCGATGAACAGAAGAGTGAATACAGAACAAATGAACCAAATAAGCCGAAGAAGCGATGAACAGAAGAGTGAATACAGAACAAATGAACCAAATAAGACAAATTAGCGATGAACAGAAGAGTGAATACTGAACAAATGAACCGAAGAAGCCGAAGAAGCGATTAACAGAAGAGTGAATACAGAACAAATGAACCAAATAAGCCGAAGAAGCGATGAACAGAAGAGTGAATACAGAACAAATGAACCAAATAAGCCCAAGAAGTGATGAACAGAAGAGTGAATACAGAACAAATGAACCAAATAAGCCCAAGAAGTGATGAACAGAAGAGTGAATACAGAACAAATGAACCAAATAAGCCGAAGAAGCGATGAACAGAAGAGTGAATACAGAACAAATGAACCAAATAAGCCGAAGAAGCGATGAACAGAAGAGTGAATACAGAACAAATGAACCAAATAAGCCGAAGAAGCGATGAACAGAAGAGTGAATACAGAACAAATGAACCAAATAAGACGAAGAAGCGATGAACAGAAGAGTGAATACAGAACAAATGAACCAAATAAGCCGAATAAGCGATGAACAGAACAAATGAACCAAATCAGCCGAAGAAGCGATGAACAGAAGAGTGAATACAGAACAAATGAACCAAATAAGCGGAGTAAGCGATGATCAGAACAAATGAACCAAGTAAGCCCAAGAAGCGATGAACAGAAGAGTGAATACAGAACAAATGAACCAAATAAGCCGAAGAAGCGATGAACAGAAGAGTGAATACAGAACAAATGAACCAAATAAGCCGAAGAAGCGATGAACAGAACAAATGAACCAAATCAGCCGAAGAAGCGATGAACAGAAGAGTGAATACAGAACAAATGAACCAAATAAGCCGAAGAAGCGATGAACAGAAGAAATGAACCAAATCAGCCGAAGAAGCGATGAACAGAAGAGTGAATACAGAACAAATGAAACAAATAAGCCGAAGAAGCGATGAACAGAAGAGTGAATACAGAACAAATGAACCAAATAAGCCGAAGAAGCGATGAACAGAAGAGTGAATACAGAACAAATGAACCAAATAAACCGAAGAATCGATGAACAGAAGAGTGAATACAGAACAAATGAACCAAATAAGCCGAAGAAGCGATGAACAGAACAAATGAACCAAATAAGCCGAAGAAGCGATGAACAGAACAAATGAACCAAATAAGCCGAAGAAGCGATGAACAGAAGAGTGAATACAGAACAAATGAACCAAATAAGCCGAAGAAGCGATGAACAGAAGAGTGAATACAGAACAAATGAACCAAATAAGCCGAAGAAGCGATGAACAGAAGAGTGAATACAGAACAAATGAACCGAAGAAGCCGAAGAAGCGATGAACAGAAGAGTGAATACAGAACAAATGAACCAAATAAGACAAATTAGCGATGAACAGAAGAGTGAATACAGAACAAATGAACCGAAGAAGCCGAAGAAGCGATGAACAGAAGAGTGAATACAGAACAAATGAACCAAATAAGCCCAAGAAGCGATGAACAGAAGAGTGAATACTGAACAAATGAACCGAAGAAGCCGAAGAAGCGATGAACAGAAGAGTGAATACAGAACAAATGAACCAAATAAGCCGAAGAAGCGATGAACAGAAGAGTGAATACAGAACAAATGAACCAAATAAGCCCAAGAAGTGATGAACAGAAGAGTGAATACAGAACAAATGAACCAAATAAGCCCAAGAAGTGATGAACAGAAGAGTGAATACAGAACAAATGAACCAAATAAGCCGAAGAAGCGATGAACAGAAGAGTGAATACAGAACAAATGAACCAAATAAGCCGAAGAAGCGATGAACAGAAGAGTGAATACAGAACAAATGAACCAAATAAGCCGAAGAAGCGATGAACAGAAGAGTGAATACAGAACAAATGAACCGAAGAAGCCGAAGAAGCGATGAACAGAAGAGTGAATACAGAACAAATGAACCAAATAAGCCGAATAAGCGATGAACAGAACAAATGAACCAAATCAGCCGAAGAAGCGATGAACAGAAGAGTGAATACAGAACAAATGAACCAAATAAGCCGAAGAAGCGATGAACAGAACAAATGAACCAAATAAGCCCAAGAAGCGATGAACAGAAGAGTGAATACAGAACAAATGAACCGAATAAGCCGAAGAAGCGATGAACAGAAGAGTGAATACAGAACAAATGAACCAAATAAGCCGAAGAAGCGATGAACAGAACAAATGAACCAAATCAGCCGAAGAAGCGATGAACAGAAGAGTGAATACAGAACAAATGAACCAAATAAGCCGAAGAAGCGATGAACAGAAGAAATGAACCAAATCAGCCGAAGAAGCGATGAACAGAAGAGTGAATACAGAACAAATGAACCAAATAAGCCGAAGAAGCGATGAACAGAAGAGTGAATACAGAACAAATGAACCAAATAAGCCGAAGAAGCGATGAACAGAAGAGTGAATACAGAACAAATGAACCAAATAAACCGAAGAAGCGATGAACAGAAGAGTGAATACAGAACAAATGAACCAAATAAGCCGAAGAAGCGATGAACAGAACAAATGAACCAAATAAGCCGAAGAAGCGATGAACAGAACAAATGAACCGAATAAGCCGAAGAAGCGATGAACAGAACAAATGAACCAAATAAGCCGAAGAAGCGATGAACAGAAGAGTGAATACAGAACAAATGAACCAAATAAACCGAAGAAGCGATGAACAGAAGAGTGAATACAGAACAAATGAACCAAATAAGCCGAAGAAGCGATGAACAGAACAAATGAACCAAATAAGCCGAAGAAGCGATGAACAGAAGAGTGAATACAGAACAAATGAACCGAATAAGCCGAAGAAGCGATGAACAGAAGAGTGAATACAGAACAAATGAACCAAATAAGCCGAAGAAGCGATGAACAGAAGAGTGAATACAGAACAAATGAACCAAATAAGCCAAAGAAGCAATGAACAGAAGAGTGAATACAGAACAAATGAACCAAATAAGACGAAGAAGCAATGAACAGAAGAGTGAATACAGAACAAATGAACCGAATAAGCCGAAGAAGCGATGAAAAGAAGAGTGAATAGAGAACAAATGAACCAAATAAGCCGAAGAAGCGATGAACAGAAGAGTGAATACAGAACAAATGAAGCAAATAAGACGAAGAAGCGATGAACAGAAGCGATGAACAGAACAAATGAACCAAATAAGCCGAAGAAGCGATGAACAGAAGAGTGAATACAGAACAAATGAACCAAATAAGCCGAAGAAGCGATGAACAGAAGAGTGAATACAGAACAAATGAAGCAAATAAGACGAAGAAGCGATGAACAGAAGAGTGAATACAGAACAAATGAACCAAATAAGACGAAGAAGCGATGAACAGAAGAGTGAATACAGAACAAATGAACCAAATAAGACGAAGAAGCGATGAACAGAAGAGTGAATACAGAACAAATGAACCAAATAAGCCGAAGAAGCGATGAACAGAAGAGTGAATACAGAACAAATGAACCAAATAAGCCGAAGAAGCGATGAACAGAAGAGTGAATACAGAACAAATGAATCAAATAAGCCGAAGAAGCGATGAACAGAAGAGTGAATACAGAACAAATGAACCAAATAAGCCGAAGAAGCGATGAACAGAACAAATGAACCAAATAAGCCGAAGAAGCGATGAACAGAAGAGTGAATACAGAACAAATGAACCAAATAAGCCGAAGAAGCGATGAGCAGAAGAGTGAATACTGAACAAATGAACCAAATAAGCCGAATAAGCGATGAACAGAAGAGTGAATACTGAACAAATGAACCAAATAAGCCGAAGAAGCGATGAACAGAAGAGTGAATACAGAACAAATGAACCAAATAAGCCGAAGAAGCGATGAACAGAAGAAATGAACCAAATAAGACGAAGAAGCGATGAACAGAAGAGTGAATACAGAACAAATGAACCAAATAAGACGAAGAAGCGATGAACAGAAGAGTGAATACAGAACAAATGAACCAAATAAGCCGAAGAAGCGATGAACAGAAGAAATGAACCAAATAAGCCGAATAAGCGATGAACAGAAGAGTGACTACAGAACAAATGAACCAAATAAGACGAAGAAGCGATGAACAGAAGAGTGAATACAGAACAAATGAACCAAATAAGCCGAAGAAGCGATGAACAGAAGAAATGAACCAAATAAGCCGAAGAAGCGATGAACAGAAGAGTGAATACAGAACAAATGAATCAAATAAGCCGAACAAGCGATGAACAGAAGAGTGAATACAGAACAAATGAACCAAATAAGCCGAACAAGCGATGAACAGAAGAGTGAATACAGAACAAATGAACCAAATAAGACGAAGAAGCGATGAACAGAAGAGTGAATACAGAACAAATGAACCAAATAAGACGAAGAAGCGATGAACAGAAGAGTGAATACAGAACAAATGAACCAAATAAGACGAAGAAGCGATGAACAGAAGAGTGAATACAGAACAAATGAACCAAATAAGCCGAAGAAGCGATGAACAGAACAAATGAACCAAATAAGCCGAATAAGCGATGAACAGAAGAGTGAATACAGAACAAATGAACCAAATAAGCCGAAGAAGCGATGAACAGAAGAGTGAATACAGAACAAATGAACCGAAGAAGCCGAAGAAGCGATGAACAGAAGAGTGAATACAGAACAAATGAACCAAATAAGCCGAATAAGCGATGAACAGAACAAATGAACCAAATCAGCCGAAGAAGCGATGAACAGAAGAGTGAATACAGAACAAATGAACCAAATAAGCCGAAGAAGCGATGAACAGAACAAATGAACCAAATAAGCCAAGAAGCGATGAACAGAAGAGTGAATACAGAACAAATGAACCGAATAAGCCGAAGAAGCGATGAACAGAAGAGTGAATACAGAACAAATGAACCAAATAAGCAGAAGAAGCGATGAACAGAACAGAACAAATGAACCAAATCAGCCGAAGAAGCGATGAACAGAAGAGTGAATACAGAACAAATGAACCAAATAAGCCGAAGAAGCGATGAACAGAAGAAATGAACCAAATCAGCCGAAGAAGCGATGAACAGAAGAGTGAATACAGAACAAATGAACCAAATAAGCCGAAGAAGCGATGAACAGAAGAGTGAATACAGAACAAATGAACCAAATAAGCCGAAGAAGCGATGAACAGAAGAGTGAATACAGAACAAATGAACCAAATAAACCGAAGAAGCGATGAACAGAAGAGTGAATACAGAACAAATGAACCAAATAAGCCGAAGAAGCGATGAACAGAACAAATGAACCAAATAAGCCGAAGAAGCGATGAACAGAACAAATGAACCAAATAAGCCCAAGAAGCGATGAACAGAAGAGTGAATACAGAACAAATGAACCGAATAAGCCGAAGAAGCGATGAACAGAAGAGTGAATACAGAACAAATGAACCAAATAAGCCGAAGAAGCGATGAACAGAAGAGTGAATACAGAACAAATGAACCAAATAAGCCGAAGAAGCGATGAACAGAAGAGTGAATACAGAACAAATGAACCAAATAAGACGAAGAAGCGATGAACAGAAGAGTGAATACAGAACAAATGAACCGAAGAAGCCGAAGAAGCGATGAACAGAAGAGTGAATACAGAACAAATGAACCAAATAAGCCGAAGAAGCGATGAACAGAAGAGTGAATACAGAACAAATGAAGCAAATAAGACGAAGAAGCGATGAACAGAAGCGATGAACAGAACAAATGAACCAAATAAGCCGAAGAAGCGATGAACAGAAGAGTGAATACAGAACAAATGAACCAAATAAGCCGAAGAAGCGATGAACAGAAGAGTGAATACAGAACAAATGAAGCAAATAAGACGAAGAAGCGATGAACAGAAGAGTGAATACAGAACAAATGAACCAAATAAGACGAAGAAGCGATGAACAGAAGAGTGAATACAGAACAAATGAACCAAATAAGACGAAGAAGCGATGAACAGAAGAGTGAATACAGAACAAATGAACCAAATAAGCCGAAGAAGCGATGAACAGAAGAGTGAATACAGAACAAATGAACCAAATAAGCCGAAGAAGCGATGAACAGAAGAGTGAATACAGAACAAATGAATCAAATAAGCCGAAGAAGCGATGAACAGAAGAGTGAATACAGAACAAATGAACCAAATAAGCCGAAGAAGCGATGAACAGAACAAATGAACCAAATAAGCCGAAGAAGCGATGAACAGAAGAGTGAATACAGAACAAATGAACCAAATAAGCCGAAGAAGCGATGAACAGAAGAGTGAATACTGAACAAATGAACCAAATAAGCCGAATAAGCGATGAACAGAAGAGTGAATACAGAACAAATGAACCAAATAAGCCGAAGAAGCGATGAACAGAAGAGTGAATACAGAACAAATGAACCAAATAAGCCGAAGAAGCGATGAACAGAAGAAATGAACCAAATAAGACGAAGAAGTGATGAACAGAAGAGTGAATACAGAACAAATGAACCAAATAAGACGAAGAAGCGATGAACAGAAGAGTGAATACAGAACAAATGAACCAAATAAGCCGAAGAAGCGATGAACAGAAGAAATGAACCAAATAAGCCGAATAAGCGATGAACAGAAGAGTGACTACAGAACAAATGAACCAAATAAGACGAAGAAGCGATGAACAGAAGAGTGAATACAGAACAAATGAACCAAATAAGCCGAAGAAGCGATGAACAGAAGAAATGAACCAAATAAGCCGAAGAAGCGATGAACAGAAGAGTGAATACAGAACAAATGAATCAAATAAGCCGAACAAGCGATGAACAGAAGAGTGAATACAGAACAAATGAACCAAATAAGCCGAACAAGCGATGAACAGAAGAGTGAATACAGAACAAATGAACCAAATAAGACGAAGAAGCGATGAACAGAAGAGTGAATACAGAACAAATGAACCAAATAAGACGAAGAAGCGATGAACAGAAGAGTGAATACAGAACAAATGAACCAAATAAGACGAAGAAGCGATGAACAGAAGAGTGAATACAGAACAAATGAACCAAATAAGCCGAAGAAGCGATGAACAGAACAAATGAACCAAATAAGCCGAATAAGCGATGAACAGAAGAGTGAATACAGAACAAATGAACCAAATAAGCCGAAGAAGCGATGAACAGAACAAATGAACCAAATAAGACGAAGAAGCGATGAACAGAAGAGTGAATACAGAAGAAATGAACCAAATAAGACGAAGAAGTGATGAACAGAACAAATGAACCAAATAAGACGAAGAAGCAATGAACAGAAGAAATGAACCAAATAAGACGAAGAAGCAATGAACAGAAGAGTGAATACAGAACAAATGAACCAAATAGGACGAAGAAGCGATGAACAGAAGAGTGAATACAGAACAAATGAACCAAATAAGCCGAAGAAGCGATGAACAGAAGAGTGAATACAGAACAAATGAACCAAATAAGACGAAGAAGCGATGAACAGAAGAGTGAATACAGAACAAATGAACCAAATAAGCCGAAGAAGCGATGAACAGAAGAGTGAATACAGAACAAATGAACCAAATAAGACGAAGAAGCGATGAACAGTAGAGTGAATACAGAACAAATGAACCAAAGAAGCCAAAGAAGCGATGAACAGAAGAAATGAACCAAATAAGACGAAGAAACGATGAACAGAAGAGTGAATACAGAACAAATGAACCAAATAAGCCGAAGAAGCGATGAACAGAAGAGTGAATACAGAACAAATGAACCAAATAAGCCCAAGAAGCGATGAACAGAAGAGTGAATACAGAACAAATGAACCAAATAAGCCCAAGAAGCGATGAACAGAAGAGTGAATACAGAACAAATGAACCAAATAGGACGAAGAAGCGATGAACAGAAGAGTGAATGCAGAACAAATGAACCAAATAAGCCGAAGAAGCGATGAACAGAAGAGTGAATACAGAACAAATGAACCAAATAAGCCGAAGAAGCGATGAACAGAACAGTGAATACAGAACAAATGAACCAAATAAGCCCAAGAAGCGATGAACAGAAGAGTGAATACAGAACAAATGAACCAAATAAGCCGAAGAAGCGATGAACAGAAGAGTGAATACAGAACAAATGAACCAAATAAGCCGAAGAAGCGATGAACAGAAGAGTGAATACAGAACAAATGAACCAAATAGGACGAAGAAGCGATGAACAGAAGAGTGAATACAGAACAAATGAACCAAATAAGCCGAAGAAGCGATGAACAGAAGAGTGAATACAGAACAAATGAACCAAATAAGCCGAAGAAGCGATGAACAGAAGAGTGAATACAGAACAAATGAACCAAATAAACCGAAGAAGCGATGAACAGAAGAGTGAATACAGAACAAATGAACCAAATAAGACGAAGAAGCGATGAACAGAAGAGTGAATACAGAACAAATGAACCAAATAAGCCCAAGAAGCGATGAACAGAAGAGTGAATACAGAAGAAATGAACCAAATAAGCCAAAGAAGCGATGAACAGAAGAAATGAACCAAATAAGACGAAGAAACGATGAACAGAAGAGTGAATACAGAACAAATGAACCAAATAAGCCGAAGAAGCGATGAACAGAAGAGTGAATACAGAACAAATGAACCAAATAAGCCGAAGAAGCGATGAACAGAAGAGTGAATACAGAACAAATGAACCAAATAAGACGAAGAAGCGATGAACAGAAGAGTGAATACAGAACAAATGAACCAAATAAACCGAAGAAGCGATGAACAGAAGAGTGAATACAGAACAAATGAACCAAATAAGACGAAGAAGCGATGAACAGAAGAGTGAATACAGAACAAATGAACCAAATAAGCCAAAGAAGCGATGAACAGAAGAGTGAATACAGAACAAATGAACCAAATAAGCCAAAGAAGCGATGAACAGAAGAAATGAACCAAATAAGACGAAGAAACGATGAACAGAAGAAATGAACCAAATAAGCCGAAGAAGCGATGAACAGAAGAGTGAATACAGAACAAATGAACCAAATAAGCCGAAGAAGCGATGAACAGAAGAGTGAATACAGAACAAATGAACCAAATAAGACGAAGAAGCGATGAACAGAAGAAATGAACCAAATAAGCCGAAGAAGCGATGAACAGAAGAGTGAATACAGAACAAATGAACCAAATAAGCCAAAGAAGCGATGAACAGAAGAAATGAACCAAATAAGACGAAGAAACGATGAACAGAAGAGTGAATACAGAACAAATGAACCAAATAAGCCGAAGAAGCGATGAACAGAAGAGTGAATACAGAACAAATGAACCGAAGAAGCCGAAGAAGCGATGAACAGAAGAGTGAATACAGAACAAATGAAGCAAATAAGACAAATTAGCGATGAACAGAAGAGTGAATACAGAACAAATGAACCAAATAAGCCGAAGAAGCGATGAACAGAACAAATGAACCAAATAAGCCGAATAAGCGATGAACAGAAGAGTGAATACAGAACAAATGAACCAAATAAGCCGAAGAAGCGATGAACAGAAGAAATGAACCAAATAAGACGAAGAAACGATGAACAGAAGAGTGAATACAGAACAAATGAACCAAATAAGCCGAAGAAGCGATGAACAGAACAAATGAACCAAATAAGCCGAAGAAGCGATAAACAGAACAAATGAACCAAATAAGACGAAGAAGCAATGAACAGAAGAGTGAATACAGAACAAATGAACCAAATAGGACGAAGAAGCGATGAACAGAAGAGTGAATACAGAACAAATGAACCAAATAAGCCGAAGAAGCGATGAACAGAAGAGTGAATACAGAACAAATGAACCAAATAAGACGAAGAAGCGATGAACAGAAGAGTGAATACAGAACAAATGAACCAAATAAGCCGAAGAAGCGATGAACAGAAGAGTGAATACAGAACAAATGAACCAAATAAGACGAAGAAGCGATGAACAGAAGAGTGAATACAGAACAAATGAACCAAATAAGCCAAAGAAGCGATGAACAGAAGAAATGAACCAAATAAGACGAAGAAACGATGAACAGAAGAGTGAATACAGAACAAATGAACCAAATAAGCCCAAGAAGCGATGAACAGAAGAGTGAATACAGAACAAATGAACCAAATAAGCCCAAGAAGCGATGAACAGAAGAGTGAATACAGAACAAATGAACCAAATAAGCCCAAGAAGCGATGAACAGAAGAGTGAATACAGAACAAATGAACCAAATAGGACGAAGAAGCGATGAACAGAAGAGTGAATGCAGAACAAATGAACCAAATAAGCCGAAGAAGCGATGAACAGAAGAGTGAATACAGAACAAATGAACCAAATAAGCCGAAGAAGCGATGAACAGAACAGTGAATACAGAACAAATGAACCAAATAAGCCCAAGAAGCGATGAACAGAAGAGTGAATACAGAACAAATGAACCAAATAAGCCGAAGAAGCGATGAACAGAAGAGTGAATACAGAACAAATGAACCAAATAAGCCGAAGAAGCGATGAACAGAAGAGTGAATACAGAACAAATGAACCAAATAGGACGAAGAAGCGATGAACAGAAGAGTGAATACAGAACAAATGAACCAAATAAGCCGAAGAAGCGATGAACAGAAGAGTGAATACAGAACAAATGAACCAAATAAGCCGAAGAAGCGATGAACAGAAGAGTGAATACAGAACAAATGAACCAAATAAACCGAAGAAGCGATGAACAGAAGAGTGAATACAGAACAAATGAACCAAATAAGACGAAGAAGCGATGAACAGAAGAGTGAATACAGAACAAATAAACCAAATAAGCCCAAGAAGCGATGAACAGAAGAGTGAATACAGAAGAAATGAACCAAATAAGCCAAAGAAGCGATGAACAGAAGAAATGAACCAAATAAGACGAAGAAACCATGAACAGAAGAGTGAATACAGAACAAATGAACCAAATAAGCCGAAGAAGCGATGAACAGAAGAGTGAATACAGAACAAATGAACCAAATAAGCCGAAGAAGCGATGAACAGAAGAGTGAATACAGAACAAATGAACCAAATAAGCCCAAGAAGTGATGAACAGAAGAGTGAATACAGAACAAATGAACCAAATAAGCCGAAGAAGCGATGAACAGAAGAGTGAATACAGAACAAATGAACCGAAGAAGCGATGAAAAGAACAAATGAACCCAAGAAGCCGAAGAAGCGATGAACAGAACAAATGAACCGAATAAGCCGAAGAAGCGATGAACAGAAGAGTGAATACAGAACAAATGAACCAAATAAGCCCAAGAAGTGATGAACAGAAGAGTGAATACAGAACAAATGAACCAAATAAGCCCAAGAAGTGATGAACAGAAGAGTGAATACAGAACAAATGAACCAAATAAACCGAAGAAGCGATGAACAGAAGAGTGAATACAGAACAAATGAACCAAATAAGACGAAGAAGCGATGAACAGAAGAGTGAATACAGAACAAATGAACCAAATAAGCCGAAGAAGCGATGAACAGAAGAGTGAATACAGAACAAATGAACCAAATAAGCCAAAGAAGCGATGAGCAGAAGAGTGAATACAGAACAAATGAACCAAATAAGCCGAAGAAGCGATGAACAGAAGAGTGAATACAGAACAAATGAACCAAATAAGCCGAAGAAGCGATGAACAGAAGAGTGAATACAGAACAAATGAACCAAATAAGCCGAAGAAGCGATGAACAGAAGAGTGAATACAGAACAAATGAACCAAATAAGCCGAAGAAGCGATGAACAGAAGAGTGAATACAGAACAAATGAACCAAATAAGCCGAAGAAGCGATGAACAGAAGAGTGAATACAGAACAAATGAACCAAATAAGCCGAAGAAGCGATGAACAGAAGAGTGAATACAGAACAAATGAACCAAATAAGCCGAAGAAGCGATGAACAGAAGAGTGAATACAGAACAAATGAACCAAATAAGCCGAAGAAGCGATGAACAGAAGAGTGAATACAGAACAAATGAACCAAATAAGACGAAGAAGCGATGAACAGAAGAGTGAATACAGAACAAATGAACCAAATAAGCCGAAGAAGCGATGAACAGAAGAGTGAATACAGAACAAATGAACCAAATAAGCCGAAGAAGCGATGAACAGAAGAGTGAATACAGAACAAATGAACCAAATAAGCCGAAGAAGCGATGAACAGAAGAGTGAATACAGAACAAATGAACCAAATAAGCCGAAGAAGCGATGAACAGAAGAGTGAATACAGAACAAATGAACCAAATAAGACGAAGAAGCGATGAACAGAAGAGTGAATACAGAACAAATGAACCAAATAAGCCGAAGAAGCGATGAACAGAAGAGTGAATACAGAACAAATGAACCAAATAAGCCGAAGAAGCGATGAACAGAAGAGTGAATACAGAACAAATGAACCAAATAAGCCGAAGAAGCGATGAACAGAAGAGTGAATACAGAACAAATGAACCAAATAAGCCGAAGAAGCGATGAACAGAAGAGTGAATACAGAACAAATGAACCAAATAAGCCGAAGAAGCGATGAACAGAAGAGTGAATACAGAACAAATGAACCAAATAAGCCGAAGAAGCGATGAACAGAAGAGTGAATACAGAACAAATGAACCAAATAAGCCGAAGAAGCGATGAACAGAAGAGTGAATACAGAACAAATGAACCAAATAAGCCGAAGAAGCGATGAACAGAAGAGTGAATACAGAACAAATGAACCAAATAAGCCGAAGAAGCGATGAACAGAAGAGTGAATACAGAACAAATGAACCAAATAAGCCGAAGAAGCGATGAACAGAAGAGTGAATACAGAACAAATGAACCAAATAAGCCGAAGAAGCGATGAACAGAAGAGTGAATACAGAACAAATGAACCAAATAAGCCGAAGAAGCGATGAACAGAAGAGTGAATACAGAACAAATGAACCAAATAAGCCGAAGAAGCGATGAACAGAAGAGTGAATACAGAACAAATGAACCAAATAAGACGAAGAAGCGATGAACAGAAGAGTGAATACAGAACAAATGAACCAAATAAGCCGAAGAAGCGATGAACAGAAGAGTGAATACAGAACAAATGAACCAAATAAGCCGAAGAAGCGATGAACAGAAGAGTGAATACAGAACAAATGAACCAAATAAGCCCAAGAAGCGATGAACAGAAGAGTGAATACAGAACAAATGAACCAAATAAGCCCAAGAAGCGATGAACAGAAGAGTGAATACAGAACAAATGAACCAAATAAGCCGAAGAAGCGATGAACAGAAGAGTGAATACAGAACAAATGAACCAAATAAGCCGAAGAAGCGATGAACAGAAGAGTGAATACAGAACAAATGAACCAAATAAGCCGAAGAAGCGATGAACAGAAGAGTGAATACAGAACAAATGAACCAAATAAGCCGAAGAAGCGATGAACAGAAGAGTGAATACAGAACAAATGAACCAAATAAGCCGAAGAAGCGATGAACAGAAGAGTGAATACAGAACAAATGAACCAAATAAGACGAAGAAGCGATGAACAGAAGAGTGAATACAGAACAAATGAACCAAATAAGACGAAGAAGCGATGAACAGAAGAGTGAATACAGAACAAATGAACCAAATAAGCCGAAGAAGCGATGAACAGAAGAGTGAATACAGAACAAATGAACCAAATAAGCCGAAGAAGCGATGAACAGAAGAGTGAATACAGAACAAATGAAGCAAATAAGACAAATTAGCGATGAACAGAAGAGTGAATACAGAACAAATGAACCAAATAAGCCGAAGAAGCGATGAACAGAAGAGTGAATACAGAACAAATGAACCAAATAAGACAAATTAGCGATGAACAGAAGAGTGAATACAGAACAAATGAACCAAATAAGCCGAAGAAGCGATGAACAGAAGAGTGAATACAGAACAAATGAACCAAATAAGCCGAAGAAGCGATGAACAGAAGAGTGAATACAGAACAAATGAACCAAATAAGCCCAAGAAGTGATGAACAGAAGAGTGAATACAGAACAAATGAACCAAATAAGCCCAAGAAGTGATGAACAGAAGAGTGAATACAGAACAAATGAACCAAATAAGCCGAAGAAGCGATGAACAGAAGAGTGAATACAGAACAAATGAACCAAATAAGCCGAAGAAGCGATGAACAGAAGAGTGAATACAGAACAAATGAACCAAATAAGCCGAAGAAGCGATGAACAGAAGAGTGAATACAGAACAAATGAACCGAAGAAGCCGAAGAAGCGATGAACAGAAGAGTGAATACAGAACAAATGAACCAAATAAGCCGAAGAAGCGATGAACAGAAGAGTGAATACAGAACAAATGAACCAAATAAGACGAAGAAGCGATGAACAGAAGAGTGAATACAGAACAAATGAACCAAATAAGACGAAGAAGCGATGAACAGAAGAGTGAATACAGAACAAATGAACCAAATAAGCCGAAGAAGCGATGAACAGAAGAGTGAATACAGAACAAATGAACCGAAGAAGCGATGAACAGAAGAGTGAATACAGAACAAATGAACCAAATAAGCCGAAGAAGCGATGAACAGAAGAGTGAATACAGAACAAATGAACCAAATAAGCCGAAGAAGTGATGAACAGAAGAGTGAATACAGAACAAATGAACCAAATAAGCCGAAGAAGCGATGAACGGAAGAGTGAATACAGAACAAATGAACCAAATAAGCCGAAGAAGCGATGAACAGAAGAGTGAATACAGAACAAATGAACCAAATAAGACGAAGAAGCGATGAACAGAAGAGTGAATACAGAACAAATGAACCAAATAAGACGAAGAAGCGATGAACAGAAGAGTGAATACAGAACAAATGAACCAAATAAGCCGAAGAAGCGATGAACAGAAGAGTGAATACAGAACAAATGAACCGAAGAAGCCGAAGAAGCGATGAACAGAAGAGTGAATACAGAACAAATGAAGCAAATAAGACAAATTAGCGATGAACAGAAGAGTGAATACAGAACAAATGAACCAAATAAGCCGAAGAAGCGATGAACAGAAGAGTGAATACAGAACAAATGAACCAAATAAGACGAAGAAGCGATGAACAGAAGAGTGAATACAGAACAAATGAACCAAATAAGCCGAAGAAGCGATGAACAGAAGAGTGAATACAGAACAAATGAACCAAATAAGCCGAAGAAGCGATGAACAGAAGAGTGAATACAGAACAAATGAACCAAATAAGCCAAGAAGTGATGAACAGAAGAGTGAATACAGAACAAATGAACCAAATAAGCCCAAGAAGCGATGAACAGAAGAGTGAATACAGAACAAATGAACCAAATAAGCCGAAGAAGCGATGAACAGAAGAGTGAATACAGAACAAATGAACCAAATAAGCCGAAGAAGCGATGAACAGAAGAGTGAATACAGAACAAATGAACCAAATAAGCCGAAGAAGCGATGAACAGAAGAGTGAATACAGAACAAATGAACCAAATAAGCCGAAGAAGCGATGAACAGAAGAGTGAATACAGAACAAATGAACCAAATAAGACGAAGAAGCGATGAACAGAAGAGTGAATACAGAACAAATGAACCAAATAAGACGAAGAAGCGATGAACAGAAGAGTGAATACAGAACAAATGAACCAAATAAGACGAAGAAGCGATGAACAGAAGAGTGAATACAGAACAAATGAACCAAATAAGCCGAAGAAGCGATGAACAGAAGAGTGAATACAGAACAAATGAACCAAATAAGCCGAAGAAGCGATGAACAGAAGAGTGAATACAGAACAAATGAACCAAATAAGCCGAAGAAGCGATGAACAGAAGAGTGAATACAGAACAAATGAACCAAATAAGCCCAAGAAGTGATGAACAGAAGAGTGAATACAGAACAAATGAACCAAATAAGACCAAGAAGTGATGAACAGAAGAGTGAATACAGAACAAATGAACCAAATAAGCCGAAGAAGCGATGAACAGAAGAAATGAACCAAATAAGACGAAGAAACGATGAACAGAAGAGTGAATACAGAACAAATGAACCAAATAAGCCGAAGAAGCGATGAACAGAAGAGTGAATACAGAACAAATGAACCAAATAAGCCCAAGAAGTGATGAACAGAAGAGTGAATACAGAACAAATGAACCAAATAAGCCGAATAAGCGATGAACAGAAGAGTGAATACAGAACAAATGAACCAAATAAGACGAAGAAGCGATGAACAGAAGAGTGAATACAGAACAAATGAACCAAATATGCCGAAGAAGCGATGAACAGAACAAATGAACCAAATAAGCCGAAGAAGCGATGAACAGAAGAGTGAATACAGAACAAATGAACCAAATAAGCCCAAGAAGCGATGAACAGAAGAGTGAATACAGAACAAATGAACCAAATAAGCCGAAGAAGCGATGAACAGAAGAGTGAATACAGAACAAATGAACCAAATAAGCCCAAGAAGCGATGAACAGAAGAGTGAATACAGAACAAATGAACCAAGTAAGCCGAAGAAGCGATGAACAGAAGAGTGAATACAGAACAAATGAACCAAATAGGACGAAGAAGCGATGAACAGAAGAGTGAATACAGAAGAAATGAACCAAATAAGCCGAAGAAGCGATGAACGGAAGAGTGAATACAGAACAAATGAACCAAATAAGCCGAAGAAGCGATGAACAGAAGAGTGAATACAGAACAAATGAACCAAATAAACCGAAGAAGCGATGAACAGAAGAGTGAATACAGAACAAATGAACCAAATAAGACGAAGAAGCGATGAACAGAAGAGTGAATACAGAACAAATGAACCAAATAAGACGAAGAAGCGATGAACAGAAGAGTGAATACAGAACAAATGAACCAAATAAGACGAAGAAGCGATGAACAGAAGAGTGAATACAGAACAAATGAACCAAATAAGCCGAATAAGCGATGAACAGAAGAGTGAATACAGAACAAATGAACCAAATCAGCCGAAGAAGCGATGAACAGAAGAGTGAATACAGAACAAATGAACCAAATAAGCCGAAGAAGCGATGAACAGAAGAGTGAATACAGAACAAATGAACCAAATAAGCCGAAGAAGTGATGAACAGAAGAGTGAATACAGAACAAATGAACCAAATAAGACGAAGAAGCGATGAACAGAAGAGTGAATACAGAACAAATGAACCAAATAAGCCGAAGAAGCGATGAACAGAACAAATGAACCAAATAATGAACATGGCAACAATCATCAGGAAATAGAGTCCAAATACACTGTACAGTACATTTTTGACTTTTCATTCTGAAGAATTTGTTAGTAGATAGGCCTTCTTGTGTAATACTGTATGGACTTTTTTTCAATGTTTGGATATATTTTGAGATGAAATAAATGCATTTTCAGGTATCTTTGAGCTTTTTTACATAGATAATAATTGGGAAATTACGATAACAATGCTGATGCCGGTACATGGGCCTAATATACAATAATTAATTTCAAAATATCAGGAACTGCTATCTAGGAATGAGCCTTTCTGCCAGAAATTTCAAAGAAACAATTGATTTGAACATCAAGAATATATCTGTATTGGATAGCAGTTCCAGATGTTTTGGAATTTATTACTAATATATAATAACTAGCTGATACCCCGAACTTCGGTCAGGTTAGTTTGTGATAATGCATACGATTCAGGTTAGAATTCTTACCTTTAAATACGTAGTACTTCCGGATACACGAAGATATTTCGCTGCAATTTCCTTCCGGGTCATAATTAATGGCTGGGTTAACACTAATGGGCCTAATTCTTTTTTTGTGGGTTAATTCTTGCAAATGGGGCTTTTCGCTTTCTAGGCATGACTGTTCTACGTGGTAACAACTCAAGTATCAATATTATTCAAATTTTTCCTACTAGTCAAATGAGTAGTATGATATATTTCAGTGTATTTATTAAAAGGGAAAATATATTCATTTATTAAACAACAACTAAGTCTGAGAGATGGCCTTTTTATAGAATAAATCCCTCTACTTCTTTACATCGTTGTCAAACTTCATAATATTTTCGTTTTCACATAAAAACATCAGCAATTCAGGAGATGCAGTGTAAAAGGCTGCAAATAGTCAGCTGATCTTTAATTCAATTTTTGTGAGCATTACTGATTTTTCATCACTGAGTAACCGTTTTCCACGTTATTATTGAAACCTTAGAAAAAGTAGATGTTTTTAATGGTCACAAAAATATTACACAAATTATAATTTGCTGAGAAGGCTACATATTTTTCGATTTTGTGTGAAAACGGCTGGATGAATGGAGATGAGATAAGTTGCATTACACTCTACACATCTGAATTGTGGACAATGATTGCCACAGGCGTCGATATTAGCGATGGATGTCCCGGAATAAAAACATGATTTCCGCTCACCAAAATTATCTACATATAGATATGTATAAGTTGTGCATGAATACTTCAGTTGCTCTATTAACCCTCAGAGACCTGAGCTTTTTCACACTCTCTGAGACCAGAGGGGGGTCCAGAGTGGACCCCTTTAACATATTCTTAGTTTACCTGCTTAAATCGATATCAAAACATTAGGAAAGTTGATTTTAAGTAAACCAATGATGTTTGCGTGTAGCAGGTCGGTATAACGAATGCCTTGAGTGACTTTCAGCCTTCTCAGTAAACACGTGCGAAAATATAGTGTTTTTGTCAGTCAACCACATTTAGTACAGCACCATTTGTACTAGGAGGCGTCTTTACAATATTTTGTGTCACCATAAAGCCTCAGATAGTTGATTTTGATGAAATTGATTTAATTCATGCAGCTAATCCTTTCCATTTGTACATTCCTTCAAATTTATCCAAAGCTATCTGAAATAGACCTAAAATGAGTCGAAATTGCTGTACTTCTAGAACCAAAAACAGCTGTGGAGATCTCAAACTTATCATTACTGCTGTGAAAAGTTCGTCATCAATCATTTTTTGGTGTTCAACTATGAATATAATGATAGCTTTCATTTCGGACATGGATTTATGTCGAGTTGTTCATATAGGCCAACCAGTCACGCGAGATCATGTGCGAAAGCAAAATATTCACATTTTGCGATCTTCCAACACATTGCACATCTACGAGCATGATGCAAACAATGAATAAATGACTTTCACTCTTTATACACCATCGTGGACATGTTCGAAATCACTTTTCATCTAATTACAAAAATTTTGTGATGGAATTTCTACATCCTCCGAGACCTGAGAGGGGGTCCAGTGGACCCCCTTGGCCTATCTGGCATATTTCTACTGATTCAATTGAAATGAAATGACACATGCAGATTCACTGTCAGAAAGGATGATTTTGTATGGGCTTGAGTGGTTGATATATCGTCAGCGTAAAAAATGAAATAGAAAAATGGGGCTCCGGGGTCCACTGGACCCCCCTCAGGTCTCTGAGGGTTAAAGGTCTTTGAAACGTTAGGCAACGCCATAGTCTTTGTACTCCGAGGGAAGGCGTTTGTTCAGTTATCCAAATGCTTCCGGAATGGGCACATAATCGCTTGAGTGACTGTGTGATGAAGTTCATTGCCTGCTGGTGCTGCCATCATGATTGCATTTTTCAGTTTCTGACTCCATCTCTGTCTTCCTCAGGATACTCTACAAAGAAGGAAGCAGAAGCTGTTGGCAGCGTCCGCCAAGCGGCGAGAACAAGCTGCGAAGAAGGATTCCGCGAATTCCGAAGCGGCTCGCCGGCGAGCGGCAGAACGAGTTCGTGAGGCGAAGAAACAGGAGGACAAGATTCGCCGTGAAACCATTTATCAAGTGAGTTGAGGATGATTGTGGGTTCTAAGAGTTGAGCTGCATTTTCTCTTCATGTCTACAGGCGGAAAAAGAGAATTCGAAAGTGAGTCCAATTCGTTGTTAATGAACATTCCTTCTCGCCTCCACACAGTCTTTCACTTTGTTCAACTATCTTGGAATGAAATGATTGAGTGCTCACTGCATAATATGTTTCTTCGTGTCATCAATTCTTCCAATGTAAATGAATTGTTCGAATTTCAAGGGTTGCAAGAATGCGAACGTAAAAGGGATGTTGTCGAGAAATAATTATTCTACAGAATTGATCATTAAAAACGGACCACCTAAATTGTGTCAAACTTCTATCGATTCTCTAGCCTTTCATTCTCATTCTACATTGGTAAGCCATGCACCATTCAAGAGCTTATGTTCTCAGCTTTTCAATGAGCCATTGTACATTTGTATCAGTCACAGTTAAAGGTGGACAGAGGTCAAAATGTGAAAATCGCCACTTTGAAAAATCTCAAATTTTCACTATGGAAGGAAGTGAGCATGAAAATGAATCAAACACGAGGTGAAAGGGCTTTCTCTGAGCATTCTTTTGATGTATTGCTCGTCAAAATCGGTCTGCTTTTACAGAAGTTACGATGTTCTAATATTCATTGCATAATTTACTGTTTCTGAATGTTGGCGAAAAGTTGTTTACATCTATTCGCGTCAACAAGGTCATTTTCAGGCTTTCAATATCTATGGTGTCTAGACGTCTGCATAGCCAGATCAAAGTGTTGATCCCACAGAATTAGACAGGCCGTCTCTTCTTCTGTTTGACTCATAGAAATAGATTGTTTAACTGAAGTTGACTAGAATGGAAATTGACTCAAGGTCGCGGCACCGCCGGGGGAACTAAGTTGGGGCATGAATGACCAATGAAAAGCTTAGAATTACACATGTGACTGATTCTAACCCAATCATACAGACGTTGGCAGGTGCATCTAAGTGAAAATGCGTGCGATTTATGTGCCACTATTGTGTATTGCATGAAGCTTCATTTCCATTCTAGAGGTTTTATTGTTATCAATTTCTATGGTTTGACTAGAAAGGAAACATTGGAACATGTAACGCTAATGAAATGGCACAATCTGCTGACATAATACCATAGCAATCGAACAATGAACAACCAGTTCAACATTAAACACGCCAAATTGTGGGAAGTTTCAGTGACTGTTATCAACCGGATCGCACAGCAAAGAGACACAGTCGATGTCAAGTTCTACAGAGAAGTTTGTGAACGTTTTTTCATGCGCCTGCTAAACTTTTTTTAAAATGATCGGAGGGCCCAACATTATCGAGAAAACCTTTGCGCAATGATCTGAATTCTTCGAATCTTCAGGAATCGTGGCGATCGGAGCATTTTGAAGGAATTCAGAGCAATCCGCAAGCGACGCACGACTATTTTTCCTATCTCTGTAAGGTATTAGAAATTTCTTTTTGCCCACTTATTAAGTTCCTGCATGTGCCATCTGTTTGAATCAGTTTGCACTTCTAGCAAAGTGATACGATTAAACAATCTAATTCTGTGGTTGATCCAGATAAGCTGTAAATATAATTTCCAATTCGGTTTTGAATTCACATCCAATTAAGAATACGGTTTTATGCATTTTATGTCGGCCACTCAGGTCACTATCCAAATTGATAACCGCCATTAATATCCAAATAAGGCTATTTTGCGACTTGTGAAGCATGTGTAGCCTAATTCGCTAAATTGAAATATCAGAGTGAAAAATTCAAAATCAAGAATTATAGTTTATTCAAACGATGATGATTAACAGCTGCAATTAACTGACTGCATGCCCAAAATTGATTGCAACTAATTTTTGGTTACAACTGTTTGCAAACGGGAGGTCTTTCATGTGCACGCAAAAGTGTGTTCTCCGTTGATTTTTGCAAACATAAAAATCTATGTTTACCGGCTTTATTGCTCTAGCGGGCTGTGCAGAATAATACAAGCAAACACCATGTAAGGTGAACGAAGGTTTGAAAAAAAATAAGCGAAGGTCTCTCACGGCATCAACATTTGCAGACAAAAAGGTCATGATTTTGTTCACCGATTTTGATGACCAATGTATCAAAAGAGTGCTAAGAAAATGCTTGATCTCCTCATGCCTGATTCATTATCATACTCACATGTTTTCCTGTTGAAAAATTTCAATAGATAAATTGAGTGATTTCATATTTTGAGCACTGCTCAGCAAATACAAAAGCAGATACAAGTCTGTCATAGTTCATTTCACAGCTGAAAATGCAAGCTCTCGAATGATACATGGCAGGTTGTTGTGCGATGCGATTGGAAGACATGAGAATTGATTGAATTTCAGCGAAATTGAGGTGGTCCGTTTTTTATGATCAGCATTGTATATTGCACTCCTATCTCATCTTGAAGAGCATGAACAGGCCTGAAACACATTGTTGCCCTGCAATGGAAGGGTAAGAATGCACTTTTTATTCCCTGCGTTGTATTTTTAGGTGCAGTTCTCGCATGGCTAATTTCTTCAAACTGCAGGGTTTTCATCCTTCCAGTTTTGAAAAGTTAAAAACAGTGTTGACAGGCGTTGCTGTTGTCTGTCGCTTCGGGTATCGACCTTCATAAGCTTCAATATCCCGTATCGTTCCCGTCACTGATTAGAATAGGACCGACGTTCCCCTGCGTGCCGTAAGAGGCGATTAAAAGGGACCTCTTGGCACTGCAGCTCTGGTGTTGGCAGTCTGATTTCCTATTCTCATTGCCTTTCCTCAGTGGCTATACTAAGTTGATGTTGCGGGGGATCCTAACACACGAATCTTAGCTGTTGGGATATGCAACAAAGCTGTTTGAGCTTCCTCCCCTGTCGCATATCTGGCTATGCCTTGTCCAAAGTCCCCGCAGCGAGGACCGCCGCCCCTCTTCGGCGGTGAAGTGTGGGGTGTTCCACACTAGCACCATAGACCACACTAGTTCCACACTAGACCCATAGGGGTCCCACATAGCCCCAACCGATGGAAGTAGCCGGATAAAACAACAACAACAACCCTTCATCAGCGAGAGACGTTTCGGACACAGAAAGTGTGATACATTTAACAGTCTGCAGCAGATTCATTAAAAGTCTCTTGGTGATTAAGGATCGGTACCCGGGAAACGTCCGAGAATGAAGTCTGAAAAAATTGCTTTTGGTATTTGGAAAATTAGAGGCAGATACATTAAACCCCCGCCGCATCCTACCTCGGCTGCGCTTCTCCGCGACAATACCTGCCTAGCAAGACAGTCAGTGTTCAGGAATTACGAAGACAGAAAAATCTCCTGACTTTGTCACATGAGAGTTCTGCCTATTCCCTGAGCTCACTGACCAACTTCCATTATCACGCAGGTTGACCAACGACTTGAGGACCTCTCACGCAGGTTGACCAACGACTTGAGGACCTCTCACGCAGGTTGTTGACCAACGACTTGAGGACCTCTCACACAGGTTGACCAACGAATTGAGGACCTCTCACGCAGGTTGACCAACGAATTGAGGACCTCTCACGCAGGTTGACCAACGACTTGAGGACCTCTCACACAGGTTGACCAACGACTTGAGGACCTCTCACACAGGTTGAACAACGAATTGAGGACCTCTCACGCAGGTTGACTAACGAATTGAGGACCTCTCACGCAGGTTGACTGACGACTTGAGGACCTCTCACGCAAGTTGTTGACCAACGACTTGAGGACCTCTCACGCAAGTTGTTGACCAACGACTTGAGGACCTCTCACGCAGGTTGACCAACGAATTGAGGACCTCTCACGCAGGTTGACCAACGACTTGAGGACCTCTCACGCAGGTTGACCAACGACTTGAGGACCTCTCACGCAGGTTGTTGACCAACGAATTGAGGACCTCTCACGCAGGTTGACCAACGACTTGAGGACCTCTCACGCAGGTTGACCAACGACTTGAGGACCTCTCACGCAGGTTGACCAACGACTTGAGGACCTCTCACGCAGGTTGACCAACGACTTGAGGACCTCTCACGCAGGTTGACCAACGACTTGAGGACCTCTCACGCAGGTTGACCAACGACTTGAGGACCTCTCACGCAGGTTGACCAACGACTTGAGGACCTCTCACGCAGGTTGACCAACGACTTGAGGACCTCTCACGCAGGTTGACCAACGACTTGAGGACCTCTCACGCAGGTTGACCAACGACTTGAGGACCTCTCACGCAGGTTGACCAACGACTTGAGGACCTCTCACGCAGGTTGACCAACGACTTGAGGACCTCTCACGCAGGTTGACCAACGACTTGAGGACCTCTCACGCAGGTTGACCAACGACTTGAGGACCTCTCACGCAGGTTGACCAACGACTTGAGGACCTCTCACGCAGGTTGACCAACGACTTGAGGACCTCTCACGCAGGTTGACCAACGACTTGAGGACCTCTCACGCAGGTTGACCAACGACTTGAGGACCTCTCACGCAGGTTGACCAACGACTTGAGGACCTCTCACGCAGGTTGACCAACGACTTGAGGACCTCTCACGCAGGTTGACCAACGAATTGAGGACCTCTCACGCAGGTTGACCAACGACTTGAGGACCTCTCACGCAGGTTGACCAACGACTTGAGGACCTCTCACGCAGGTTGACCAACGACTTGAGGACCTCTCACGCAGGTTGACCAACGACTTGAGGACCTCTCACGCAGGTTGACCAACGAATTGAGGACCTCTCACACAGGTTGACCAACGACTTGAGGACCTCTCACGCAGGTTGACCAACGACTTGAAGACCTCTCACGCAGGTTGACCAACGACTTGAGGACCTCTCACGCAGGTTGACCAACGACTTGAGGACCTCTCACGCAGGTTGACCAACGACTTGAGGACCTCTCACGCAGGTTGACCAACGACTTGAGGACCTCTCACGCAGGTTGACCAACGACTTGAGGACCTCTCACGCAGGTTGACCAACGACTTGAGGACCTCTCACGCAGGTTGACCAACGACTTGAGGACCTCTCACGCAGGTTGACCAACGACTTGAGGACCTCTCACGCAGGTTGACCAACGACTTGAGGACCTCTCACGCAGGTTGACCAACGACTTGAGGACCTCTCACGCAGGTTGACCAACGACTTGAGGACCTCTCACGCAGGTTGACCAACGACTTGAGGACCTCTCACGCAGGTTGACCAACGACTTGAGGACCTCTCACGCAGGTTGACCAACGACTTGAGGACCTCTCACGCAGGTTGACCAACGACTTGAGGACCTCTCACGCAGGTTGACCAACGACTTGAGGACCTCTCACGCAGGTTGACCAACGACTTGAGGACCTCTCACGCAGGTTGACCAACGACTTGAGGACCTCTCACGCAGGTTGACCAACGACTTGAGGACCTCTCACGCAGGTTGACCAACGACTTGAGGACCTCTCACGCAGGTTGACCAACGAATTGAGGACCTCTCACGCAGGTTGACCAACGACTTGAGGACCTCTCACGCAGGTTGACCAACGACTTGAGGACCTCTCACGCAGGTTGACCAACGACTTGAGGACCTCTCACGCAGGTTGACCAACGACTTGAGGACCTCTCACGCAGGTTGACCAACGAATTGAGGACCTCTCACGCAGGTTGACCAACGACTTGAGGACCTCTCACGCAGGTTGACCAACGACTTGAGGACCTCTCACGCAGGTTGACCAACGACTTGAGGACCTCTCACGCAGGTTGACCAACGACTTGAGGACCTCTCACGCAGGTTGACCAACGAATTGAGGACCTCTCACGCAGGTTGACCAACGACTTGAGGACCTCTCACGCAGGTTGACCAACGAATTGAGGACCTCTCACGCAGGTTGACCAACGAATTGAGGACCTCTCACGCAGGTTGACCAACGACTTGAGGACCTCTCACGCAGGTTGACCAACGAATTGAGGACCTCTCACGCAGGTTGACCAACGACTTGAGGACCTCTCACGCAGGTTGACCAACGACTTGAGGACCTCTCACGCAGGTTGACCAACGAATTGAGGACCTCTCACGCAGGTTGACCAACGACTTGAGGACCTCTCACGCAGGTTGACCAACGAATTGAGGACCTCTCACGCAGGTTGACCAACGACTTGAGGACCTCTCACGCAGGTTGACCAACGACTTGAGGACCTCTCACGCAGGTTGACCAACGAATTGAGGACCTCTCACGCAGGTTGACCAACGACTTGAGGACCTCTCACGCAGGTTGACCAACGACTTGAGGACCTCTCACGCAGGTTGACCAACGACTTGAGGACCTCTCACGCAGGTTGACCAACGACTTGAGGACCTCTCACGCAGGTTGACCAACGACTTGAGGACCTCTCACGCAGGTTGACCAACGAATTGAGGACCTCTCACGCAGGTTGACCAACGACTTGAGGACCTCTCACGCAGGTTGACCAACGACTTGAGGACCTCTCACGCAGGTTGACCAACGAATTGAGGACCTCTCACGCAGGTTGACCAACGACTTGAGGACCTCTCACGCAGGTTGACCAACGACTTGAGGACCTCTCACGCAGGTTGACCAACGACTTGAGGACCTCTCACGCAGGTTGACCAACGAATTGAGGACCTCTCACGCAGGTTGACCAACGACTTGAGGACCTCTCACGCAGGTTGACCAACGAATTGAGGACCTCTCACGCAGGTTGACCAACGACTTGAGGACCTCTCACGCAGGTTGACCAACGACTTGAGGACCTCTCACGCAGGTTGACCAACGACTTGAGGACCTCTCACGCAGGTTGACCAACGACTTGAGGACCTCTCACGCAGGTTGACCAACGAATTGAGGACCTCTCACGCAGGTTGACCAACGAATTGAGGACCTCTCACGCAGGTTGACCAACGACTTGAGGACCTCTCACGCAGGTTGACCAACGACTTGAGGACCTCTCACGCAGGTTGACCAACGACTTGAGGACCTCTCACGCAGGTTGACCAACGAATTGAGGACCTCTCACGCAGGTTGACCAACGACTTGAGGACCTCTCACGCAGGTTGACCAACGACTTGAGGACCTCTCACGCAGGTTGACCAACGACTTGAGGACCTCTCACGCAGGTTGACCAACGAATTGAGGACCTCTCACGCAGGTTGACCAACGACTTGAGGACCTCTCACGCAGGTTGACCAACGACTTGAGGACCTCTCACGCAGGTTGACCAACGAATTGAGGACCTCTCACGCAGGTTGACCAACGACTTGAGGACCTCTCACGCAGGTTGACCAACGAATTGAGGACCTCTCACGCAAGTTGTTGACCAACGACTTGAGGACCTCTCACGCAGGTTGGCGTTACAACTCTGAACCATTCCTGCTGGCCGTGAATGGTATTTATCGGCTAGGGAAAACAATAATCTCTTTTTGTATTATTTTGACAACGTATGACTAGGCAATCTGTTGTCTTCATTTATTAATGCGGTGCCCTGAGTTAGACTTTTCGTTTGCGTTCTGCAACCACTTGAATTTGAAAAATTTATTCACCAATTCCAAGTTATTATAAACGTTGTGAATCTGTAATATATGAGGCATGAACACATCGCATCCTCTTGCTAACTTTATGTATATGAAAAGTGGTGAGAGAAAATAATGTTGTAAGTTTCTATGTTTTATCAGTCTCCTGCACATCGAGGAATGGGCAAGTTCATGAGACACGCTGGACGAGTAGTGAATTATTCAATCATGTGGATCTTTGGAATTCATGTTCGGATAGCTCAGTTGTTAAAGACCCGCATGTCGGTTCTAATGTCCAGAAGGCACAGGGTTCGAGCCTGGCCGCCTCTGGATGTACCACGGTTCTCATTTCAATAGTGGAGTGGACCAGTGGGATGGAAGACCTATCACTGGACAGACGCTGTTTAATGAAGAGATTTTCATGCAATGACCAACTTCTTCCTGTTGTCGATGACATGAACGAAATATTCTTGAATGCCACGACTCATGCTGTCCACAAGATAGTCAATCAGTGGTCCTGCTCCATAGCCAGAGTGGTTTTCCGCAGCACATGAAAATCAACTGCCGACCGACTTTCCTTTCACTTTAGGAAGATGTATCGGTAGTTTTGATTTTGTGAGTTCATGCTGCATGTATCAATTTTATTGTTTGAATTAAGTCGAATCGATTTTACTAAGAAAATGAATATGCCTTCGGTTTCACTGATTAATCATCCGTACGCATGTGCAGTGTTTATCGCTAGGTATCTCCTGAATATTTCAAAAGTTGAAGAAAATGGTTTTTTCTGTCTGTTTTAAGATCAGCCATCAAACCGACCTGAACACGTCAGCCATTTTCCCACTCTTCAGCTGTTGAGTTTGACAAGACTATGGTCGCCAATATAGTTTTACTTGTCAGATCAGAGAACAAGATACCATCTCCTGCCTTGGATTGGCGGTTACGAAATACATGCCACAGATATCCAGTCAAGCAGGTCAACGCATTGGTGGCCTCCAGCGTGCCAGTAGCCATCCTGTACCACAGACTGCCTTTGCAAGTCCACTATCAGCAGGTCAACGCATTGGTGGCCTCCAGCGTGCCAGTAGCCATCCTGTACCACAGACTGCCTTTGCAAGTCCACTATCAGCAGGTCAACGCATTGGTGGCCTCCAGCGTGCCAGTAGCCATCCTGTACCACAGACTGCCTTTGCAAGTCCACTATCAGCAGGTCAACGCATTGGTGGCCTCCAGCGTGCCAGTAGCCATCCTGTACCACAGACTGCCTTTGCAAGTCCACTATCAGCAGGTCAACGCATTGGTGGCCTCCAGCGTGCCAGTAGCCATCCTGTACCACAGACTGCCTTTGCAAGTCCACTATCAGCAGGTCAACGCATTGGTGGCCTCCAGCGTGCCAGTAGCCATCCTGTACCACAGACTGCCTTTGCAAGTCCACTATCAGCAGGTCAACGCATTGGTGGCCTCCAGCGTGCCAGTAGCCATCCTGTACCACAGACTGCCTTTGCAAGTCCACTATCTGGAAATATTCTTCACAAGTACACGCAGTAGTGATGATGCACTCTTCTGCTATCATGTGAGATTAGAGTGTATACGCACTGTGAATCGCTTGAAAAGCTATTTTGTTCAGAATCAGCTTCCCCAGACCAATACATTCTTGATACTTTCAAGAGGCGCGCGAACAGGTTTCTGATGGGGAATATTTGATAAGACTAGAAGATCTGATGTTTTTCCTTTTTGTCCTTGTAAAACAATTTTTTCTATCCTTTTTCTCTGACTGACCTTAGCTTCATTCAAGACACTTAACTGTGCTGTGGCTGGAAATTTTGTAAAAGCCTAAATGATTCTTTGGTTAGTGAAATTTTGTAAATAAATAATTTGATAAATCAGAAATACTTTTGCCATGTTTCCTACAGTAGAACACATCAAGACTCTGAAACATAGTGATCAATGGAACAGTGGATCTACGTGTTCATCTGATGATACTTACTTACCTACTTTTTCGTTTTTCGTCGCTTGTTCCCGATTCCACCAGGGTTGGACGTTCCTGCGATGACTTTCTTCCACGCTTTCCGATCTAGAGCAGTGTCCACCTTGACCTTCAGTTGTTCTAGGTCTTCTTTGACACAGGCATACCACGTTTTCTTCGGTCTTCCTGGTGGACGGCGACCGTCAACCGAAAGATGGTATACCTCACCGATGATGTTATCAGTTGCTCTCCTTACATGCCCGAACCACCGCAAGCGTTTCTGACGTAGGCGAATAGGAAGTTCGGGTATGCCGCACAGTCTTGCCACTTCATCACTTGGTACCTTGTCCTTCAGCTTGACATGTGCCATATAACGCAGCATTCGCCTATCAACGCCTCTTAGCTGCTCTATCAATTTTTGAGTGAGTGGCCACGTTTCCGCACCATAAGTTAGGACGGATCTTATGCACAACTCGTATACCTGTGCCCTGTAACTCAACGGAATGCCTTTGTTTGTCAACAGGCTGGCTAGCTCCCGCCACTTCTTCCACGCGATTGCAATGCGCGCTCTGACTGCACTTTCCGTTCCGGCTTCTCTATCAAGGACATCCCCAAGATAGCAGAAATCTTGCACCTCTTTCACCGTCATGCCGTTGATTTCTAGGGAGTCATCGCCGTCTGCAGATTTGCCATTCACACACTTTCGACAACGGAAACTGTGGACTCCATTGAGGGCACGACCCGAAATTTGTATACAGACCCGAAATGATTCATTGTTGTTAGATTTCTTCATTAATTTTAGTAGCTTTGTCAACGACGAAGTTTGCAGTGCACACATGCTTTGAACTGTATTTACTAACATTGTCTCTTATCCCACTGATCTTCATGTTTTAGACAGTCTTGATGTGTTCCGCTGTACAGATCAGGCGGGCGTGGTCATGGTAAAAGATTTCCTGATTTATAGATCAAAATATTCAAAGTCTAAGTGATTTCAAATTTGATGTTGAGGTGAAATCCCTCACATTTAAATGAATATATAGAACCACACTAGTTAGGAGAGGTTTTTCGACCGTCTGAAAGCTCGAATAATTTTCCTTTTTACCGTGCACTAGGTGACTTGCCACGCTCAATCACGCGTAATTCACACGTAATTACACATGACCCTAAACATCCGTGGCTATGCGTGACATTGCTGCAACATCTGTCGGCAGTCCTGCTATATAGACTTTGCGTCTCATGTGTCTGCATGTATCAGAGGCTAAACAATGTGATAGGACCTCAATTTCATGCTCAGGGAAGACTGAACATGCTTAGCGGTTCATCCGTAGTTCAAGCGGCAACGCAGACAATCGTAGACGACGTGCAAACTATAAACGCTCGCGTATTCATATACATTCCCCATGTTTTGACAGCATCAGATCAAGTGATTGCTGACTCTTAGTGCAGCGCGTAGAAGAATAGAATGTCCTTAACCACGGATGTTTGGGATGCTCTGTAATTACGCGTGAATTACGCGTGGCATGTCACCTAGTGTGTTCTCGATTTCAGTCTTATTTGATGAGCTGGAATTCACTCCTCTGACTGTCGGCTTCAGTGACCGCCTTGTTTCACTGTGTTCACAATTGAGCTTGATTCCAGGCTTACTTGGAACGTAAGAATGGTTTGGAGATGGAAGACGGCCCGGCGGCCGCTTACACGCCGACGCCTCGCTCCGTTGGTGTTCGTGGGGGCGGAACACGTGGAGCTCGCGGTCCTCGGGCCGGTACCGGGATCCGAGGTCGTGGGAGAACGACATCCAAGCCCAACCGAGCAGTGAGTGAAGAACGCCTCAACTCAGATGGAAGATTGACGTATCAGCATCGATCTCAGTCCAGCTCTGCAGTCTCCTCGAATGGTACGGATTCCCCGCAACCGTCCCTGAAACTTTATGTTCAGCCGCGGGTGAAGTCCAATCGCTCTGTCATCGTCAATGCGCTGACACACTGCTGTCTGGCTGGAACAGTTAATCAGTCCTTACTTGAGGTGAGACTCATTCAAATCATTTCTTTGTCTTTCAGATACTTTGCAGCAAAATTCTCGTCTCTCTGTAATTATCCCGACATCAAAAACAACGCCCTGGTTAGTTGATATCAATATAATATCAACATTTTTGAGGGCAACAATGTAGGACATTTGGGGTCAGCAATGCTATGAATACACATGTAGATATACGCTGATTGAGATTTCAAAAATGTCTTCCACATGCATGGATAGAGATATCATCATTACGGGATACATTGTTGCCTTCCTTTTTCCGCATTGTAACATAGCTAAATTACGCACAATAGACGTTAACTTCAAACAAATTTGAAATTTCAGATCATGTCAAATTAGACCTAGATATCCAAAAGGAGGCAAGTTTCAGTTACATCAGACTTCTTATAACATTAAGAAGTATATGGTTGCATCCAATCGAGAGCTAGACATCGACAAAGTCGGAAGACATCCACCCGGTGTCCCTAAAAAGTGCCGGAAAGTTAGCACGCATAACGTGGTTATTTTCCATTCGATTCAGCTCACTTTTCGTATGCAAATGCAAAATACCCATAAGTTCTTGTCTGCAAAGTTTGAAGTCTGAATATTGATTGCTGTCAGAGAAAATCCTGTGTATTTCGAATAGTGAAATTCAAGATATCGGACATATCGGACATACAATTTCCATCCATCAATCCTGATCATAGCAAGTTGTACAGCATGATTCAATAAACATAGAACATTAAAGATCGATAACACCACGCATAGACTTATTGATTTTTTACATCTGAAAAAGAAACTTTCCCAGAATCCTTCTTGGATGGAAGTTGTGAAAAGTGGAAGTTGTCGGTACTTCGAGGAGGAATGCCGATACTTTTGAAGAAGTCTGGGTACTTCTATTCTCCCCCCCTCCCCACATTTCTCAAGTTTTCCAAAATCATCAAAGTTCGCCTAAGTTAGTCACATTGGGTTTAGAATAGACTTGATCTGTCACTGACTGACACTACAACACGACTGAGAAGTCTTACTTGAACCCTGGGATGAAGGATTGGTCCCTTGGATACTCAGTTACAATACAAGGTACAGCTGTGATCATGAACTTCGTTAGGCGCCTGATGCTAATACTATTGTGTGTAATTGACATGGACTGGGAAGCAATGCTATGAACTGTGCTCCAGTGATTCCAGCTGCCACCAAGATCTTCATAGAACAGAAGAAATCGTTGCACAGAATGTCAATGTTTAAAATTTCCTTTTGTAGTAATGAAGAAGGCATTGATAATGGTGCAATTATGGTAGTATTTTGTAAATGATTTTTGGTATAATTCTGTCAGGATCGATTTAGAGTTGAGTGTTCATTAGTTAGAATTTGTGTTTTTCACAACTTCCATCCAAGAGCGGTACTATAGAGAAGTGTCCTGTTCAGATACAAAAAATCAATAAGTCTATGCGTGGTGTTATCAATCTTTGATGTTCTATGTTTATTGAATCATGCTGTACAACTTGCTATGATCAGAATTGATGGATGGAAATTGCATGTCCGATATCTTGAATTTCAGTGTTCTATATACAGTGTACACAGGATTTGAGCTTATACTTACTTTTCTCTGAGAGCAATCAATATTCAGACTTCAAACTTTGCAGACAAGAACTTATGGGCATTTTGCATTTGCATACGAAAAGTGTGCTGTAGCGAATGGAAAATGACCAAGTTATGCGCGTTTACTTTCCGGCACTTTTTTGGGACACCTGGTAGATGGTCTACATTTCAAGACGGTTTTCCAATGATGACATGTTTGCAAACTCATGCATTTTCAAAAAAGTTTGAAATTCTTCGTAAATAGCACTGTCAATAGTAAAAGCCTTCCTATCTTTTATATCAGAATTTTACTCCTAAATTTCCACTTACTCATGCCGCATCAGAAGACAAAAGGCATGTAAATAGAATAATTAAATATTGAGTTGCATCATTAGTTGAAAAATGGGAACAGACCTGAATAGCTGCCATTTCATCGAATATCAGGAATCATCAGTAGGCCTAGTTTACATCTCCAAGCTTGCCGTTGGGATTGGGCTACCAAAAATCCACCCAAAGCCCAGTAAATCCCAATAAGCCCTCTCCCTACAAAATATGCATGTAATCGTTGACATTAATCATTGCGCTTCAAATGTTTTCTGGCTGTACAGAGAAGTTCATTTTTCTGTGTCGCCTGTCTGACCTTCGAGCATTGAGAGCTCTTAGTGTGATCTACACAAATTCTAAGCTTTAACTCTACTCTATGGCTTTAACTTCCCCAGTTGCTAAAAATGTTGCTGCTTAAAAAGGTAACAGCTATGTAATAGTATGTATAGGCCTATACAATTCGCCTGTACGTTGTCATGCGCTTCGCCGCTTCTGTAATTAAGCTATAGATTGTGAGCTATTCAAGCCTATTCAACCGCATAAGCCGCTGTCTACTGCCTGTTGCCTACTGTACGTGTGAGCCCGTGTAGCGAGCTGTTTATTGACTCCGCATTTCCGATATATGCTTAATTAATACCAAGTGTGTTTGTATGTAGTTCATGCATGCATATTAGCTATACACGTAGACCAATATAAGGCAGTCTCAGTGCAAAATATAGCCATACAGTGCGCCTATTATACATCATTGTTTATATTCAATTAAAGCCCCTATTTCTATTAAGGCCAGTCTAGTTCTAGGCCGACGACAGTGGACTTCGTCAATTCAAAAAGTATCACATTCGGCAGGCCTAAGCGATAAGCCCGATGCAGCGTGGGGTCAAATTAGGTGCGTTTTTAGCTCTAAAGCAGGCTATTGGGAGTGGGCTGGAAATCCATCCCAACGGCAAGCCTGTACATCTCTCAACATGGACACAACTCCCTATTTAAAGTTGCATTCATGTCCGGGTAAATTTGGCATTTGCAATTAGCAAGTTAGTGAACTTTAATACTGGTGATTCCTGATATTGGATGAATTGGCAGTTATTCAGGTCTGTTCCTATTTTTCAAGTGAGGATGCAACTTCTTAATTGTGATGACTGAGTCGAAGCTTATGAAAGTGTTTTTTGAAGGTCGAAGTTTATGTTCTTTTGTTAAAAAAACATTCTGACCGGCTTGTTAGCCGAACGTAGGTGTCCCAAACACCAGCGTCTACAAGTGGAAGACCAATTTTCCCATTTCCCTCAAATTCACTTCCTCCGACTGGATTTACATGGGCGACTAATTCATTCAAAGCTGAAATGGCCACTTTCTCACCAGATCTCATCCAATGGAAAATACGGTTTGTTAGTGCCATTTGTAGATGCATAGAATGCAAAAAGGATTCATATTTCAGCCAAGCGGTTCGTCCGTTCTTCATTGAGAGCTGATACGGAACTGGCTACACTTAGGGGTGGATACAGGTTCAATCACTACAGATAAATGTTCACTAATATGAATGCCAGATCGATGATTTGACATGTGACGATGTAACAAAGAGACACACATACAATGACAGCGGATGTCAATCACAGGACAAGAGAAGGAGCCAAGAAGTCACACAAAATGGTAAATTGTTCAGTTCAGAAAAGTACGATAACTAAGTAAGTAATAAAAAGCAAAAATAATGAAAGAAGGTCAGTCAAGATATGTTACGATAACAGCAAGAATGAAATAAGGGTAAATGGATAAAGATAACAGAGAAGGAACGTAATACTAGAATGATATGTACCTTCAATGTTATGATGGTAATACTGAAATCATCGGAAATAAAGAAACAATTCGTAAAGTAAGAAAAAGAAACAGCTGCATGCGAAGAAGGAACGTGAATTACAGAAGAGTTGACATAAATATTTGATCCTTTTGTATGCACAAGTTAGGGTGAAACCATTTCCCGCTATCTCCTTCGTCAACAAACAGTTCATACGCAGAAATGCACTTTTTGACAGAAGTAATGATTTTGTATTCCATCTGACAAGGCAGTTGTCACGGAGTTTGAAATAATAAAAGTTGCAGGCAAACAGTGAACATTTACAGAATGCTGCTTCAGGAAATTATATAATTCTACAATAATGCACGCCCCATGATCCTCACCATTACTGAGCGTCATCTTTCCTTTTCAGAACAACACAGTTGTTGAAATATTTTCCTCAAGGAACACTTCCGACTTGAAATCCCCTTAACTGTCTCTCAGACCTTCTCAATGTAATCATTTCCCTGTTCATGTACTTTTTCTTATCAATGTTAGTACAGCAGAATCCACATGATTCCACATCTCAAGAGGCTGAACCACAGAATTAGATTCATCTGCGCGCGCTTCGGTTTCCTGGAATGGAAGGGTTATGTGTAGCCTTAATATCGAAATGGCACATCACATCACACAACTTGCTCCTTCTGGAATGGATAATTCGTGTATCGCTTGCTATTGGAAATGGCAAACAATAAGCTGTCAGCAGAGGACACCACAGCCAGTGAGAGATGCATGCGTGCTGTGATATCACTTCGCACACACCAAAACACACATCTTGGCTAACATTCGATTCAGTGTATCCACTATGCAGTAAGGAATGCAGAGGAGAGGATGGTGAAATCATCAAGTGAACTAATTTTCGTACGCCTGCTACTTTCTTTAATAATGATCGGAAGGGCCAACATTATGGAGAAAACTTGTGGGCAATGATCTGAAGTCTTCGAATCTGAAGGAATTTTGGCAATCGAAGCACTTCGCTGGAACTCACATTAATCCGCAAGCGACGCACGACTTTTTTTCCTATCTCTGTAAGGTATTAGGAATTCCTTCTTGCCCACTTAATAGGTTCCTCGATGTGCCGTCAATTTCGTATTAATCACACTTCTAGCAAACCGAAGCAGATAAACAAAATATTTAATTCTGTGGGCTGAACTAAACGAACGGCCTTAAATCACTAAATGCTTCACAACTGCAAGTTTCTTATTCGTGTTCTAAGAAGAGGGCCTTGCGATGCAGTCTCAATGTTGCAGATACTTGCTGACTGAACTTCCACAGGGTGTTCATGTTGATCCCGCCGATTCTTCTATGAAATATAAATCCCTTTAAACTTGAATTTTAATAATGAAAATATACATTTGCTGTCGTTTTTCGATGACTCAGAAAGAGTGCGAGGACACGGTGATGAATATACTTTGTCTCGAATAGCTCCCACAGCCAAAAGTCATTGACGGATAGGTCTGGAGACCTTGGGGGCCATTGAATACTTCCTCCTCGTCCTATCCACCTTCCTGGTAATTTTTCATTCAAGAGGTCGCGATCAATCGCAGAGTAATGCGCTGATGCACCATCTTGGTGAAGTAGAAGGTGTATCTTCGTTGTTGAAGAAGTGGCAATACGTGCGTGGTCAGCACATCTTTACAAAGTTCATTGTTGTCCTGGCAATATGAAAAACGATGCCGAACTTGGGAGATATCATTGACCAGCAAACGATACTGGGTGATCGCATGGGTGTCACTGTTACGGCTTTAGGATTATCGTGCGAGTATCGAAGCTGTTGTGACGATTCACAGAGCCGTTGATGTGGAAGGTGGCTTCGTCGCTGAAGCAAATCCTGTGCACCATACATTTTGGGGGATCTAGCCGTTGACGTTCAAATTCAAGTCTCTTAGGCCTGTCGTCCACTTGGAGTTCTTGTTGAACTGTAGCAAACTTCCACGGTCGAAGTCCGTTGTCCTTCAGAATGTTATTGACACTTCCTAAACCACATTCTAGAGAGTCCTGGCGTTGTGAGGCACATGGTTCGTTCTCGAATAACTCCAATACTTCGTTCTTCTTTTCTTCAGATAATCGCCGGTTCGATTGATCACCAGCATGAGATCGCGGAAGAACGGACAGCGTTTCCATAAATCGCAGTTTGCAGTCTCTCAAGGTCCTAGCAGGAGATGGTGCTTTATCGAATTTCTCAATAAACAACCGACGAGTATCTTCACAATTAAATGCAACAGAAAAGGAAACTACAGTCGCTATTTCAGCAGTTGTTAAGTCTTTGTACTCGATGATCATTCAAGAATCAAGCGCGTGACAAACTGAAGTAACATTGCGGTAGCAGATATCTCAGATCAATAATACAAAATCTTGAATCTTCCTGACCTCGATTCACATAGAAATCGTTTCACACACAATCGACAGATTGCATGAAAATCTTGAATCTTCCTGACCTCATTTCACATAGAAATCGTTTCACACACAATCGACAGATTGCATGAAAATCTTGAATCTTCCTGACCTCGATTCACATAGAAATCGTTTCACACACAATCGACAGATTGCATGAACAGAAAATCTTGAATCTTCCTGACCTCATTTCACATAGAAATCGTTTCACACACAATCGACAGATTGCATGAACATAAAATCTTGAATCTTCCTGACCTCATTTCACATAGAAATCGTTTCACACACAATCGACAGATTGCATGAACATAAAATCTTGAATCTTCCTGACCTCATTTCACATAGAAATCGTTTCACACACAATCGACAGATTGCATGAAAATCTTGAATCTTCCTGACCTCGATTCACATAGAAATCGTTTCACACACAATCGACAGATTGCATGAACATAAAATCTTGAATCTTCCTGACCTCGATTCACATAGAAATCGTTTCACACACAATCGACAGATTGCATGAAAATCTTGAATCTTCCTGACCTCATTTCACATAGAAATCGTTTCACACACAATCGACAGATTGCATGAACATAAAATCTTGAATCTTCCTGACCTCGATTCACATAGAAATCGTTTCACACACAATCGACAGATTGCATGAAAATCTTGAATCTTCCTGACCTCGATTCACATAGAAATCGTTTCACACACAATCGACAGATTGCATGAACATAAAATCTTGAATCTTCCTGACCTCGATTCACATAGAAATCGTTTCACACACAATCGACAGATTGCATGAACAGAAAATCTTGAATCTTCCTGACCTCGATTCACATAGAAATCGTTTCACACACAATCGACAGATTGCATGAACAGAAAATCTTGAATCTTCCTGACCTCATTTCCAATAGAAATCGTTTCACACACAATCGACAGATTGCATGAACATAAAATCTTGAATCTTCCTGACCTCGATTCACATAGAAATCGTTTCACACACAATCGACAGTTTGCATGAACAGAAAATCTTGAATCTTCCTGACCTCGATTCACATAGAAATCGTTTCACACACAATCGACAGATTGCATGAAAATATTTAATCAGAAAATCGGCGGGATCAACGTGAACATATTGGCCTACATACATCCTACTTCTTGATTAGAGAAATCAGCGCAGGAGTAGGACCCTAACAGGAATGTGAAATCTTGCCTAATTTTATAAGAAATTTATATGCTCGATCGATTCTTTTGCGAGAATCGGGTTTTGGTGCACCGAAGCGCTCGAATTTTGATCAAATTGGCGTTTTGGTGCACAGATTTGGTCAAAATTAATTCATTTTATCAGCAAATCGTAGTTGGATGATCTTTAAGTATGCAATATGATTAATCCAACTAGGAGAACATTATTCAAGTCATTTTAAACTTCAAATTTCTAAGTCATAAAATTGAAACATTTGGAAAATTAGGGCTATGGCATTCAATTACATTTCCTGATGATGAGAAAAAATGTGAAAAAGTGACGAAAGTAGATGATTCAAGTTCATGAGAAATCAGTTCACGGCCACAAAGTCTCATTCCTCGCCACCTACAGATCTCGGAATTTCATGGTGAATCATGTCCATCGTATAGTCTCATAGGAATCTCATTAGTCCAGAATCTTAAGTATCCGGCGTTTTGTCTGAAAGATCTTTTCGCACGATCCGCTGGCATTGTGCCATTAGATCGAGACTGCGTAAATCCGAGCATGCTGTCCCTTCTGCGTAGTAATTTGCAGACTGCAGTGACATTGCTTCTATTCCACCTATTTTTTCCATCTTTCTGATATTGCTTTTTCTTATGATTTTGAAGAAAAGTATCAATGACCCGCCCTTCCTTTGAAATGAGAAGAAATTACTCAAAACTCCACTTTTCAATTTAGAGGCCGACATAATAAAGTAAAATTTCAACGTTTGAGAGACAGGCCCTCGGCATCCAGCTCCTTCAACGGTCGATGCTCGGATAGCTGACACGTGCACATGTTTTTTAGCAAACAATCGAAACCCGAACGTTTCGTGCGCCCCTAACTTAGTGATTTAGTCAATGCAACTTTTTGTCATTTTCTGGTTGCTGCTAGGCAAGATGAGAATCCTGATCAACGGCATTGACGTGCAAGATGGCCGCCAACAAGAGGCGATTCTTCATAGATGCAAGCAGCAAAAAAGCAAGTCTCTCTCTCCAACATTTATTTTGGCCACAAGTAGAAGCAGATTAGTAAAAAAATATACAACCGAATGTTCTGCCGAATCAACATTTCCTTTATCTTTCCTTTCTTTTGAGAGAGAGACTTGCTTTTTTTGCTGAACCCTAAGTATTCAGCTTTATTTTTACCTTAATATCAAAGTATTTCAGCATTCCTATGAATTCGCATTATTATCTCGGTCAGCAGAATCAGCAGAATCGTATTGTTGAGCTTCGTGAAGATGAACATAGCAACCGCTTTCAGGAGACATCGGAGGAGGGATTATTCATTTCAATGCATTTTCTTTCACAGCCACGAAAATGCCTTGCCTTGAAATCGAGGTGCTCACGACCACCGACAAGACTGGCGAGGCACAAGATTTTTGTGATTGTCTTCAATTATTCCAAATCTGACGAATTGTATGAAGTTAACCGCTTACAGTTAAAGTAAAATGTAGGATTTACGGTGCTAGTTTAAGCGGAATTTCTTTCCAGAATGGAAGATTTGTGCAGGCTTTGCTTAAAGTTAAATGTCAATTTAGCCGGAGTCGAATTATGTGGATTTCACTGTACTTCCTTTTTGACTGTTTTACTATTCTTTAATGTATTGTTATAATTGATGGTATTCATTATGCACTTTATCTCTTTTATCCTTTCCTTAGTTTTCATTTCCTTCCGTTGATATCTTATTACCTTCTGTTACGGGCATCGCTCGGTGTGTAGGTTAGTCCTCATCCCTTCAAGCCTGTCTCGTATCAAGTTGGTATCGGTGCATTTCTAATTCCTTTGTCTATAAGTGTGCTTTTAATGCGTCGAAATTGTGCATGTTAGGAAGTAGATTCACAGTACAATAATCTCTATGGCTATTTGCTTCCATAATAAAGTTTATGCCTCCCAAAGATTGGATAAATTTCAAGTAGTACAATAAACAGTCTTTATTTGTCCCTAAGCATGTAATGTGGATATCCTATCGCTATATTGGACCTGTAAAACCATAGAAATAAACAATACCATAGAAAGTCCTAGAATGGAAATTGCATGAAAATTATGGCACACGCCGGGGGGACTTCGTTGGGGCAAAATGTTGATTATACGAGCTGGTTTCCTTGTTTTCTGATAGGCATTTATATCTATCAAGCCAATTTGTGATTTGGATTGTTGCCCCTTGTCCAAAGATCATGTGCGCAAAAGCAATAGTGAATTTACAAAATACTGTAGCGACAGGATGACAAAGAAGGAAATCCTTTAAAGCGTTCTGTACGTTCATCATTTTGAAATATAGCTCATATAATCTATCAGGAGTATAATCAGACACATGCAACTTGTAATGTCGATTTACAGAGCATGCATTGGTCCAGCTTGAAATCAGAGGCCAATCAACCCTCGGGTATTCATTTTACTTTAAAAGGTTCCCCTGTTCATTATATTTGAACAATTTTCAAAATCTTTACATGCTTTCGAATATCATCTTCGAAAATATCATTTCACTATATTACATAAGTCATTTTATGATTAATTGAAAAGTTCCAGCGGCATTTCATTTATGTTAGAAATGATTAGGTAAAGAAGTTTCCAAAAGTGTTTTTTCCAGAAAAGCGCTTGGTTTCTTAGCTGCGTGACGGAGAATTGATCCATTAATTAGAAATTTTATCTGTGAATTCTTGAGATGTTCTTACAACCAGTACACCGATCACTTTCAATTATGAATCTGTCAACCAAATTTTAATTCGCACTCCAGTGTTGAAAAATTTTATAATAGCTGTCAGTGACTGCTGCAAATAGACACAGTATATTAATCCATGGAATAGTAGGCTATTTCACATGAAACAATGCTGCCATCTCACTTAGAATTCTCTCCATGAAAATCCTGTAATTTGCTGTCAACAACTTCCACAACCAACTCGGCAAATAGTTTGACTATGATGCAATGTTTTAGATCGAATCTGATCTACAAACCATAGATTTTTCCATGTGCTACCATTGTACATAGGCAAGATATCAAACTTCCATTCTAGTGTATTATTATCTACTTCTATGTGTAAAACATTATTCCCCGCGCGGAAATCAATATTAATTCCAATGCCGTGGAAGGAGCATTATCTATACAAGATCTATACCAATTATGAGTGCTCTTTTCCTGATTTAGTATAGATTAGATCTGTGAGTAGATATTTGCACGATTGATGAAGCTAAATTTCTATTCAAATGCTCTTGATCATCATAGACATGTCAATCACAATCTGTCCTTGATCATCATAGCACGTCGTCAAATAAAATTCTCTACGCAACTCGTGCATGAGATTGCTTCATCATAGCATTCGAACTCGTTAGATTTAAATGACCCTCATATTAAACGGGTTGGTTGTATAACTCCAAGCAAATTTAGGTTATTTTCAGTCTGGGTATGTTTAGGTTTTTCATATTAAACAGTCAATTGTTTGGTTTTTTTACTCATGGATTTGTATGTTAGCAAGTTGTTCTAATCATTGAGCAAGGATTCTTATTATAATTGACCAACGATTGGGACAACAAGGAATATTTTTCATAGCTTACACGAATGCATGTACTTTCACTGATGCAGTCATGTTCAGCGATATGGGTAAGTCAATCGGCATGAGTGGAACCAATATTATGCGGAACCCAGTTAGTATTGGCGATAAGAAAGTTGATTTAAGACTGTTCTGGGAATCTGTTAAGACCCTCAAGACTAAAAATCTAACCGACTGTTCGACTTTGTGATGTATGTCCGCCAAAATGACTTTCTTCTGTTGGCAGCTCTGTCTCTCAATAAAATATCTACTCCAATAGACTGGGAGGAGCATAATCTATGCCAATTATGAGTGCTCTAGTCCTATTATAGAGTGAGCAGATCTTCACACTGTTTTCCAGGCTAAATTTCTATTCAAATACGATAATCATGCACTACACCTTTTCCATTTCTATTCCAAATCGATTTTTCCTGAGAATTTCAGGTATCTGATGTCGTATCCGATAGATATCGGAAATCCATCTGGAAATATCTGAAATAGACAATGAAAAGGTGCAGTTGCGTAAATAACTTGTATTTCACTCTCGATGGCTTTCGAGGTCATAGAAATGAGTTTGAAATGAGTCTGAAATGCATTCCATGCCCGCCAATTTCACATAGAAGTCTCACCGTAACAGATAGCCATAAACCGTCGTCCGTCACTTCAGCATGAGAATCCATTAATGAATGAATTGGTAAAGTGATATTTCAAATCATTTTTAGATAGAAATCAGAATTTTGAATTCTATTGAGAGAGCGAAATTTCATAGACTTCAATATAAGTCAATCAAAGATTTCTTCATCTCTATGTTATCTGTGACTAACAGTTGTCAAGAATTGCAATATTCATAGACTTCTCAAGAGTTACATCCAATAGCATTATGTCGTGAATTTTGCGGGCAGAAATATCAGAGTCTCGGCTGCGTCTACAGTATGTCTGATATTACTGCCCTAAAAATCCATGATATAATGGATATTATTCTACATTATTGCACTTCTCCATTGGAATCCATTAGCACAAGGAAGTCTTTCATCCTCCAGAACGGCAAATTCTCACTAGGTGACATGCCACGCTCAATTACGCGTAATTCACACGTAGGCCTAAACGCCTCTCACGCATGCAAATTTAGAAGCTATTACATGCTATTTTTAGCTATATTTTATTTTTGAGAGCATCTCATGGACTTCCAATTTTGCATTGCAATAGAGAGAGTTTTCGAGAACGAAAAACAAACATCGTGTCCGTTGCTAGCTGGTTTTGTTGGTCTTAGTTAGTTGGGGTTTTTGGCAGTATAGAAGAATGATCAACACAACAATGTCGCTTGACTAATAGGAATGCACTCTTTTGAAAATTCTGTCAATGACTTTTCTATGGTAGAATATAAATGAAGAGGGTGCAAAGCATAGCTAAACTAATAACAGTGTACACTAAGTAACATGCCACGCTCAATTACGCGTAATTACACATGACCCTAAACATCCGTGGCTATGCGTGACATTGCTGCAACATCTGTCGGCAGTCTTGTTGTATAGACTTTGCGTCTCATGCGTCTGCATGTATCAGAGGCTAAACAATGTGATAGGACCTCAATTTCATGCCCAGGGAAGACAGAACATGCTAAGAGGTTCATCCGTGGTTCAAGCGGCAACGGATACGACTGTAGACGACGCGCAAACTATAAACGCTCGCCGGCGCGTATTCATAAGCATTCCCCATGTTTTTACAGCATCAGATCACGTGATTTCTGACTCTTAGTGCAGCGCGTATGTACGCGGGTAGAAGAATAGAATGTCCTTAACCACGGATGTTTGGGGTGTTCCGTAATTACGCGTGGCATGTCTCCTAGTACTACATGGAAATCTCAAGAACTGTTGATATCTAGAATTCCATAGCAAATAGAGGTAGATTTTGACAACTACGAAATTCCATAGATCTTGAGGATCCTGTGAAATATAAAGTTAGTTACACGACTCGTACATGATTGCTTCTTTGTGGCATTCCACGAGCTAGATATCTCAAATACCCCAGCCAGCGCCAGTGAAGGTGAGGGCTATTTCAATCTGACAAGTTCGAATGCTATGATGAAGCAATCTCAAGCACGAGTTGCGGAGAGAATGTTATTTGACGACGTGCTATGATGATCAAGGACAGATTGTGATTGACATGTCTATGATGATGAAGGACAGATTGTGATTGACATGTCTATGATGATCAAGGACAGATTGTGATTGACATGTCTATGATGATCAAGGACAGATTGTGATTGACATGTCTATGATGATCAAGGACAGATTGTGATTGACATGTCTATGATGATCAAGGACAGATTGTGATTGACATGTCTATGATGATCAAGGACAGATTGTGATTGACATGTCTATGATGATCAAGGACAGATTGTGATTGACATGTCTATGATGATCAAGGACAGATTGTGATTGACATGTCTATGATGATCAAGGACAGATTGTGATTGACATGTCTATGATGATCAAGGACAGATTGTGATTGACATGTCTATGATGATCAAGGACAGATTGTGATTGACATGTCTATGATGATCAAGGACAGATTGTGATTGACATGTCTATGATGATCAAGGACAGATTGTGATTGACATGTCTATGATGATCAAGGACAGATTGTGATTGACATGTCTATGATGATCAAGGACAGATTGTGATTGACATGTCTATGATTATCAAGAGCATTTGAATAGAAATTTAGCTTCATCAGTCGTGCAAATATCTATTCACAGATCTAATCTGCGGTATACTAAATCAGGACAAGAGCACTCATAATTGGCATAGATTTCGCTCCTTCCCGTGCATTGGAGTGAATATCATCTCCCGCGCGGGCAGTAATCTGCTTTACAGGTCAAATAAAGCGATAGGATATCTACAGTACATGCACGGAGACAAATTAGTTACTTACGCAATTCTGCATAGACATGTTGATCTTGAAAAATGCAATAAAGATGCATACTTTGCACTTGTTGCGCAAATATCTATTGATATTGTCCTTGTCAAGCTCAAACCATCAAGTGACAGGTCATGGAGCTGCTTTCATCCGAACAGGATCACTGAGGATTCAAAAACATGCGGATGTGATGTGTGCGAAGATAACGGAACCACTTTTATCTTTAAACTTGAATTTCTCAGTGACGACTGCGAATTTTTGAGACCAGATTCATGATCAGGGGACAGAAATTGATAAAGCTGAAGTTGATTCGAATAGAATATCGCTGTATGGTTCCTCCAACTTCATACACGTGCGAATTTGAAGGTTTGGAGCATATCCAAGAAATTGAGGAATGCAGGCATGAGTAGTATGATATCCACATAGCAGCCAGAACGAGTTTTTGCAGGGAATGAGGCCTGTGAAGGTCTCATTTTCGGCCTCTCTCACTGCAGAAAGTCACTCTGGCTGCTCAAAAACAGCTTCTGAGGTCGTTCGATTGAGAAAAAATGATGGAAAATGCTGGAATCAACCAATAAGAAACATCTTTTTGGCGTTTTCTATGTCGAAGAGTGTCCATGTCACACCTGAGTGGGGAAACCACTGGCCCCATGGTGTGAGCGGTGTGTGTATGTGTGCAAAAGAAAAGGTGTTCTGTATTGTGCGGTTGAGATCTACATAGGAGACAAAGAAGTGAAGAATGGACAGAAGGAGGATTTATTGGTGTGAAGTTGTGCCAGTGCTCTGCGTGTGCATCTATCGACTGTTTGTTTTGACATCTATCGACTGTTTGTTTTGATTTGGGGAGGGATCATTGCGCAAGTGATTTCCTTGTTTTGCCTGTGCTGACGTGGTGGGTGTGTGTTAGTTTGAGTTAGCTGTTTTGTTGTTGCGTTGGATGACTGTGTGGATTGGAAGTGAATTCCCTGTGCTGAAAAGTGTGGGTTCTTGTTGTCTGGGAGGTGGTGGTTGTTGCGTGAGGAGATGAAGAGGATGGTGATGGCATGTTGTTTTGTTTAGAAACTGTCTTGCGTGCAGTGTGAGGTGTTCAGCAATGCGGAGGACGTGTGTCCTATGTTCGTCCGCGCCTTGATCTGCGGCCTGGGCCACAGTGGCTGGAGCAGTTAATCGATTCCGCACGGTTAATCGTACCGGAGATTTCCACTTACTATGCCCGTGTACATTAAGTGGAAATGAGTGCCAGTTAATATACTCGCGCCAAACTTTCATTATGTCTTCGTAACATTCAGCCATTTTCTTGGAAATAACACTCCTGCTGAATTTTATAAATCAAACACTCATCTTGGCATCTCATGTGGTCACAGTGGAAGAAGATTAGGAGAAGGAATAAGTCTAATTACCACATATACATATGAAATCTCGAATGACATTGAAAGGATCCGGCGCCGAGCTCATGGCACAATTTGTAAAGGCTACAACTGTGACTGTGTTCAATTCGTCCCTCTTAGTTATCGAAGAACTGTGATTGGTTTCCGTCTGTTTCACGACATAATTTCAGACCATGGTCATCCACTCCATCACTTGACTTTTCCCGTTTTGAAAAACTCACAAAAGTTTCGATTGCCAGTGATAACCACCGCTGTACGTGCTAATTGTTACTTAATTGAAATGTCAAAACTATACAACAGCAACTTCTCTTTGTAAAATGTTTATTTGCATTATGTTTTTTTTCTTTTGTTAAGATTTTTATCAAGTGACTATGTTGTGTGAACTTCGTGCCCCACGCTTCTCAATATTGAGGTTGTGATTTTTTCTTTCAATAAAACGATTTATTATTATTATTATACTAGGGTCTTCAAAATCCCGACTTCTTCTGATCCCGGAATTAGCAAGCTTAATTCATTTACTGATGGTATGCTTAGGCTAGCGTTGGCTGAATAATACCAGGCATTGTTTTAAATTCTTTGACCAGTATTTTGAACGTTGCAATGTACAATACAACTGATGATATCAGATAGAAATGAGCCTTACTGTCCATCAATTAATAATAAGTTATCTTTTCGCATGCAGACATAGGCTATAACAATAAGTAGATCTAATTATCGCACAGAATATGCGTTGTCGCATTAAAACCTGGTATGTGATTATCAAATCGAAATGCACATCCCGCGATTTTTCTGACGTCTGGTAAAAGCCCGATATTGTGTAATAATCTCTTCAAAAATTCACTAGATATTAGTAGGCCTAAAATATCAAAATTATATTTTTATATAGCTTTATTATTAAAATGATTATCGAAATAATTAATGAAAAAGCCAGAAGCTGCAATTCTTTTTGTTATTTAGTTTCCAATATTTCGGCTTCACAGCTTGCGTCAGGAATACAAAAAGGAGAGAAAAGCTAGGAAGACATGAAAATATAAATTCAAAAGCACTTCACTTTCGTCTCTTGAGTTTAATGCTGGACATAGATTTTGTATCAAAATGGCCTTTCGTAGTCTTAGGTTGGCAGTGTCTGAATCACTGGCAAGGATCTTTGTTCTTATTCCACTCGTATTACATCTTTGTAGATGGCGGTATACAAACGATTCAGGACGAGTAGGAAATTTTGAGGACCCAGGGCAACCTTGTTGTTAGGCACAAAGAAAAACATCCGTTGCTGTATTAAACCAATGCATTTCACTTACCATCGGTAAGCATGTTCACGGAATGAATGTTACAATGAGAGATCGACCTGGTTAAAAATCAATAAGGCTTAAAATCACTACCAACAATATTTACAGAAAGACATCACTACTTATACAAATAAGAGGTAATACGTAAAATCAAACCAAATCAAGAGAAGTCAAAGAGTGTCATTCCATATATCTCCAACGCATCTTATTCACACTTCCATGCTTCTTTGACCACAAGGCCTCCTTGATAAGGCGCTTGTTGAAGTGCTGTTCTCGGTCTATGACCTGACATTGGTCCCAACCGATGGAATGGTTAGAATCCATTACGTGCCTGGCAAACCACGTCCTGGTTGGACCACGTCCTAACACTTCTCGTATGCTCCTTCAATCTTTCGTCCAATGTTCTTGAGCTCTCCCCAATATAATTCTAAGAGCAGCTTTCCTCTTTGCATGGCAACCTATAGACCACACCTATTTCTTCCGGCTTTGCTGGTCGCTTTTTCACCAGTAATGATTTCAGTGTTGTGTGTTGATTTCAGGACGAGTGTTGTGTTCTTTGATCCTTCGATGTAAAGGTCTGATGAAGCTGCCTATGTATGTGGAAAAGCAGTTGGAACACTGAATCTGGTACACTGTGTTTCTCTTGTTGCTTATTTTATTGTTGTTGACTGGCCAGTTATTCAATACGCAAGGAGGAGGTTCAGAAAACTCAATTGCCTTTTGAATTTATATTTCCATGTCTTCGTATCTTTTTTCTCCCTTTTGTACCCCTGACGCAGGCTGTGAAGCCGAAATATTGGAAATTTTGGAAACTAAATAACAAAAAAAATTGCAGCTTCTGGCTTTTTAATTGATTATTTCGATAATCATATTAGTACGCCTGCATGCATAAGGCTGTCTCTTTCCTTCTCTCGACTGCCTGAACATATTTTTATTTTTTGATATCAATGAATTGGTTGAGATAGACAATAAGTACATTTTTCTATGCCGTTCTATATGGGTGTAGCTCTGTCTCGAGTTTGCAAGTGTCTATTGTCAAGCTGATCGTTCACGTTTCACGCATCGCATCTGCCACTCCATGTTCCTTATCCATCTTCATACAGCTCCTAGCTGCCTAAGAACAGATGTTACCTTATCCCGGGGTTCGGAATACCGCAAAAATGCGATAATCGCGGGATACCGGGATTGAAAACCCTGCTGTACACCTAAGAACTGTTATTCTGTTATTCAGATTTTATTCAAATGCTTGCTACGGTATTGCTGATTTCATATACCCTAATAATTGTTTAGTAAATTGAATTCAAATTGTGAATTTGTTTTCATTACATTTTAGTTTCAAGCTCGTATGTACCACATTATAAGCACCTGTAATAAATTATTGTTGCTTTAAGTGACAAATTCCATCTCATATATTAAATATGCTTTTTTTGTGGTGTTTCCACTTAATATACCCGGGCATATTAACCTGATCCAAACTAATTCTGCAATTTTGTCATTTTCCAGTTAATATGCCGGGTATATTAAGTGGAAAACTCCGGTACGACGGAATCAATCGCGCGATTCTTGAATGACCAGAAATCGTGCGATTTTTTGCAATGCGAATTCTTAATTAAAATTGCTTGATGAGGTAAAACCAATGTTTCCATCCACTCTTGAGATTATTGCGATGCGCGGATGTTCGTTCCTGAGATGAGTTGCTGTGTGAATTCTCCGTGGGAGCTCCCCACATAGCAAATACATATTAAATAGCCACACGTTCGCCTTGCCGAGGTACACCATTTATGCGAATCATAGGCCCACATGTAGTCAAGGCAGTCAAACATACATGCAGTAGGTGTTTCTGATATTATATCTCCGCAATGAAATCATGTAAATACATTGATAACAATGCCTCAATAATAATAGAAGGATGTCCTCACACTTGAACTATAAGCATAAAAGTTCCTTGGCAACAGTGGACGCTGCCCTTTTCTCCCTTCAAGGTCTCGTCAGTTTGGCTGGGAATTGCCTCAAGTTAAAATATCTGGAATGGCTGAGCAAGGGACTACACAATGGGATGTTCTGTGTTTATCTCTCCTGGCTATGCCGTGCGGCTGATAATCATAACGATTAGAGAGTACCAGTTCTAGATATTTTAAGCTAGTCTGGGCCATTCCAAGCCGCACTGAAAACCCTTGCAAGGCGAAACGCAGTGTCGAAGGCTGTCACAGAATGATCGAACTTTTTATTGGTCTAGAAATGAGAAACAATGTAAGCTAGATTAACTGTAAACTTGTAGTCACTGAATCTCAAAATATTCAGAATCGCACGATTTTCGATTAATCGCTCGCTGAGTCGCACGATTCGGAATCGCGCGAAAATCGAATCACGCCCGCCACTGCTGGGCCACTCTAAAGAAGTCTGAAGTGTTATCCCTGAATAGTACCACCATGTCATAATGTGATGCTATAGCTTTCATCTTGAGCTGTTAGTGGTCTCCGTGCCACAGTGGATAAGTGCTTTAGTCCAGAGGTCGAGCCTCGAAATTGTCATTGGAAGGGTATCCGAACTAAAAGATCACAACGCTCCACATGAATGTGAGCCCTGTCCAAGCACCCGTATGGGGAGTAGTGACGTTAAACCATTAATTTACTCACATAGACGAACTTCAAGAAGTAGGCCCTACTCTCCCTGAATAATAGCATCATATTAATAGGCCTACTGTTTGGATAGGTCAATAAGCCCGCAATGCGCATGGACCCCAACTAACCAGACATGAGAATCTTCCACCATTTGGCGGATTTCCGCCAAAATGGGGTTCGAAATGATGATTCTCGAGATTCGTTCAAAAATGCCTTAAAAATTTTTGGGGTAGGGGGGGTGGGTCATACACTTTTTGCAGGAATGAAATCAATGTAATGTAGAGGATTTTTTGTCTTGATCAGGGTATCAAGTCACAATGTAAACTATCTTATCACTGAAACTGATCGAACCAGCTATTAAGTTATAAGCAAGTTGTATATCAAGTTACAATAAGTTCATGTTAATATATTGCTATTATATATATATTCCGGTGTATATGATAATTGTAATTATAGTTTGATATAGTATAGTCACAATTTCTGCATTTCAGTTAAAAAATTGTCAGTCTCCGTTCGAAGGTCAGTACATACCATGTTTTGGCGACTTAGTTGAGCTTTTTGCATCTTGAATAAGCACAATGAAACTATTCAGAATACGGGTGCTAGATCCATGAGACGGCAAAAAACTCAAATAATTGTGAGAACATTACCAATGAAAACTGTTATTCTTTGATGTGAGTCAAAATGGACAATTTACCGGTAAATGACTATCGATGTTGAGAATATATAGAATATTTCAAACCATTTTTGATAATAATAGCTTAAAGAAGACATCAAAAAACTTGTTGAAAGCATGGTAAAACCCTTCAAAAGTATGTTTAAAACTTGACAAACTGTTATTTACTGGCATGGCAGTTGAAAGCATGTTTTCGACATACTGTTTCTGACATACAGTTTTAGCTCCAACCCCAATTCGAAATGATTGAATTTCGATCATCAAAGCGCAATATTAAGCTTCCAATATTTTCCGCCAAAATCATCTCCGAGCATTCTCATGTCTGCTAACAGTTTATCACCCACAAGGGGGTACATGGGCTACAAGTGAGAGACATTGATATGAAGTTTATTAAACTTATTCAACAATAGAACGACGTTTGAGAATGTGTTGATTTTTTATGAAGCGGTCGATGATTTTTGTTCTCCTTTTCTCTTTTCAGCTTGTGGTCTCGGAATTACAAGTGGTTGAAGGTTCGCATTTCATGATTCTATTTCGCGATAGCGGCTGTCAATACCGATCTCTCTATGTCTTCGACTTGAGCACGGAGGAATGCCATCGTATGTCTGGCGTCGGACCGAAGAAGATCAAACATTCAATGGTCCATTCCTTCTATAAATACAACAGTGGTGCGAAGAAATTTACTGAGATCACCTCCACCAATCATCTCTCACCTGTAGTGGACGCGCTCACGGTTTTCAATAAGTTTTGGAAGAAATGTCCGACTTGTGGTGGCGGTGTAAAGAATCCCCGCTCATCTAGTCAGACACCAACTACCCGGACATAATCTCTTCCAGATGCAATGCTGTAAGGAGTAATCTGTACTCCTTCACTTCTCTGTACAATTTCGATGTCTTTCAGTCTGACACTACTCATCAGTAGTGTACACTGAAATTTATTGTTGTTTTTTCTGTTTGCTGTTATCTCAACTCTACCATATCTTCCGATTCTTTTGTGGATTTTTTGTTTGTTTCAAATGGGGAACTTTTCACTTGAAATTCTTTTATGCATTGTACAGATTTGAGGGTAGGGCGATCCATATGCGTTTTACTGATTATATTTCAACATTATGAATATCAGGTGCTTTTTTATTTGGGTGTAAATGGGATCGGCAATAATAAGTTAGGTGTTTTATAATTTTCCTGTGAAGTGCTCCATACATTTTACTACACATTATCGATTCATATAAATTGAAATTATTGGATCTACAATGAAATCAGCGCCACGAGTTCGACGTAGCATCTTTTAATTATCCACGGAAACGTGTCATTAAATAACTTCGGAGTTCTTTGGATCGCGATTATTACATTTCTGCTGCTATATAAACAATTATCCATTAAGCAATGTTAACTATTTAATTTTTTTGATTTGCTACGAGCGCTTGAACTACAAGCACATTCAATGGAGTCATGTTTGTAGCAAAGTAACGCAGTGAAGCTGATTGATATAAGCCAACAATCTGTTAACATTGCAAGATTTGTATTCCAATATAAAAACTCGATCAGGACCGGCTCCCTCAAATCTTCCATGCTCCGATTCATAAAAGTTTGAACATGGTTACATGATCAGTTATGACCCGGTGAAAAAACTGAATCTTTTCATATAAAAATTTTCACCGTATACAGATACTTTTGAGTCGACACTCTACCCGGTGAAAAAAAACTGTCGGTCCATTGTCGGGAAGCCGACTCGGCTTAATGACGGCAAAGGTCCTTATTCCCCGACTATTTGCCGAGGAAATGGGTGAGCCAACAATTCCCCGACAGCTTCGCTGACACGCTACCGATAATTCCCCGACAGCCGCTCACAATTCTCCGACATATAATTATATGTTCACATTCTTTCAATGAAATTACAGTTATAGCCTACTTGACGTTGTAGTAAAATATTGAAGAAATTTGCTGTTGATAGTGATGAACACTGTTGATCAAAGTCATCGTGCTACGAAATGCTCGAAGGATTAACAGCAGAAAAACTCATGCTGCTAAAACTAAAACATTCGGAAGCAGTGACAAGAATAGCCCTACAATATTTATACATTACAAAAATGCTGCTGATCGGTGTCATCCTGCTATGAAATGTTCCAAGGATTAACAGCAGAAAAACTCAATGCTGCTAAAACCAAAACATTCGGAGGCAGTGACACAAGAAATTACTTTACCGACTCACCTCAAAAGTAGATGTCGGCCTACAGAACAGTAGTATGTTTCTCTGCCATCGGTTGTGCTGGCTTGGTAGTGTCCGGTCTCCATTTATGATATCTTTTTGAGAGCAACGACTTCGGTCTAAAATGCCAGTGAGATGCTTGATGCAAAAAAAATATTGAATAATATTGACGCGTAAAAAGAAGTTATAGAATTTAACATAATCAAAATAAATAGGAACATGCATTTAACATAAAAAATAGGAAAATGACATGAGCTTTTATTCACTTCATGTAATTATTTTGCTTGAAATCAATAGCATCACATTAATTACCCGACCTGCTGTCACATTTATTTCCCGGCAAAAAATATAAAACGACAAGAATCACAATATGTATTAAATGAGCACTAGACAAGTTCCGATGAAAAATGTGTCATAAAACAAATGACGAAATTAGGATGATTACGAAGGAGATAAAGTGTTCAGTCTGGAAATCTTCAGAAGCAAATATGCAGCTGACGATCAGTATAAAAAAGGAAGTACAAGTATGACAAACATATCCATATGCGAACATGATTGCGAGTGTGGACCAATAGCTCAACTTTGGAAATCTTTAAAGACAATTACAAACAGCTAACAATCACGAGATGATACCTCTTTGGTTGGACATGCCAAATGAAAGTGAAAATATGATGCTAATTCATTAGATCATGAACCAAATAATTTCAACTATAATGAGCATAGCCATTTTCAGGGTATAAAAAATGAGAATGCATTGATGAAATTTTAAGCATTTAGAAATACGTTTGCGCATATTCTTCATTCGCATATCTGCAACTTTCTAAAATTTCATCAAGGCATGCTCTGTTCAGTTATCACTTTATACCCTGAAGATGACTGCGTTCTGTAGTGAAATTAGTCGGAATTGGTCAATAACGGTTGAAAGTCCTATCATTAAATTCCACATGCATAAATTACATCAGATAATAATTCAAAAGTAAGAGAATGCCAAATTAGCAGCAATTTGGCATTCACTTACTTTTGAATTATGATCTGATGTAATTTATGTATGTGTAACTTAATGATGTGATTTATTCAGGCGTTATTGACCAATTTCGAGTAACTTCAACTAAAGAGCGCAGTCATCTTCAGGGTATAAAATGATAACTGAACAGAGCATGCCTTGATGGAATTTTAGGTATTTACAGATATGTGAATGAAGAATATGCGCAAAGGCATTTCTAAATGCTTTCAATTTTAAAATGCTTCAATTAATTTGCATTTTTTTGTTACTAAACAAATGTAATTACATTTGTTAAATGCAAATTAATTTCTGTCTTCCTCACGAAGCTATCTTCAGGGAGCATAAATGTTAGCTTATGTTTAATTGATTATAAGTTAGACAAATAGTCAGACAACCAGAAGCTTCTGCAGTGATGAGAACCCGAAAATGAGGTTTTCACAATGATGTAGGCTACATCCGATGCCTACTAGGAATCAGCGCGTCTGCCGAGCTCTAGCTAGTTCCTCTTGTCAGACAGGATCAAAGAAAAGCGAATTAATTCATTTTTTAATGCATATTAAAGTTATTGGTTCCTAGGGAAAATTAATGCGATTTTCTCTTTACTCTTAACAACTGAAAACCATAGAGCCATAATTTTTGACAAGGAGATGATATGAAATGACCAGAAGACATATCATGACGAAAATTATTGCTCTAAAAACAATACTTTTCAATTGAAAAGGAATAACATAGAAGAAAATTTCATTTTGTCCGAAAAACTTCAATTTGCGTCCCATTGAAAAACATTTGTTTTTCTTTGATCCTGTTTTACAAGAGGAACTAGAACTCGGTAGACGTGCAGATTCGTCGTAGACATAGGGTGTACCTATACATCATTCTGTGAAAGTCTCATTTACGGCCTCGCTCCCTGCATAATTCGTTCTTGCTGCCGGACTATAATATTTATGTTCCATGAAGATAGCTTCGTGAAGACAAGACATTAATTGCAATTAATTTATTTTTCATAAAATGATGTAATAACTAACTTGGCATTCCCTTACTTTTGAAATGTTTACATTGAGTCTACGCATTTTTTTCACAATTACATCAGCCATGGCTTTCCTATTTTCATTTGTATTCCGATAACAGTATCAGTGCAAAAAGAAGCAACGAACCAATGGAAGCAAGATTACATTATAGTTTAATTGAGAATGTCAATATGGTCCTCTTTCCACAAACGGACCATGCACTTGGATTTTTACAGATTATATCATCGTTGTGTTGCTACTAAACCAATTTTAGATAGATGAAGATTGCGACTACACAATTCAAAAGTCTTTGTCATTCAGTAACTCGTCCGAAACGTATAGTCTTGGTTCATCAGGCCAAGAGCCGATAGTGCAGGCCCAATCACTGCGGTATTTTCACTCTCACATAGAAGTTCTATAACATATTTTGAACACGAATACTTACTATCGCTTTAATGGTTGATTATTGCTTGATATCATTGATTATCGATCGCTCATTCTTGACAAGAAAAAATGACTTCAATCAGAAGAAAAAATTTTATTAAAAAACTTATTAATAAAAAGTATAAACTTTTCTTATTATATATTATTTATATCTATAAACTTGATTAAACTACATCTTTATTTACTAAGTTAAAAGCTAAAAACTGTTAAACTCACTAAAAAAAGGATACTAAGTTTGCGACCGATATGCCTGAAAATAACTACATGAACTATTATATAAGATTTCACTATGGGTTAATAGTAAAATTAATTTTTGCCATTATCAAAATGATATCGTGTCAAGTTGCACCCGTCCTTTACTAAAGATAGTTGGGTCTCCAGTTATGTAAAGAAAAACTTCACTGTCAACTCGACAGCATCGATAAAAGAAGTACAGCTCTAACTCTCTTGGCATCGAAGCTGGAAACAAAACCAAATCTCGTCTCAAGTGTAATGGTCGCTCTGATACAGATTTCGTTATTAACAAACGCTCGCGTAAATCAAAAACTATGTTAATGGAAATATAGTTGTTCTAAATATTGATTTTATTAATGATAGTTTTTCTCGCAAAATTAATTATCGTATTCGTAAATATAAACTTGACATTAAATTCGCAAATTAAAGTAACATAAAATTATGTCATTTATTTCAAAACAAGAGTAATAATAATAAACACGCAAATTGTTTTCTTAGTAGTAAATAATCATAATTTGCAATATTAATTTTCTTGTTTATCTGTTTATTTGTCATTTTAGTTCTAATAGTTACATAGATTATCCTTGCGCACTTTTCGTTTGAGATTTGATGAACATCGCAAAGTAGCCACCCCAGTGGGTGATTCAATGTGCCCCACGCATGGGACACATTGAACCACTTTGGTCGAAATTTTAAAATTAAAATTATGAGGAGATTAAATGTCACAGAAACGTCCAACAACCCAGAGATTACTAAGGATACCCTCAACCTTTCATCCGAGTTTGATTTTGGCTCATTTGATTTAGTACATTCAAACTGCTGAGAAAAGATCAAAAACATGTTCAATGTGCCCCACCCGCCCCTATCAAGAATGGAGATGCAGCAAGTCCTCTGACTGATCGCTGTTTGAAATGTACCGCGAACTGTATTGAAGACTGATGTCTGTAAATTACTTGGATTGCCCTGTCAAAGCCAATATGTTTTTTAATATGGTATAGTATGTTAATATAGCATGTTTTTAAAGCCAGTATGTCAAGTCAGTATGTTTTTAAATATTAATACACATGTCAACGGGTTCTCATCGAAGATCGCACCCACAAACTGAAAGCTGTAACAAATACGCGAGTGACTCACAACCAAAAGCAGTTTAACTTGAATTAACAATGGCAGTTATTCGATATAAGCAATCAAGCAGAATTAAAGTCATAATCACAAATTTTCACTAAAAGTTGACGCATCTTGATGAACAATGCGTCAAATAAAAGCCTAGAAGTTTTTGTTGGGAAACCAAGTACGAGAAGACAAGATGGTAATAACTTTTTTTATTACCATCTTGTCTACTTGGTTCCCAAAAAAACTTAAAGAAAATAATTAACCAAGATCTCTTCAACAAAAGCCTAGAAAATGACAGTTCATCTCATGCGGGTTTCATCTCTTCATCTACACGATTATGTTTAAAAATTATGATTTATGAAATGGGTTTTACTTCTCTAGAGGCACGTAGGGTAATGAGTAGACGTAAAAAAGCTCGCCAAAAAAAGTAGGTCAGCTATTCGAACCAAATTTTAGTAAATAAAAATGAAGTTTAATCGATAGAAATACACATATTTGGAAAAACATGCGCAAAGATTGTGTCTACTAGTATCTTGTGTGTCCTCCATAACTTTGGATGCACTGCTGCAGACGCCTGGGAACACTGTCAATGACATGTCGAATGGTGTCCTGGGGAAGAAGATTCCACTACTCACGCAGTCTTTGCAGAAGTTGTTGGGGGGGGGGGTTGCTGGTGGCAGAGAGTATTCCTGCTGCAGCCTCCTTTGCAAAACGTCCCACACATGTTCAATTGGCGTCAAGTTTGGGGATCGCGCAGGCCAATCAATGGTGAAGATGCTGGAGCTTCGCCGCACTGCGTTGATGGAGTTGGCGGTGTGGGGTCTCGCATTGTCCTGTTGGAGGGTCAGCCCGAATTCCTCACAAGTTGGAATAATGATCGGTGTCATCGCCAGGTCTCGATACTTGTCAGCATTCAGTGTTCCCTCGATGTGCATGAGCTCGGTCTTCCCGTCGTGCCAAACTCCTCCCCACACCATCACGCCTCCAACTCCATGGCGATCATGCTCAGTGATACAGCAGTCATTGTAACGTTCGTTGGGTAGACGACGAACTCTCACTCGCCCATCATGAAAAATCAAGACAGAAACGCGATTCGTCTGTCCACAAGATCTTTCGCCAAAAATCATCAGGGGTATCAGCCAGGTTTCTGCACCTGTCAAGTCGTGCCCTTCGGTGACGCAGCGACAGTGGAATTCGTACAGCTGGTCTGCAAAAGAGCAATACCCAGCAGATCCCATCATTCTATAGGCAGTTCGCAGCGAAAATGATGGAGTTCCGGAATACCATCTGTAAATAACCCGCATGGAGGAAAATCTCTCCCTTTTCCCGGCTAAGACAAGTCGTCTGTCTTCCCTTGCATCAGTGACTGCTGGTCTTCCACTGCCTTCCTTCCTTCTTGCATGGCCTTCTTCTCTAAACCTCAGCCACCATTTCTCCACTGTTCGCTTGCAGCAGTTCATCTTGCTTGCGACTTGTCTGATTGACAGACCAGCTTCAAGCATGCCGATCAAACGACCTTTGTCGAATTCACTTAATTGTGGCATTTCTTGATCTCAGCAGATCTCTGACCTCACAACATTCCAATTTATACGTTGCTGACTTGGTGAGTATTGTTTATCAACTGTTAGATGTTCTGCTTCTGAATGAATGCAATCAATCAACTACAAAACTTCTTATACCAGAGTAATAACAGTGAAGATGTTTGATTGAAAGTGAAAGAATTTGCTGTCCTACTTTTTTTTGGCGAGCAGTATATATACTGTCATCAATTCATCATGAAAAATGTAAATTATCATATCATTGTAATGACATCAGGATAAACTTCTTAACGATGTAAAATGTGGAACGCCTTCATTTCTGAACAAATGTTGCCAGTGATAGACCTATGCGTACAATAATAAAATTACTAAATCCTGTACGAATTATAACTAGCAACCGACGCAGAGAAATATTTATGGATCAGCTTACCTATTAACAACATGATTGTTCGTAGTCAAAGCAGTGATTTACATTTTGCATAAATTAGTCAATTCCGTTTCTGAGATTGTGCCATTCGTTTCCAAGAGATAATAAAATCAATTACCATGTATCCTGATTCCATCGATGTAGAAGTCAAATGACAAATCATGAAATATACGAATGAAACTTTGAAAGTGTGGAGACAATTCTGAAGAAAAATGAGATAACACTACGCACTCGGAAGTCGAAATATAAGTGTAATTTGTTGGGAGATTTATTGAAAGAAGCCAATCTGAGATCCTCGAAATCGGTGATATATATATTACCCTTGGGAATTCGAATTATCAGGTTCCCATTCTTGTGTTCTCTCCTTCCATGCGAGCCGCTGCCGTTGATTCGTTTTTTGTTAAGTGAAGGATGAAGTGTATTTGATGAAGATGCCGAGGTATAGTATGATGGAAAGTTGTTGGAAACACTGGGAACTGCCAAAGATTTGAATTGCAATAGTTTCAATTCTTTTCTGGGACGTTTAGATGATCTTGAATTGTTGACTTGTTTTGATCGAATCATTTTCGAGGAAATGCAGACAACAAATTCGCGAAGACAAGGTTGTAACGAAGACACTTCTTTGGCCAAAATTATCTACATCCTCTCGTTTAATTGCTCTTTGTCTTATCCATTTATCGCGAAGAGCCTGTTCATGAGAAAATGCAAAAAACGAAATATGCACATTCTTTGAGTTACCTGATGTGCTTTTGTGCACTTGCTGTTTATTATCGTAGACTGATAGGCAGAAACAGGCTGCATTCACAGCCCATTAGCGGCGCACGCATTGATATGTTTTGAGACAAGCTAACCACCTTGATGCTATAGTAACGTATCGATCAATCAGATGACGCTTGCCTCACATATTTGCATGCAGATTCGGCAGATCACTGTGAGGAGGGATGCGAAGAACAAAGACTGCGTGCGTGCACACACTGTTGTGCTGTCCTGTATGAAACTTCCCGTGAACAGCAGCGCAATGAATTGCGCTTTGCGCTATCGAACAATGAAATCTATCAGTCCTGACTCTGTATAGAGTGTGAACTATTCGTGACAATCTAGGAGTTGCATATCTCGGTGCTCTATACCATTTCCAATTTCACATAAGTGAAATTCAATTTCTCATTCGTGAAACTCTATCTCTCATTCGTGAAATCCTATTTCTCATTTGCGAAATTCAATTTCTCATTCGTGAAATTCTATTTCACACTTCATTTTTTGGATAATGTGTTCTCTATTTTAATGCATCTGAATCCTTTCCTAGTCACCAAAGTTAGCACTGCCTGCTTCAAATTGACTTCAAAGTACGTATGTCATTACTTTAAAGATGTCATTGCGGCTTGATGTGACGTTAACTTGAAAAATCTTCGGGACGACCATCAAAATCACACGAGTGACGGAATCCGCTAAGTCGCATCACTGTGACGTACTGATGTGCCAACAATATACGCCTGAACTTAATATGAAAGTTCTATGTTTCTGCTGATGAAATATTGTCTCTTCCTCCATGGTTGCGAAGGAATTGGCTATAGAATATAACTATGGCCGTTCATTCTTCGTACTCATGATTCCACTCACATCTATTCTGAAGATGCCTCGACAACGACGATACAACCGTGTCATGATAAAGATCACGAAATGTCATGAAGATGAAGGAGACTGAAAGTTGATGTGCCGTGTATTAGATGTTAACACCAGAACCGCATGTGAATGGATTAAGAATCAACAAGACAAGCCAAAGCCGAAAGGTTGATCAAATGCAACACAGAAGATACCTGAGATTATGGAAAATTTGATGACATGGATTGCAGACGAACCAATGATAACTTTGCAAATGTGTGTTGACCGTATTCAGCAACAGTTTCACGTCATTGTAGGCAAGAACGCTATCAAAAATTGGTTGGATTGTAAACTCATTTCCCTCAAGAAATTGAGACCTCTTGTTCACAATGTCAACAGCGAAGAAAACAAAGCTCATGGCATGGTTTATATTGAACGCCTCATTGAAGCAAAATCGAGTGGTCGAACGATAATTTGGTTGGATGAAACAAATTTTAATTTATTTTGTCGTCGTACCAAGGGCTGTTCGAAGATCGGATCGCGCTCTTGTGTAGTTACACCCGACTCGAAAGGAAGTAACTTGCACTGTATTGCAGCTATGTCGAGTTCCCAGTTGCTCAATTTTACAATTAGGCGTGGTTCATTCAAGTTGGAAAATTTCAATGAATGGTTTCGTGGACTGATCGACTTCTGCAACGTTCAAGGCATTGAAACCCTACATTCGTGATCGACAACGCCCTTACTCACAGTAGAGCGGAGGATGTGGTGTGTGCGGATGAAAATGTATAAGTTCTTTGGTTGGCTCCATACTCGTATCTCTTAAATCCCATCAAGCTTGCATGGAGTGTATTTAAATCGGCAGTGAAGAGAAAATTACGAGAAGCAATGCGCAAAATTTTGAATTGTATGCGACAACCAAATGGTCCAACGATCGCTGAATTCCGGATACAAACTATGGAGGGCATCGCCAAGGAAGCAAAGGATACATTGACAGGTAATAAACTACTGGGGTTTTCCAATCAAGTCGAGAAATACTATACACGTCATTCGGAGTGATAGTTTATCTGACTTGTGAATCTTCTGATAATGACACGATTATTCTGTAAAAATTGTTATTAACAGGGTGGCGGCCAGATTTCAAGCTTCAAATTCCCGGGCTATTTCATCGAATTTCCACGCCATTTTTTTATAATGACCAGATATTTTATTCCAATTATACCGCTCAAAAATCATCCGGACACTGCTTTGAACTACTTTCAAAACACTAATGTACGTGGTGTCCGTGGCACAGTGGTTATATGCTTGGCCTAGCGATCATTCGGTCCAGAAGTCGAGCCCCGAAAGTGTCATTGGAAGTCGGCAGGAAGGGCATCCGGACTAAACAATCACAACGCTACAGATTAAAGTCTGACTGTGTCAGCACCGTCCTAGCCCCCTGTATGGGGAGTACAGTGACGTCAAAAAATCATTATTCTGCTTTAAACTACTTTTATCATACCTTCCGGTTAGAATTTCAACACCAAATTATGACGTGAACGATATTTGACTGTCGTACTCAGTTTTCAAAATTTTTGAATTTTGTGAGCGGTGATTCTTAAGATTATAAACATCTACTTTTCCTCAATGGCCTGCAGCCGTGAGCTACTTGTGGAATCTTAATGATTTCATATCGATGGAACAACAATCAACAATCAAAAAATGCTTCATTTTCATCATCTAATTCATAAAATTCTATGAAGTTGCACGTAGCCGATTTTTCAGACTTCAATTTTCTAACATGTTAAGTTGAAGCAACAAATCACATTTTGGAGCGCTACATTTTGAACTGCAGCGTATTTATGCCATGAGAGAAAGCCAGGATGTCAAAGCCACATGTTAATACAAAAGGAAGATAACACCAACTTATCCAGAAGCATCGACAAGAGAAACCAGGATGACTGCCACAATGGACGAAGACCGTTCACATCAGAAGAATTCCTAATTGTCATCACTTTTTTTATCAGTTTGCGTACAAACAATGGGCGCGTGGTAACCGTCATCCATAAAATGTGTGCTTTGGATTTCCGGGCTCGGTCGCCACTCTGAATTCAATATATTCCAGCAATATGCGATATTCACACTTCACAAACTTTAGGATACTATCACGTAATAGGACCTATCATTCCACAAATGGAAAACAATGTATAGGCCTAAAGATTGTCATTGTGAAAAAGAGCAATTTCCTTCTCATTCAGTAGTTTTTTTCTCAAGGACTCAAGCCTAAATACTGGGAAATACATTCTCAGCGATTAAAATAATTTTTCGTAATGTTCTTAACATCATAGTTATGCTCGTTAAAATTTTCGGGTCGGGTTCAAAATTGGTTCGTGTGGCAGGTGGTCGGGTTCGGGTTTCAATTCATAGCCTTTGTACATCTCAACGGCGCCAAAGGTGGCAAAGAATATTTTAGTGGACAGAGTACAAAATACTGTGGACTAAGGAATACCGTCGTCTTGTTCCAACCCAATTTCATACTGAACATAAAAATCGTGAAAACGGCACTTCTTTCCGACGATATAGTCGTTCCAATGATATTGTGAGTAATACCCACTTGTATCAAAGTGTGGATAAATGTCGACAAAAGTAATTGTGTTGTGTACAGACGTCTTTTATGTCCTTAAATCTTCAAGGAAAAGGACTATCTTCCGTCTTGTATAAATGTCTTCATGGAACTGCTTACTAAATTTGTTTCATGTTTATTATGTACAGTAGCGAATTCTACCGTCCTTAAATGCGCAGATGACATCAAAATGAATATTGAAATTAAGCGCTCTCATCCGGAAAAATCTGCCCAGCTACTGCAATCTGATCTGAACGCGGTGGCCATCTGGTCAAAGAAATGGCAACTGCATTTGAATTGAGAGAAATGTTCAATTATCTCATTTAGACATCACAATCCTGGCTCTCACTACAAGATGGAAGGACACACAATCCAGCAGTCTGATTGCGTTAAAGACCTTGGAATCCACATCTCGAAGAATCTCAAATTCTCACGGCACACCATCCTTTGTGTCAAGAAAGCCAACGTTTTTTCTGCCATCCTGCGGACTTTCATGTCAAGAGACCCTAACGTGCTTATGAGGCTTTACACCTCCCTAGTTCGTCCACACCTATGCCGTCCCAGTTTGGAATCCATTCTTATCCAAAGACATTATTCTGATCGAACGTGTGCAACGGCGCTTGACTCGGAATATTCATGGCTTAACTTCCATTCCATACGAAGAACGACTAAGAAAGACTAAGAAGATTCAGCTGATGTTGGACATCACTTAGTCTCTTCGAGTATATGACGTGATCGTTTTGAACGAATAATAGGAGCTATTCATTTTGCCAATAATTATGAAATTGATAAAAGTGAAAAAATTTCAAACTGAGACTACTAACGCATGACTGAATGCAAATTTTCGGACACATTGTACCTGAGAGACTCATGGATTGGGATGAAGCCATGATTTGGTGCTACGATTCCTACGGGAGTAAACAATATATTTGTGGCAAACCCACACGGTTGGGGTATAAAGCATGATGTCTTAGCACTGCAACATGTCATCTAGTGAGTTTTGATGTATATCAAGGCAAGTATTTTCTTTCATGACAAAACACATGCAGTTATGGCAGTCTAGTAGGAAAACATTTTGCACCTTTACTACACTTCTTCGATAATTTGCCTCATCCACACCTCAGTTACTGCTCCTATTTTGACAATCCTTTTTTGAATGTGGATCTTTTACTCGAACTGCAGAGGAGAGGCTACGATGGCATAGGCACCAAATCAGAAAACCACATATCAAAGACTCAAGTTAGCAAGAAAAAAGAGGTAGCCAAAGAGAAACGAGGTGCATGCGCTCATACTACAGATTTGAAAAATAATCTTTGTATTTTACATTGTATTTTACATTGGTAGTTTCCTTCATATCAGCATGTGATTCCATACATCCAATAGGAACTTATCAGCGATTCTCTCGCGCTAGCAAAACAAAGATTACCGTAGATATTCCTAATACCGTAAAGGTGTATGATAAGTTCATGGGCGGAACGGACCGCATGGACAAAAATGTGAATTGCTGTTGAGTTCTATCAGACATAAGAAATGGTATCACCAAATTTTTTTCTTGGACTGTAGATATTTCTATCCAAAATGCTTGGAATCTTCATCGAAGATGTGGTGGCAATTTGAGTTTGCTTAATTTCCGATGGCGGATATATTGTAATAAAAAGCAGATATATTGAAATATTTTTTTGGATCTTCACGTGCTTCATATAACTAGTGCTCGCAAAGATAATTGCATTTTTGAGAAAAAAATTATCGGTACTAATGGGCTAAATTTGAATGAAACTGATGCTTCTTGCTAAAATGTTTTGCGAACCGTGGCTGAGACAGACAAAACTTTATTCAGTATCATCCCCGGGCGATTCCCGGGCAAAACTGAAAAATGGCCGAAATTCCTGGGCTCCCGGGCGCGGCCGCCACCCTGTATTAATATTGCGTCAACTGATAGACACTAATAGATAAGAACGAACACTACTAAATTATTAATTTATACAAAAAAAGTGGCCTTAACATCTTGTATCTATGACGTATGTAAATTATTGTATATATTTGTTAATACACTAGGTGACATGCCACGCGTGATTCACGCGCAATTACGGAACACCTCAAACATCCATAGTTAAGGACATTCTATTCTTCTACCAGCGTACATACGCGGTGCACTAAGAGTCAGAAATCACTTGATCTGATGCTGTTAAAACATGGGGAATGTTTATGAATACGCGCGGGCGAGCGTTTACAGTTTGCGCGTCGTCTACGGTTGTCTGCGCTGCCGCTTGAACCACGGTTGAACCGCTAAGCATGTTCTGTCTTCCCTGAGCATGAAATTGAGGTCCTATCACATTGTTTAGCCTCTGATACATGCAGACACATGAGACGCAAAGTCTATATAACAGGACTGCCAACTATACTAACTTATATAACAGATATTGCAGCAATATTCCGCATAGCCACGTATGTTTGGGGTCATGTGTAATTAGGCGTGGTTCACGCATGAATTACGCGTGATTGAGCGTAGCATGTCACCTAGTGTATCCAGCGCTTGTATTTCAATGTGGTAACTAAATAAGATGAATAAGTAATCAAATAATTTATAGTCCATGAATTGTACTTAATTGATTATTGGTGCTCTTTTCTAAGTATATTTTCAGAAGTTAGCGCCACAACAAGCCGCAATGACATCTTTAAAGTAATGACATACATGCGTTGAAGTCTGTTTGAAGCAGGCAGTGCTAACTTTAGTGACTAGGAAAGGATTCAGATGCACTAAAATAGAGATAACATTATCTAAAAAATAAAGTGTGAGATAGAGTTTCACGAATGAGAAATTGAATTTCGCGAATGAGAAATAGGATTTCACCAATGAGAAATAGGGTTTCACGAATGAGAATTTGAATTTCACGAATGAGAAATTGGATATCGCGAACGAGAAAAAGGATTTCACGAATGAGAAATTGAATTTCGCGAATGAGAAATAGGATTTCACCAATGAGAAATAGGGTTTCACGAATGAGAATTTGAATTTCACGAATGAGAAATTGGATATCGCGAACGAGAAAAAGGATTTCACGAATGAGAAATTGAATTTCGCGAATGAGAAATAGGATTTCACCAATGAGAAATAGGATTTCACCAATGAGAAATAGGGTTTCACGAATGAGAATTTGAATTTCACGAATGAGAAATTGGATATCGCGAAAGAGAAAGAGGATTTCACGAATGAGAATTTGAATTTCGCGAATGAGAAATAGGATTTCACCAATGAGAAATAGGGTTTCACGAATGAGAATTTGAATTTCACGAATGAGAAATAGGGTTTCACGAATGAGAATTTGAATTTCACGAATGAGAATTTGAATTTCGCGAATGAGAAATAGGATTTCACCAATGAGAAATAGAGTTTCACGAATGAGAATTTGAATTTCACGAATGAGAAATTGGATATCGCGAACGAGAAAAAGGATTTCACGAATGAGAATTTGAATTTCACGAATGAGAAATTGGATTTCACGAATGATGATAAGTGTTTTATTCGATATGAATGAAAATCTTACATTTCAGCAAACATGCAGAAGTAAGTCAAGATGCATAATTGTGTAAAAATGATACAATTTAGCAGAAAAGCAATCACAGTTATACACGTATTTACAATTACATAAGCTACATTATCTCCTCTATACACAGACCAGATTTGATGGAATTATGAAGGTAGGTACAAACAGGTAAGAAAGCACGAGAACGACGGGATGACAACTGTAGTGGGACAGAATAATGTCCGGTATGTTTCAGTTTTTGAGGAAGCATATCATGCAAAATGTGTTGTGGATGCGATCAAAAATACGTAAGGCACTTTTTCGTCGACGAATCAACAGAGAAGTAAATTTATTATAATCACAATTGCTACCGCATATTATAAAATGAGCTTTCTTGTTCACTCTTTCAATCTGCTTCGTCAATTTACAATTCAAACCAACAAAAAGAGGTCTGCAATACTCTAAAATTCCAAGAATAAAAGAAGAATACAAAGCTAATAAATGATCCTTTGATAAATGAGATCGTAAATTGCAAATAAAAGGTCTTTGAGCAGCATTCTTAGTGATGATGTCAACATGACTACTCCATTTCATTGCTTCATCATACACAACACCAAGCAGTTTGATTTCAGGTTTCATATTCCATTCATCAGGAATCACAGCTTCAACACCTGACTTTTTAAAAAATATAGATTGTTTTTAAGTCATTCAGTTTCAAACCGTTGCGGTCGCACCAAATCTGCACATTGAGATATTCCTCATTGACCATGCTATTGTAGTCACTGTTTTTCAAAATGGGGATAAGGAGAGCGATGTCGTCGGCAAATTTGACCAAAAGATTTCCTCTGTTCTTCTGGGATAGACTTCCCATGCGGGCTGTAAAATATATATGGTGAAATCACCGAACCTTGCGGCACACCTGAAGAGGCATGAGAGAAGCTGCTCATTACTTCAGAATTCAAATATGTTCTCTGGAGTCTATTTTGGAAGTAACTGCCAATCCATTTCAAAAATGGAGTAGGGAAATCGGCGTCAACTAACGATTTCATGATGCATTCATGTCATACAGAATCGAACGCCTTTTGGATGTCAAATCATATTAGCATCACGCCTTGACATTCGCTGTAGTCCATAGAGGTTGTCACAAACTCTTGCACGATAAGGTGAGCATGGATAGTTCCGGAGCATGGTCGAAACCCAAACTGGAGCGATCCGTACATTTCGAGCAACTTGTCCTTTACAGAGTCGAGAACACAACGTTCGAGTACCTTGCTTAATATCGGTAGCAGAGAAATAGGTCGCAGTTGATCAATTTTCGAATTTTTGTCTTTAGGCACCGGGAGGACATTTGCTGTTTTCCATCTTGAAGGAACGATACCTCTTTGGACAGATAATGAAAAGATGTGAGATATAGGCTCAGAAAGAACAGATGCAGCAGAAGAGAGTACTTTCGGAGTAAGGTCATCACCACCGCCAGCCTTCGACTGATCCAGTGTAGAAAAGTGTCTGAAGACATTGAATGGACTCACGTCAATATTCCAATAAGTGCAGTGTTCGTACTGGCCGATTTCGCATTTTTCGCGCCCCGCCCTGCGATTCGCGCCCCCAACTAATTGGTCTAAGATACATGTATGCACGAGTGTAAGGTCAATACATACATTTTTCAAACATACATTGTATATGGAATTCATATAGGCATATTTACGGGTCAATTTCATAGGTCTATGACGATTTACAGCATTTATTAGATACCTTTGATGGAGTAGATGAAAACATAATTGATTAATGGATGGCCCTGCATGGAGCAGACAACCACATGATATTAATGAGATCATATACGAACATATAAGTACGTTATTATTGCTCAACTGAGAAATTAGGTGTGCGTGCTTGACGTCGCTCCGTCATTGTGAATCGGAAGTTACATTTTCTTGGATTTTTTATGCGTTCCCCGTCGGCCATTTTTGGAAATCATTTATATCATTCGACGCAGCTTGTGATCGTCGATACGACTGTGGTCATACTTCTTTGAGTGGTTACTTCGTTCAGGAATTATCGCCGTCTTTATTCGTTGGAACCGCATTTCTGTGACTTGCAGAGTGAGTGATATTCCACACTTATCGGTTGGCGTGGTGGTAACTGGAATCGCGCTTCGTACGGCTTATGCACGTGTTTTTCTGATATCCGGAATAACCACAGTGTTGATTTAGACAAGGTTTTGTGCTTGCACGGCGGTTTGGACGAAGTAGCTGAGTGGCAGTTGAGGTGTTCGCGGTTCGATTCCGCACGAGTACAAGTTTCTTTTTTTTCCACTATGAGTCAGCGTTCGTTGCGTTCCAATTCTGGTAATATCTCTCCAAAGCCTCTATCCTTAAGAGACATTCGTTCAATCGTCGAAGAGTCGAAGGTCGAAGTTTTGCAGTCTATCGAAACAGTGCGAGGTGAATTAGAATTGCTGAGAAGTCATTTGTTATCACTGGATTCCCGTGTTGTCAAGGTCGAAGCTGCAGTTTCCGAGACTCGAGATGTCCTAGATCAACATAAGAGTGATATTGGTACTCTAAAGTTGGCGGTTGATGACATCAGGTTGAATCAAATAAATTCCTTCAGTGATCTTTTGAATGAAGTCGAGGAGAGGGACCGTCGCAGAGATAATCTCATATTTCATGGATTATCTGAAAAATCGGATGATACTCTGATAAATCGTAAGCAACATGATCTAGAGCTGGTTCAAGAGATCGGGAATACGGTTGGTCTAACTAATTTTGAAATTGTGGAGACAACTCGACTTGGCAAAATCGCATCAGCAAGACATCGACCTTTGAGAGTGCGTTTCAAGAGCCGTAATGCGAAGACAAAATTCCTTCAAAAATCTAAACACTTGAGGGAATCGAATCAATTTCGAAAAGTTTTCATTCGTGTTGACATGACAAAGTATCAGCAAGAAGAAAGCTACCAACTTCGGCAAGAATTGCGAAAACGGAGGTCAGAGGGACAAGATGTTGTGATATACAAAGGAAGAGTGAGGTCTCGGGAAACCTTGCAAAATTTTCAAGGATGATTTTATCATATCCTAGATGTCCGTCTATTTTACTGACAAATGCGCGATCACTCTATTATAAGCTGGATGAGCTCCATGTGTTGCTGAGCAATCTTAAGCCAGGGTTTGCAGGTATGACTGAATCTTGGTTTACTGCGGATGTTCCTGATGAGCCTTTTCATTCAAAACTATGCTCTGTTTCGTGCCGACCGAATTTCACGACCTGGAGGTGGAGTCTGTGCGTATGTTCACGATTCTCTCAAACCCATCAGACTGCTACAGCCAAGTATTAATGGTATTGAATCGCTGTTTATTCGGTTACCTTTGAGCAATGTAATTGTATGGTGTTTATATGTTCCACCGAATTTGCCTGCAAGTATTCATTGCGAAATCGTGAAAGTTTAGTTCTCATTTATGACTGTATGCTGGAATCTTTCCCAGATGCTAGTTTCATCATTTGCGGTGACTTCAATAATTTGAATACGAGCTTTTTCCGATCCATCTTTGTATGTACAAATCGAGTTACCAACCCAACACGTGGAAATTCTACGCTGGATCAAATCTGGATATCCGAACAATTAGAGTCTACTTACCCACTCGATGCCGACGTCGGTTCTCCTCTTTCAACGTCTGATCATTGCACTGTTTTCTTGAGGTCCTCATTAGCAATCAGGGAGAGTGCTATAATCAAGACTGTATTTGACTATCGACATAATAATATCCAGAACTTCCTCAGATGCTTAACTTCAGCTTCGTTTGACAGAGTATACGGTGCGGTTAATGTTGACGAGAAATGCTATGCTTTTTACGAGGCATTTTTTGAGGCCTTGAGTGTTATTCCAAGAAGGCAAGTTATGATGACTCAGCAAGACAAATGTGGGTAACTCCTGTTCTAAAGCTGATGATCGAGGATAAGTGGGAGGCTTACCGAACCGGTAATTGGCCAGTTTACAACCACTTGAAAGAGAAAATAAAATTGGAAGTTTTGAAAGCCAAGAGATGCTGGAGCAACAAAATTCTAATGAGGGATAAGAATATCTGGAACGTTGTGCGGGAAATTAAAGGGGAAAGGAAGAACTTTCGATATCCTGACACTGGACCCGATGGTGACTGTTTCGTCTCTGAATTATCCAAAATTTTTGAATCGTGCTTTAATCATGAACCTGATGTTGATTTGGAAGTGCTTTCAGATGACTCGTGGGAAGTGCACATAGACTCGTTACTTGTTCATCGACATCTCTCAACATTAAGAATGCAGCAAGCAATGGGCTACGATGGTGTAAGTGCTTTTCTACTGCGTGAAAGTTCAGATGCAATATGTGATCCTTTAGCTCATATCTATCAGACCTCTATCAGGACACGGACGTTTCCCACATATTGGAAAAATGCTTACATAAAGCCTATTCCAAAATGCCGGAACCCTTCAATTTTTGATTATCGTCCAATTTCTCTGTTACCTATTGTTTCAAAACTTTTTGAGCGAATCGTCCTTTCATGCATGAAACACAATTTTGTCAAATCATTTGGCGTTGGTCAACATGCGTTTAGACCTTTAGGTCTACCACAAGTGCGCTAATTGACATTCACAACAGCGTTACGCATTTTTTGGAGAATCCTGACAATATGTGTGTCAGACTAACGTGCCTGGATTTTTCGAAAGCTTTCGATAGGATTCATCATAATCGTTTGTTGAATGTCCTCCTTGTGCAGAATTATAGTAATGGATTTATTTTGTGGCTGTGTTCTTATTTATCTGATCGAATGCAACGTGCATGTGTTAATGAAAGTATTGGGCCCTTAATAAATGTAACGTCCGGGGTGCCTCAGGGGTCTGTACTTGGGCCTTATTTATTTGCTATGTTTGCATCTACCTTGTCTGTGTGCTCAAATAGCGGTCAACTTATAAAGTATGCCGATGATTTTACCCTTGTTGAGTCCTGCACAAATGTTGAGCCCAATCCATCGCATTTATCAGTAATACAAGATTGGTCTTTTGCTAACAAGTTGAAGCTAAATCCTGATAAATGTAGACAGATGTTAATTCGTCGGAAAAAGAATGCCACTGTGTTGCCATATGATGGTATAGAATTGACATGTAAAATTAATATTCTTGGTGTGACTTTAACAGACAATTTGAAATGGAACGTTCATTTTGAAAACATTTTATTGTCAGTCAATCGTCGTCTACATGTGATACGCACATTGAAGCCCTATGTCTGTAAATCAAAATTGGTTGAAGTTTTTCATAGCTGTGTTGTCTCTCTCTACTTATGTAAGCCACTCCGCTTTTTTGTAGATTGTCATCAGAGATAAGTAATGAGATAAATAAATTTCGGAGGCGAGCGCATCGCATCATCTGTAATGAAGATTGTAAATGCCACATTATTCCTGATTTTGACAACATGCGCAAAGATCTGATTTGTAAATTTTTATTTAAGTGTCAGTCACCTGCTCACCCACTCCATGCTTTAGTGCCTGTCCGAATGACTCATTCTGGCAAATTTCGTTTGAATCCGTGTTTGACATCACGCCGACAAAACTCTTTCTTCATGTGGTCATGCATGCTGGCGAACAGTGAAACAAGCTTGTAAATAGTGTTTTTCTTCTATTTTTTCTGAGATTTTTGCTTCAACAAACGGTTTTTCTATTTCATTATACATATTGTTTAATTTACTTTTGTATAAATGATTGTCATTCTCTTACAATAAACGCATTACTTACTTACTTACTTACTTACTTATAATGTATTCATTCTAATTCGGTACTATAATATTTCCGCAACGTTGAATCAAATGAGCCTAAGGAATCCCGAAAATGCTTTTTCCAGTTCCAATTGGCTAGGATTTGGTTGTGGGGCCTTAGAAAAATGCCCGAAATCACTACAACCAAATCTGGGCCAAATGGAGCCGAACCAAAGACTAAAATCGGGGTGTTAGGGTCTGTCATACCTGACATTTTCTCGGTGTATTCAACGTCTTCGTTAAAATAACGTCGCTACACTTTCCATCTGGTACTGAAATGTAACATAATAAGTTTCATTAATACACCATAAGAGTTTATGCCCTATTTTCCTTGTGATTTAAATGAAGAAAAGATCAGAAATAAAAGTACACATGTAAGCAGTTTCATTCAATCAGGTACATGATGATCGAGCTGTGTTGAATCAAAATGCTGTCTAAAAGCGCTAGGCACTGATAAAGAAAATATCACTTCAATTTCTTGGGAGAAATAACTTTCAGTTCTTCATGTGGTTTTCGCTTCAAAGTACTAGTCATGAGCTTCTCAGCTACTGCTCGTTCCTTTTCTTCCATCTTCTCCTTCTCATCAAGCAGAGCTTTAAGGTGGTCCTCCTCTTCCTTTAATGACCGTAATGCCTCCTCCTGCATTTTCACGAGGCTTTCTTTCCGTTTCATGATATCGCTGATTCGCTTTTCATTGTTTTTGAGACCGGACTCTAACTCATTCAGCTTTGAATCATTTTTCTTTGTCTGAGTTTCGAAAGTTTTTAATATATCCTTCTCTGCTGCCTTCTTCTTCCTTGCTGCCTCTTCCTCCATCTCGCTCTTCAAACGCAGCTCATATGCTTGTTTGGCTTTGGCAACTTTCTCCAAAAGTGCCTGTGTCACTTCGAAGTTTCGCGATGAGATATTATTCGATGCCATGGCGCTCTTAATAACGACGATCGCATTTATTGTAGTCGCGGACAGGTTATTCCGTTTCTTTGTCACTAGATCAGGCAGCAAACTGAACACCCTCTCCACTTCTGCGTTTCCGTGGGGTAATGTCATCGTGACTCGAGCCAGACGACTCAGAGTTGGCATCTTTGAGGACATTTTCTGCCAGTATTCTCCAATGTCCATTGGCTTCTTGTTGTACCTTGGAGGAGTCGAGCTTCAACTTCAAGAGTAGAAATCTCGCTTTGAGGAACAATTTGGGGAAAGCACTTCGCAAGAGTCTTCGCCCAGTTCTCCAGATCAGCATCGTTCGAATGATGTGGGGAAAGAAATTGGCACGATTGAAGCACATCATTTTCAAACGGTAAGTACTTGAGGAGCTTTTCAGTTCCCTCCTGAAGAATCGCTTCACCCTTTCAAAAATGTAATACGCAGTGATGATAAATAGTCCCTTAATAAAATGTAGAATACGCAGTGATGATTACGGTATGTCGTAGTAGGTTTACACACTATTCCTATTTGTTAGTGTTATGTCAGGAAGGCATTTTCTGGAATAAGAAGGAAAATATTCAATTCTATTACTGTCATCAATCTGATACATAGTCGTAGACACATCTAACAGTTCCCAGTGATATATTATAGTCAAATATTTTTTGGGGAGCGAAAATATATGGGACAATATTGGGGCGCGAAAATATTTTCGGAATTTTCGCGCCCGCCTTCATTTTTCGCGCATTCGCGCCCCAGTACGAACACTGTAAGTGTCATTGTCAGGTATTGAGGACATGATAATTGACCAATTTGGTGACTCGACGAATTGTTCACTGAAAAATTGGTTTATTTCTTCTGCAGCAACAGAGGGACTGATGAAGGCATTGAGAATGTTTGAGAGAGGCTGTCTTTGCTTCTTGTTGAAGTACGAGTTGGCAATCTTCCATAGTCCATTCTTTGATTTTCTGGTGTTTTTCAGCCATTCTTCTTTCGCTTTCTCTATCATAATCTTGATTTTACTCTTATAATGATTGTACATAGCAAAATCCCCGGCTCGGAAGTACATATATCGCATATGAATTAGGCTCTTGATAACAGGTGTGATCCACGGCTTGTCTTTATTGGTCATTAGCACATAAGTAAAAGGGATCACTGCGCGAGCTCGAGAGACAATTTCGTAAAATTTCTCACATTTGTTTTCAACAGTATCTTCATTTCTATAAAATTGATGCCAAGGATACTGAGACAGCTCAAAAACAAAATTACAAATGTGACTATGGCGATAGTCGTATACCTTCGATACATGCACCACTTTGTTTGACGGATTACACGGGACCATCAAAACAGCCAAATGATCGGAACTGCCAAGAGAGGGGCAGGGAACAGGGGCTTGGTAATCCTCAACACTTACAGTATCCAAAAGAATTTTGTCTAGGATTGAGCTACCACGAGTATGAAAATTAACAAGTTGCTTCAATCCAACATCTAGTTCAATATCAGAGGTACAAAAGTGATTTAAATCTCCAGCCAACATAAATTTTTCGCAAGATTGATTTCTTGACATAAATTCAAAGTTTGCACAATTTTTTTCAAAAATGTGCCTGTACTGATCTACTTTAAGACTTGGTGGCACATAAATTGCCAAGAGTACAAAATTCAAAACAGGAAAACGCAACCATATGAATTCCACAAAATTACAACTCATGTCAATATTAATGACATTGCAATGAAGATGATTGCGCACAAATATACAGACACCAACCCCTCTACGACCTCTTCTATCACATCTAAAAGGGGACAGATAACCAGGTAGCATGATCTGGTCGTCCCGAACGTTGTCACTGAGCCAGGATTCACATATAATAATAACATCTGGACGTAGCACACTGGAAACAATGCAAAGTTCATCATATTTTGGTAAAACAGACTGTGCGTTGGCAAGGAACACTGATGGCAATGTCTTGGAGTTTGATAAAATCAATGGAGAAAATTTTTCACATTTTCTTTTTTTTCATAAGTTTGCCTCTAAAAAATGGCTACGTTTTCTCCATTGGCTCTCCTCTCTGCCAGCTCTTTCCTCAAGGATCGATGAAATTCTTGTTGACTACGAGTTAGGTCTTTGTTGATATACACACTCTTATATTGATCCATATTTCGAAGGGAGGACGCTTTGCAAAGAATTTCATGTTTATTTGAACACGTCACTTTCAGCAATCTTCGGGAATCCTTTTTTGGTTTGCCTAGTCTCTGTACATCAAACTCCTTCGAATCACAAAATATTCCAATATCTTCGACCAACTGTTTTACAGTTTTTCTGTCTTTTCCTTTCCTGTCATCCACTGAAAGGGCTTGGTCTTCTTGTAGACCAGATATAATTAGATTTTCTCACGTAGGCGCCATTGCTTAGCCTCGAAAAGAATGTCCTCAGTTTGGATGGCTGGTAATGGAGATTCTTTTAGGGAGTCTATTTCAATTTGTTGGGCAGTCTGAATAGTCTGAAAAATTTACATTCTCTCTTCAATCTTGTCAATTCTGCGGATAGCTTCGACAACCGAATGCCGCAGATCGTCGATTTTTTTGCTTAGTGCATTAACGATCTCATTTTTGTGCTCATTGAGAAGCAACTTTATCACTTCCATAGTAGCATCATTCACAGTGCCAGATCGTGTAGACATTGGTGGTGCCATATATCCGTCCTGCACAAGGAAAAACCAAAATTGACGCAAAAATTGCTAAGTCTCAAACGGGACTCGACCACACGATATTCAGGTCGCTATGTGAAAGCTAGCCCCTGCGCTGTCACCACTGGAGTCGAATGTAGGTTGATAGATCCACCTATTCCGGTATTTCAGAAGTCTTGTGCGTCTTGTTTGCAATTTTCGATGACGCTGAAACGGACGTGAACCAAATACTCACGCTTGTTATTGCAACGACAACAAAGCGCCGGCAGCAGCAAGAGAATAACCAGTGAACCGAAGTCAGACGAGGAAGCACTATAATTCCTTTAATGGGATCTTAGCGAAAAAGGGACGACTGAAGGAGCACGAAACAGTTACCAATGCACAGATGAAGCGACGACAGATATGACGAAGAAAAATCGGCGAAAAACGAGGCACAGAAACCGGAGAAATCACCAAATGATACGGATCAACACGAGAGATCAGCCGAGACACAACCGCACGCTAGCACGCTCTTTGCTATTTGCTCTTTGCTCTTTGCTTTACCGAATGAGAAATAGGATTTCACGAATGAGAAATAGGGTTTCACGAATGAGAATTTGAATTTCACGAATGAGAAATTGGATTTCGCGAATGAGAAATTGGATTTCACGAATGAGAAATAGGATTTCACTTATGTGAAATTGGATTGGAAATGGTATAGATATCCCACAATGGTTAGAAATAGAAGGCTGGAAGAAGCTCTTAGTATTCCTCTTTCAAAAGGAATTTCCCTGATTCACGGTCTTTCAGAGAAAGCGAAAATAGACATAAACGGCTGCTGAAAATAACGCAACAATGTGTTCTCAGCAGCGTTTTCAACTTTCGAAAGAATTTTTCCTTTAATTTGCTTTCTCTTGGCGTTAGAATACTAGCAACATTTTCTATGATGCAGCAAGGAATGTAGGATTGCATACACGCATCAAATACATTAACATGCGTACTTCTTTTTGTCAGGATATTCTGTGAATTTCCATTTAATTCTATCTACATTTTCAATCACTCAAAAAGAAAATACAAGTAACGGAGACAGAACTGTTCAGACCCATAGATGCCGCTGTATGTAGAAATGTATTGATATAAACTTACCACATGTTGCTGGAAATCTGGTCCTGATATCTGGTATGGAACTCTGTATAATCCTTTTTGCAAGAGGCTGCCCTTTAGTCTTTCATCTGTGCCACGTTCAAAGAAACAAAATGTGCTGACTATATGCTCCTCGAGCGCAGCAGGAATCCTTCTGTTGTAAATCACAGCAGTGTTTAAGTTAAGTAGATCATGCGAATTGGAGTGGACGAAATTTGCTAATATTGGTACATCAGACACTTCCCGATCCTCTAGTCATCATGTCGGCGCAGCCGTCACTTAGCAGATGGGTGCCGACAACTCCTGTGTCGGCATTCACTCAGTGCGCAGACATGGTTGACAGCCAACACTGCCCGACTATTTGACGAGGCAACGCCGACGATTTTTTTGACCGGGAACCCATTGAATTGCTAATTTAGCAAACATTAAATCTCCAAGGCTGTCATGAGAATCTGTGAAATACCATCATTCCTTCTGCATTGCAATCATGGTCACTCGATTCCGCTGTAATTTCTGCAAAACTGTAAAAATTTGCATATCTCACATTTGGTGACAATACCACCTGTCACCCTTGAGTTCATTGGGGATTTAATAAATGCTGAGTTGCCACTATACCTAATATAACCTACTCCACAGTTCATAAAAATTCATTCATCAACTTGATTTCCAGATGTTCTAAATGATTCTAATTCTTTTATCTTACAGTGAGACTCGGCCAGAAAATCACGACCCGGTATCTCCTAGCATACTTCGCCATTCCATGCAGCCTATTCAGCCACTGCTTCGTTCAGCATATGCTTCGTGTTGGATATGTTGTTTGGAACGGCTTATACACGGCTATCCGACACCGGATACGTGAAAGTGCTGAAAACATTTTGCGAGGAATTCAGATTTCGGTTCAAATGGAGATGAGCAGGATAACAAAGATTGCAGGGGAATCCTTCAGATATTAATCGACAGACTCAATATGGAGGATCAAGTTCAATTAACCCTCCGAAGTTTCTGGCGATGCGGGAATTGCCAATTCACACTCAGTGAGAATGTCTCATCGGAAGGCTACCATCAGGGATTCGTGGGAAGTGGCAGAGGCTCCCACTAACGATTTCTTCGCAACGGTTGCGAAGCAAGTTTCTAAGGTGCGATGCCATCCATACATACGCGCAAAAATTGGAAATCGACAAGACGTGTTATTGGACAATCATAAATATCTGATACACTTCCTCAACATTAATAATTCACTGGTAATGCTCCAGCTGAGAGCATGTTCTCGCGAGATTCATCATAACACAATGCAGCTCTGCAATCTTCTATAGAAGTCACGCTCTCATTGTGAGTGATGATCTTTCACGAGTATTACAGTAGTTCGCAGACACAACCGAGAGAGGTGACCTCTCTAATCATATTCGCGCCGGCCACTTCGCGTACTATAACATTGCTCGCATAGAGGAGTGTTGTTCAGTTTCGGAGTGTTTTCTCAGTGTCAAGACAGCCTTGAAGATTCAATGTTTGTTAAATTAGCAATTCGATGAGTTCGCGGTGAAAAAAATTGTCGGTGATGCCTCGTCAAATAATCGGGCAGTGTCGGCTGTCAACCATGTCGGCGCACCGAGTGAATGCCGACACAGGAGTTGTCGGCATCCATCGGCTAAGTGACGGCTGCACCGACATGATAATTAGATGATCGGAAATTTGATGAGTTGCTATAACTTTCATGCTGAGCCTCATGAGTATTTTCTTATGCGTGATCATGTCATATGCAACCTGCTACTTGCATAGCATAATCACATAATCAAAGACAATGATTTCAATTAACTTTGAAAGATGTAAATGGGTCCACATCATTATTCGGATTCTATAAATGAAACATGAATTTAGTGAATCATGAAATCATGCCTGTGAAAATTGAGCTTGAAATTTCAGCCACGAAAACACGAATAAGATCGCGACTTTTACATGAAGACTTCCATTATCACGGATCATGAAACTACCTTGATCATTAGTTTAATTTCTGCTTTGTTAGGATGCTTTTAGCAAATATTCATTCCTTTTGATATCCAACTTGCTTCATACTACGTACCGTATATAGGAGAGTCATATCTCGGTAGCATATAAATTGGCGAAGTTTTGACTTTATTGAAACTACTCAAATAACTTTTTGGACCACGGGAACGCAATCTCCGCAAAAAACAATCTATTGATACAAAAATTTTCAATGTATACAGACACTTTTTGAGTCATGCGTGATGACCTCAAACTCTATGGCTAGAAAGGGAGACAAAGAGTCTTGTTTTTAGAGGAAAGCACTGAATGTGAAGTATTTCATGTGATTTGATGGGTTTCTCACAACAGTTTCTGCTGAAGTTTCGAAAGTTCCTCACGTCATCAATCATCATTCACATCAGCTGTTCTGAGTAACGTTGTTACCGATATTTTAAATTCCGTCATAAAAAGACGTAGACAAACAGTTGGAAAAAACACTTCAGAGATTCAGAAGTGCCAGGCCCATAAAGTGCAACCCGATGTCTATGGATATAACAGTTTTATTGCTCCATCAAGCAAATCTGAGTTACAGCATCCAACAACTTGACTGTAGAAATTTCGGACTCCATGAAATATTCTTGCAAGGAAGATTAATTCGGGAAGAATATATGAGACACATAAAACTGGTCATGTTCAGCAGAATGTGTGACTCAAGTGTAGCGGATGACTGACATTTTAAAGGATGGATGAAGCCATGTCTGTGGGAAGAAGCATGGGAAGAAACTTGATTGATATCGAGACAAACTACAAAGAATTTGCATTTAGCTTTTGAATCACGAGATCATTGCAGTCCATGAATGTAATCCCGCTGAGGCTCTTTAGTTGACGCGGTCATGTGTTTGAATGCCTCTAAGCTGCATGTCTGCGGGCTCTTCATAAATGAAAACTCTGCCGACAGAAAATTGAACCGACTTATCTTTTCTGCCCATGGAACATTCAGCCGACTTTATGAACGACGGAATAACACATAAACCGACTGAATATTCTGCCAGTGTCGGTGTCGCTTCGTAGTTCGCATAGTCAGCTGAATCGACAAATCGATTCAATGTTCTGTCGGTGGAATATTAGTTAAGGAACAGCACAGAATATTTTTGTTTAGGTTTGGACTCTCTTATAAAGCAGCGCAGATTCGATATCCTGTTTCGGATTGTCACAACATCCTGCTTGAGAAAGTTGAGGCTGGTTGCTCTACATTGAGGTTAGTACTATCGTGGATTAGACTGTTTTGATGCATTTTTCTACAGTGGCACAAAAGTTGTCCATTTTGATGAACGCTTTGTTTGATCCTGGAGTTATAATTTAATTACATTTAGTCAAATGAAAAGCAGGAAATGGAGACCTGAGACAACAAGATCCGTGAGCAGTGTTCGTACTGGGGCGCGAATTCGCGCCCGGGCGCGAATTCCGTAAAAACGGGCGCGAATGCGCGAAAAATGAAGGCGGGCGCGAAAATTCCGAAAATATTTTCGCGCCCCAATATTGTCCCATATATTTTCGCTCCCCAAAAAATATTTGACTATAATATATCACTGGGAACTGTTAGATGTGTCTACGACTATGTATCAGATTGATGACAGTAATAGAATTGAATATTTTCCTTCTTATTCCAGAAAATGCCTTCCTGACATAACACTAACAAATAGGAATAGTGTGTAAACCTACTACGACATACCGTAATCATCACTGCGTATTCTACATTTTATTAAGGGACTATTTATCATCACTGCGTATTACTGGCAGATAATGTCCTCTAAGATGCCAACTCTGAGTCGTCTGGCTCGAGTCACGATGACATTACCTCACGGAAACGCAGAAGTGGAGAGGGTGTTCAGTTTGCTGCCTGATCTAGTGACAAAGAAACGGAGTAACCTGTCCGCGACTACAATAAATGCGATCGTCGTTATTAAGAGCGCCATGGCATCGAATAATATCTCATCGCGAAACTTCGAAGTGACACAGGCACTTTTGGAGAAAGTTGCCAAAGCCAAACAAGCATATGAGCTGCGTTTGAAGAGCGAGATGGAGGAAGAGGCAGCAAGGAAGAAGAAGGCAGCAGAGAAGGATATATTAAAAACTTTCGAAAATCAGAAGAAAAATGATTCAAAGCTGAATGAGTTAGAGTCCGGTCTCAAAAACAACGAAAAGCGAATCAGCGATATCATGAAACGGAAAGAAAGCCTCGTGAAAATGCAGGAGGAGGCATTACGGTCATTAAAGGAAGAGGAGGACCACCTTAAAGCTCTGCTTGATGAGAAGAAGATGGAAGAAAAGAAACGAGCAGTAGCTGAGAAGCTCATGACTAGTACTTTGAAGCGGAAAGTACATAAAGAACTGAAAGTTATTTCTCCCAAGAAATTGAAGTGATATTTTCTTTGTCAGTGCCTAGCGCTTTTAGACATCATTTTGATTCAACACAGCTCGATCATCATGTACCTGATTGAATGAAACTACTTACATGTGTACTTTCATTTCTGATCTTTTCTTCATTTAAATCACAAGGAAAATAGGGCATAAACTCTTATGGTGTATTAATGAAACTTATTATGTTACATTTCAGTACTAGATGGAAAGTGTAGCGACGTTATTTTAACGAAGACGTTGACTACACCGAGAAAATGTCAGGTATGACAGACCCTAACACCCCGATTTTAGTCTTTGGTTCGGCTCCATTTGGCCCAGATTTGGTTGTAGTGATTTCGGGCATTTTTCTAAGGCCCCACAACCAAATCCTAGCCAATTGGAACTGGAAAAGGCATTTTCGGGGTTCCTTAGGCTCATTTGATTCAACGTTGCGGAAATATTATAGTACCGAATTAGAATGAATACATTATAACTAGGGTTTCTCCTATTCCCGAAAATTCTATTCCCGCGTTACAAAGTGAATGAATGATATCTGTGAAAGATTTTGATCATCATTGATTATTTTGAATTCAAAATGAATTACATAGTTGATCACAGAATAGACAGATGAGGGATAGATATCCTCATCCGCACTATACGATGAATAAGCATGCGTACATAACAATCGTAGATATCTATAATTTTTAATCCATCGCCGTTCTTATGGAAACATTCACTCTAGGAAATGCAAGTCCCCGGTATACCTCAATTAATAAGTAATTACTGTAGCTACATGCAATTGACCCCTATCGGGCCATGCCGAAAGTTGTCTTCCATGCGCGCTCATTCAATTCAGCTGAGTACATAGATCAAGGAATATACACGAGGCTGCCCAAATTCATTTCACAAATGAAAAGTTGATGTGTCACGACCGGTTTCAGTCTATTTCAGACCATCTTCAGGTGTATGTACAGACATGAAAAAATCGACTTATATACTAAAATGATTAAAACTAAAGGAGAAGTGATCAGTAAAATTTCGTCGGTCACAGAAAGACCCTCAGCTTGTATGACGAATCGTGTTCATTCAATGTTCTGTCAGTGCTATGGCAAAGTGCAATACTTTCAGCTATTTTCGTGTACTTGGTTTTGTAGATTATCGTAAAATCGTCAAAGTCCGCATTGTGCAGATGTTTAGAAATTTCAGTTTCATTAGGAATGCCGCGAATATGTTCTTTCATTCTAGTGTAGAGATGACGCTTAGTCTCACCAATATAGCTGCTTGAGCACAGCTTACAGGAAAATTTATAAACTACATCAGAGGAGAGACTAAACTTCAACTTGTCTTTGTTTGGAAAAAGGTTAGCAGTCTTAAGTGTTCTGTAAGAAACAATAATTTTATGATTCGCTGAAAGGAATTTGTTCAAACTATCAACAGTCTTTCTGGTTTGGCTCTCAAGACTTTTGACAAAAGGGAGGCGCCAGTATATGTTTTTAATATCACGATCGCTAGGTTGGAAATTGTCAACATTATTTTTAATTCTATCGATTTGATCATTAGAGTAGCCATTGGCAATGAAAATACTTTTGATGACAGAGAAACTGTTTTCATAGGCATTTCGACTGCCACTTAAACGCTTAGCTCGAATAATCAAGGCGCGAATAGCCGAGGTTTTATAGCGAACAGGAGCATGAGCACTGTTTGGAATGTACAAACCAGTGTTAGTATCTTTTAAATGCCAATGATAATTCAGAGAATTAGCATTTTTAGTGACCATGACATCAAGGAATTTCAATTGATTATTGACCTGTTTCTCACAAGTAAAACGAATGCTACTGTGAATATTGTTAACCCTTTCACGACGGCTAATTTTTTTTAAAAAACCCAGAAATCCTAGAAAATTGAAACGTTAGAAAATATTCTTTTCTTTTTTATATTAGTCATAATTTTTACTTGATATTTTTCAGACGGTTTATTTTTAACATTTCCGTGACTTTATTTTCAAGTTTTATTTGAATTTATTTTGAAATTTTCACGAATATACTCGATTTAGGCAGTGTAGTGTATAAATGATGCCGTTATTTCTAAAATCATAATTTAAAGCAATTTTTAGTAGAATTGTATACCCAGTATTCATTTTCTTTAGGACTAGTTTTTTTACTCAGATTTAATTTGTAGAGATGCCTTAAAGTCATAGAATACGTAATGTAGATGAAAAAGCGAAGTCAGCGGCAATAAGTTGATGTTTCCATGTTAAATGAATGTTGAGCCAAATCATCTACCTCTGTTGTATTAGGAACATGGTTCTCAAAACTCCATCCATCAAAATGTTCAAGGTCATTCGCTGCATCATACGAGTCACTATCGGTTTCCGAAGATACATGATCATCACTTTCAATATCAGAGGCGTTAGATAAATCAGACATGTCATCGTCTGATATGTCGGAGTGATCATCAAGATCAACATTATTACGTATGTTGTTGAAGCCTTGTAGATTACTAATGCCAATATTTTTTGCACGACGAGTTGGTCTGGAGTCAGACATTCTTCAATAGTGAAAGTGAGAAATCTTTCACCCAGTTTAACGGAAATGCGTCATTACAATCGAGCTTTCTTATTCATTCACACTTCACAGATGCAGACATATGCCATGCTCGATAATGATTGGTCGACAAATTTCGTACACGTCATTGAGAGACTGAATCAGTGGTAATGAGCTAAGAATAGCATAGTATTAATGAAATCATCGACAAACTCACGAAAATAACCGTATTAGCGCCAATATTGAGGCCCGAGTATACTCGTGATAGTGCATAGCGCATCACGAGTATACTCGTTTTAGACGCGAAGGGGTTAAGAGAATGCAAAAACTTTTCAAAAAAAAAAAATATCATCAACATACCGACGATAGTACATGGGGAAATCAATAATTTTGGAATCAATTAAATTCATCGCAAAAGAGGCCAGAGTTGGGCCGAGGATCGATCCCATGGCAACGCCTTCGATTTGATGGTATAGATTATCATTAAATTGGAACATATTTTTGCACGATAAATTTAGGAGGGAAATCAGGGTTCCTTTATCGACCGGAAAGCTGGTAAAATCAATTAGACTATAAATATGATTGAAAGTATCATCGAGAGGAATACTCGGAAATAAGCTCACTACATCATACGAAACCATATAAAAATGGTCATGAGATATATCTTTGATCGAATCAACGAATTCGAAGGAGTCTTTCAGATCTAAAGAGCGAGGAATGTATAGTTTCAGAATTTGATTCAACCACCTACTTAGGCTAGTATTGTAGGCTTTTGGCATACTTAAAATAGGCCGTAAAGGCGGATCGGTACGCGATTTGTGTATTTTAGGCAGGCCATAGAACCTGGCTGGCTGACTACCAGTGCTTCTAACTTCACTATAAACACTTTCTGGAAGCTTGCCTTTTTTCTTTAAATCAGACAGGCTACGGTTGAACCTCTTCTCCGCAATAATGAATTGACTTTTGTCTTTGGTAGACGGTTTCAAATTTTTGAATTTGCTACGATCACTTAGAATTTCATGAATTTTATCATTATACTTGTGTTTATCCATAATACACACGCCGTTACCTTTGTCAAACTTGGTAACGTGAAGGTTTTTTTTTTTCGCTAAAGTACGGAGAGTTTTGATTTTATCAGTCAAGAACTTTTGGCGAGACTTGTCATTAATGTAAGTGTAAGCTAAAGACTTGAATTTGGAACGAACACGATCCTCATCTTCCTTACTCAAACTTAGTTTCGCAACATTGTTGAAAACAACTTCAGTTTCTGTTTTTACATCAAGCGCATTGACCTTTTGAGGCCAGCACATGGAAAAGCCCAAACTAAGAGCCTGGGTTTCTTCTAGACTGAGTTCATGACTGCTGATGTTGACGATGCCGCTACCATCCACATTTGAAGGTGAATTACATCGCCTTGTTCTGTTGATTAGATTTTGGAATTTCTTGTTATGTCGAATTGAGATTTGCTGGAGATTCTTCTTGTTGTAGTGCTGAATTATTGTGACCATACTTGTCCATGTTGCTTGATGCTGTTGCCGCAGTAGAGAGACTTGTTCTTGAAGATTTTCGCAGATTTGCCTTGCTGACTTGATCTCCTTCCTGAGCTCCTTGAGTTGAAATTTCTTGATATTGGAATTGAGACAGTTGAATCTCGAAGGAATTTTGAAGTACATAAACTTAGGGATCACTTCGTTATTATGACACTTTTCTAAGAACTTCAACCGTAGGGGACTAGTTTGGTGTTTCATCCATGGCTTCTGTGCAGACTTTACCTGAGGTAACCAGCTTGGTTTCAGGGAGGACTTCAGTGAATTGTACGCGAGGCTGCCCAAATTCATTTCACAAATGAAAAGCGCCTCGCGTACAATTCACTGAAGTCCTCCCTGAAACCAAGCTGGTTAGCTCAGGTGAAGTCTGCACAGAAGCCATGGATGAAACACCAAACTAGTCTCCTACGGTTGCAGTTCTTAGAAAAGTGTCTTAATAACGAAGTGATCCCTAAGTTTATGTACTTCAAAATTCCTTCGAGATTCAACTGTCTCAATTCCAATATCAAGAAATTTCTACTCAAGGAGCTCAGGAAGGAGATCAAGTCAGCAAGGCAAATCTGTTGGTTTGTACATTCCAAACAGTGCTCATGCTCCTGTTCGCTATAAAACCTCGGCTATTCGCGCCTTGATTATTCGAGCTAAGCGTTTAAGTGGCAGTCGAAATGCCTATGAAAACAGTTTCTCTGTCATCAAAAGTATTTTCATTGCCAATGGCTACTCTAATGATCAAATCGATAGAATTAAAAATAATGTTGACAATTTCCAACCTAGCGATCGTGATATTAAAAACATATACTGGCGCCTCCCTTTTGTCAAAAGTCTTGAGAGCCAAACCAGAAAGACTGTTGATAGTTTGAACAAATTCCTTCCAGCGAATCATAAAATTATTGTTTCTTACAGAACACTTAAGACTGCTAACCTTTTTCCAAACAAAGACAAGTTGAAGTTTAGTCTCTCCTCTGATGTAGTTTATAAATTTTCCTGTAAGCTGTGCTCAAGCAGCTATATTGGTGAGACTAAGTGTCATCTCTACACTAGAATGAAAGAACATATTCGCGGCATTCCTAATGAAACTGAAATTTCTAAACATCTGCACAATGCGGACTTTGACGATTTTACGATAATCTACAAAACCAAGTACACGAAAATAGCTGAAAGTATTGCACTTTGCCGTAGCACACACAGAACATTGAATGAACACGATTCGTCATACAAGCTGAGGGTCTTTCTGTGACCTTCGCAATTTCTGTGACCGACGAAATTTTACTGATCACTTCTCCTTTAGTTTTAATAATTTTATAAGTCGATTTTTTCATTTTTGTACATACACCTGAAGATGGTCTGAAATAGACTGAAACCGGTCGTGACACATCGACTTTTCATTTGTGAAACCAAGGAATATAGTTCAAAATTTGTAAATCTATGTAAGATGCAAGAATTTCCATTTGCAAGGCTGCTGAGATGACTTACACACATACATGCTTTCAAATGATTAAGATGTCACTCCATTGTTGATGGCACATTCGTCAATTTTTTTCAAAAAGTGACTACACTAGTCGACATAATTGCGAAAATCTTTAATTGTAATAAAAACACAAATTGTAAATATTGCTATAAATTGAATTTTGGATTGCAGATATTACAATAAATGCTTCATAATGCAATTTTTCTAAGATCTGCAACAAATTGCAATATTTATACTTCTGATTTTGTTTTACCATAAAATTGGAAAGATTGTAAAAAAAATGCATGGGCCTGATTAATTAGGCCTACAATAACCTTTGGGATGAAAACATTGAATTTTGATTCTTGAACTTGCTTTTATTAATCATTGTAAGTAGAGCAATTTTATTTAACACGCGCCTTAATTTTTTGATCAAAAAGTTCAAGTCATTAATTTTTATGGTGGTTTGGATGGACAAATTTTAGGTGTAGATTAGGAATTTCTATACGAGAACCACACCATTGTTCAATTACATTGATTTTCGTAAGTTTGACCGTCGGTCTTTTTACATCGCCCATATTTGTAGAGCATTGGATTGTTTTCTACCATCAAAAGTAATTATTTTATCAGACCCTCAACAATAAATGCATATTTCGCAAGAGGAACAAACATGATATATAGTGAAATTGCCCTTAGGAACAAGATAAGATCGTGCATCGAGAGACGATGCAATACCCATTACTATAGTGTAGAATGTGATGAAAAAATAGGGAAAACGTGAGGGAAGGAATGAAACTCAACGCAAGGTGACCAGATTTTTTTATCCAAAACCGGGACACCTTAGGAAAATCGGCTTTGCATTCGATTTCAATGTTACTGTACATAAATAGCTCTAAACTGACATCATTTCGCAAGAGATATTTCATGGAATTGCTAAATATCTACGTTTGAATAATGTCTTCTGAAAGGTTGTCTTCACGAAGGAAATAACTTGGCCGCTTTATGAAAGTATGAATTCGGAATCTATGTTTTATAATAGGTGTAACAAATTACAATGTCGTAATGTCATCCGTCAATTTTCGTCAATTTTTAAATGCCATCCATTAGGCAGATTGCCACGTCGAAACCTTTTCTCCGCTTTCGAGGAGGAGTGTTCACTACGAAGTTATCAGCAGATGCCTGATGCAAACCGTCGGTAGCACCTGCTCCGACACCACCTGTGGCAGCACCTCCCGTCATTGTATTTACAACAAAAATACCACCATTCATTACAAACAAAGCTTCTGTGATTGTTAAAAGCCTCGTACAGATGCAGTGTAGCAGGGCTCAGGTAGTCAATGTTTGTATGCTTACTCCCGAAACACTGGAGTGGAGCTTTACACTCCGATACAAATACATTGATTGCCGATGAATGGCGAATTTGAAACCTTTTTGGAATTGTAAATCCGCTGATTCTCTTGCAATTACAAAATATCCCTCTGAGTTCAGTAAAACACATTTGAATTTTAAATAAAAGCCATAGCTGCATTATGTATTCGGCCTATTTGTAAACTAAAATTTAAAAACGTTCTTTAGTAATTCAACTCTAACTTTACTATCACCCTCATTACATGTATTTCATAAAGCATGACTGATTCACAGGCTTCCCGTTGAGAAGTGGGATTCCCATTGGGATTGGGCCATCAAAAATTAAACAAGTTAGCACTACCAGGTCTTGTCCACGAAAGAAAGGACATGCAAGCAAAAATTAAGAAAATCTGTGAGCATATGTTTCATCTTAGCCCATTATGGACGGAATTTATTCTTTATTACTGAAAGGTGCTTCAATTGATAATTAAGAGGTATGTTTTGGAAGTACGATGCTAAAATAATGCAGTGACATCTATAGAACACTATAGGCCAAATGTTTTTCTTCAGGTCTACACCTTTTTAGTAATAAGCCTAATTGAATTTGTGGTTTTGTTTTCCTCTTTCATTCCATCCTCGAAATCAAGTTTACATTCATTTGAAACTTGAGATTCAGATTATCGCACATCGTTATTTCTTTCTGATCTACTGACGTGAATACATGTAATTGTGAAACTACCAGCACAACGAAAAAAATTCAGCAAAATTTGCAAAAGGAATGATAATTTAAAAATAAAGAGGAAATAAAGGATAAAGTGAGAAAAAATGAGAAATGAAGGATGATTTTCGGAAAAGCGGAAAATAAAGAAACTCTTGGTACCACGTTCGGATTTAGAAATAGGCATGGAGGCCTTATATTAAATCGAAAATTCTTGGAAATGTTTCTTTGAGAAGATTAAGTGGGAGTGAACGTAAACCTAATTTTAATTGAAGTCATCAGTAGAGCTGTGAAATTTGATTTTGCGTATCAGAATTGTTTTGTCAAAAACGTCGGCGTCCGGACCTTTACTCTCGTGGACAAGCCCAGCAGAGACCACACATTATTCTGAAGAAACTGACCAACTAACAATATTCCTCAACTGAAAGAGGCGCAAAAAGAATTCCATCAATCCCTGGATCCAGCGAGGATTTAGACAATAATTGGTGAAACTGAATAATAATTTTCCCTAAGCGTCGACGCATATATGCCCAGACCCAGTATGAGCTCTGGTGTATCTCGATATCAGTAACGAGTACAAAATCCGTTGAAATCTCTGTTGATTTCGGGAAATGTAGACCGTCAATATCTGGGGAGGCAGTGAAAAGGGTTCTCGATTACGAGGACGAGTAGGCCAACTATGCATATGTCCAAGTACCTACTTCGAACAAGTTCTGTAGAGATTTTTGTAATCAATCATTTGTTTAAAGGATTGATTGATTGATTCATGCTACCAATGTCATCCTCAGTAAATAAATAACTTATCATTATTGAGGATGTTGCAAAGCTTTAAGGTTTTTTATACAGACCGTTTCCTAAATCGTTGCACAGCCCAAAAATTCCTACATATTTTGTATAGACTATTCTCATCAAATTGAATTGCAAACTGATAACTAATTTCTAAATTGATTTACTTGGTCAGCCGAGACACTTGGTTTAGAAAGCAGTGTGGTTTGCCTAAATAAATGAAGTAATGAGTGATGGTTTGTTTTGTTATTTTGAGATAACATGTTGACCCTCTTATCACTCACTGTCGTGTCATCATTGATGAGCTGCTCTTGTCGATCCAGTTATCGGACGCAGGCGTCAGCATTCCTACGGCGTGAAGAGAATGTTCTTGTTTATTGTCAACAGGTGCAGACGAGACAAGCCCTCCTCCGATCTGAGATTAAAAATCTTCTGATCTGAAGTGAGGGAAATGATGACTCAACCAATGACTGAGCATGGGAATGTTACACATTTGTTTGTTTACAAATTCCTACGGCGTGAAGAGAATGTTCTTGTTTATTGTCAACAGGTGCAGACGAGACAAGCCCTCCTCCGATCTGAGATTAAAAATCTTCTCATTTTAAGTGAGGGAAATGATGACTCAACCAATGACTGAGCATGGGAATGTTACACATTTGAAGCTTGCCAGTGAAAGGATGGGCCGATTTTGATAAAACTTACATATACTCGGAGCTGATTAGACAAGCATTCTTTTAAATCCAAACTTGAAAACTCCAGCATTAATGCAACAAAATATGTTTTTAAAAGTTGTGTGCAGTTGACCGCAGAAAACATTGTTTCATCAAACAAATAGCACAAAATCAGGTGAAAGTGTTAGCCGAAAGAAATTGTGCCAGATGTTGTCGAAATTCGAAAAAATGAAAACTGATCAAAGGCGTGATTGAATGGTGATAATCTTAATTTTCTATAATGTGAAACTTCGTCTGTAGGCATCGGTGAAGACAAAGGCTTTTGCAATCATACACATGTCAACAGAGTCACGAATGGTGTTTCCAGTACTTTCGAGTAGACCAAATTTAAGATAGTGCTGACATTCGTGCACTTTGAGAGAACGAACAGGTAGTCTATACGTTTGGTGACATATGAAAGAATTGAAGTTCAGAACAGGAACAGTTACAGAACAAATTCTACAAACGGCCTACTGATGATGTACGTCTACTTGCTTTCAGCTTTTCATAAATCGAAATGCGATGATATAGCAGCTGAGAAGATTATCACTACAAAGTAATCTGGGAGTATAACATGCAGATCTATCATCAAATGAGCAATTTTAGTAGGTTCATCTTATTCTTTCAAGCACAAACGCATGTAATTTCGTTTACTTTCCATTATCGTCTAATGTTGCATTTACTCGTAATTCTATTTTATTAGAACACGTGACATGCAACAATGCCAATTACATGCAACAGCAGACAAACTACACTCACACGAAGTGAACAATGAATTAAAAAAAAGAAAAATGTAAAAGCGAATTACGAAATAGCTTTAGAAATGCTATTCTTCGAAGTATAGGCCTATGGTTTGAAAAAGTCAGCTGTTTTCAGTTCAACTGCTTTCATAAGAGTTCTTAGGAAATATGTTCTCTCTTACGAATTACCAAACGACAAGGTTTCACAGTCGTAAGCACCTTTTTGCGTGTCTGGTCCGTTTAATGGGTAGCCAAAATTGAATATCAGAGAAGATGAGAACAGTTAACACTACCATGTAGGTCCAATAGTATACGAGCGCATGTATCAAATATTGCTTATATTGTTTTGCATACAAATCCCAAAACAGAAAAAAAATTTCATCTATTTGCATTTTCAAAATAAAGTAAAGTACAAAAGCTGCGATGCATGGATTACGAGGACGTGTCCAGAGGACTTTCGCCGGTTAGGCAAATAAACAGCACACAAGTGTACACGTGCGATTCAACAACTGAATATGCATGTATAATTCATGTATATTGATATGCCTATATCTCATATTCCATATGATGGGCTACGACACATGTCCTTAGTTAAATTTAGAACAATAATTGAAGGAACTTCTCAATTCTCTGGAATGTAGGTCTAGAAAAACCACCGAGGCCTACATGTACAGTCCGTTTCCTAAATCGTTGCACACCACGAAAAGTTCTTCTATCTTTTGCTCATTCTCATAAAATTTGATCGTGAGCTCATCATAAATCATAAACTGATTGACTACTAAATTTATTCACTTGACCAGTCGAGACACTAGACTTCGGAAACAGTGTGATTTGCCTAATTAAATGAAGTGATTGGTAATTGAAGATTAATTGCTTCATAGCTGATCATTTCATGTCTCGTTTATCCTCCTGTCATCCTTGATTGAGTTGCAAAAATCTTGTTGATCCCCTTTATCGGACGCAAGTGTCAGCAACTACGGCCTGAAGAATTGTTTGTGAACAGGTGCAGCCGAGGCAGACACCGTCTGCAGAACACAGATTCGAATTCTTCTGCTGACTTCAACCGAGGGAAATGATGGCTCATTGAATGACTGAGTGTGGGAGTAATGCAAATTGAAAGTTTGCCAGTGAACGGATGGGCTGATCGTGATAAAACTTACATATTCTTGGAGCTGATAACACCAGCATTCTTTTAAAGCCAAACTCAAAAGCGCCAGCTTTAATACAACAGAAGTTGTTGAGTTCTGTGCAGTTGAACGCTAAAAGCATTGCTCACCTTGAAAGGCCTTATCCCAGTGAAGGGGGCGGCCTAATTTTCCTCTTCCATCTCGAGCGGTCTAATGCATCCATGGTTGAGGCTCCAATGATCTTAATGTCCTCCATCACCTGGCGCTCCAAGTCTTCTTTGGTCGCCCTCTGTTTCTTGGCCCTGGCACAGACATTTCCAACGCTAGCCGGGTCTGGTGTTCGCGAAGTCTACGTACCACGTGCCCGTACCACCTCAGTCTGTGCCACCGAATGATCCCATCATTCGGATGAATCCCGAGTGCTCCGCGAATGTCTTCATTTCTTATCCTATCTTTTCTTGTTACTCCGAGGATGCTTCGCAACAAACGCATCTCTGTTGTGGCAATCTTTTGGCGATCTTTCTCGTTGACTGCCCAGCACTCGCTTCCATACAGCATCACTGGTCGAACCATGGTTGTGTAGACCTTTGCTTTTAATTTTGTCGGCATTTTCTTGTCATACAGTACCCCTGTTCATCTTCACCAGCTTCCACAAGCCGCTTGGATCCTTCTATTGACTTCTTTGTCGATGGTGCAGTCTTTATCTATCACAGACCCCAGGTACTTGAAATGGTCGACCTTCTTCACCTGTCGTGATGGTAAAAACATCGTTTCGCCATGGTATTCGGGTGGTATGTACTCAGTCTTATTAGCATTTACTTTAAGTCCATATAGCTCGATGGTGTGATTCCACTGGTTTATCCTCCTCTCCAGAGATAGCTTCGAACTATCCACAATGGCAATATCATCTGCGTATAGCACTTCCCACGGTGGGCTTGTTCTCTGCGCTTGTGAAATTGTGTCCATGACCAGGACAAAGAGGAACGGACTGAAGGCGGATCCCTGATGGAGTCCCACCTAAACGCTAAAAGCATTGTTAGCACGAAACTAGGCGCAAAATCAGGCAAAAGTGTTAATTGAGTAAAACTGCACCAAATGTTGTCGAAATTCGAAAAACAAACTATCATCTGAAAGCTTAATACGAACCTGATTCAATTGTGATACTTTTAATTTTCTTCATTCCGTAGTTTTGTCTGTAGGCATCAGTGAATGAATTGACCATAAATTCATACTTTTAAGTCTCCTGTCCACAACTGACCAGGCACAACCTAAATGCTCTTCCAATTTAAAGTACTAAACATGTTCATTCAAATGACACGAAGTGTTTTTGAAATTCACCATCTTCATCATTGAAAAATCGCGTCAGATTTTCTTTTAGTGGCAAAGTTTTTGGTATAACTTATTGGTACTGTATCTCTTTGCACATTCAACGAATCTTAAAATCTATACAACATGATGAAGCTGAATGATAGCTCACACTATGTGTCCATTTTCATTAAAAAAATCTGTCGTCTTCATATTAAAATCCTGTATCAAAGAAAACGCTCAATTGTCTTTTGGAAAGCCTACTGACCACAACTGACTACTTAAGAAAGTAAAACATATGCCAAAATAATCTATAGAACATAAGGTTTCATATGGTATATCGTTTATTGAAATTGAACAAGGACTTCAACACGAAAATTACACTTAAAAATAGGTTGACTTTTTTGTGCAATTATTTACGAAACGGTCTGTAGGCTAGGTTCTAGGCCTATATGTTTTAAGACAACCAATACAATCATTGTAGAAGTATCATTGATAACATTTTTGATGTTAGGATTCTTGTCTGGATTCGGTTGGGTTGGCATCGAATGGAAATTCCCATTGAGATTGTGCAGGACTACCATGTCCACCGACAACCCTGCTGATTCAGCCTCTCGTTAAAATAGTTGTGAAAGAATATAATGGCATACTTCATGGCAATTCATGTTTGAACCCTTTCATTTCCCCCACAACCAGATACTGTGACCGATCTACCTGCAACTTTGCATGACTGTTCACCATTATCTAATGAAGTGGTTGTGACTGATTGTATTTTAGTGTCTTCCAATTCCATTCTTTCATTTGATACCGTAGCAGTAAATAGGTCGTTTTTGTAAATTGTAACTGGCCTGCGGTCTTAGTCATTGCATGAGTAGAGCGCACTTACCCTTTCAAACTCGCTCCCTGACCTCCGCTCGTGTTCGCGTTCTAGCTCGCGCTCCTCCTCGTCCGCTTCGTCCACCCAGGACATCTTCATCGGCTTTCACCTCGCGACGTAGGGACGGCCAGGGGCTATCGCTACCTGCCTGGAGGCTCAACCGGCTTACCCTTCCATCCGCTCCCTCCAACGATCCTGTAGTTTCACTGACGGGATCCACTGCAAAGGATAACGTTGGATCAATGCTTGGGCTTGCTTGATTTGAGTCACCTGGTCGCATGCGTGAGCACATGTGCAAAACTTCGCAAACACAACCCGAGTAGTCCTCACATTTTTAAAGAACTGCGCGCATAAAAAGTTCATGGAATAATGATCCAGCAAGCCACTCAATAAACATACATTACAAGCAAAAAACTCTTACATTATCCCCACCCCGGTAAGCGATTGACGCTCCCGCGTCAACCTACCATGTTTTCGCTCGGCGGAGCGACGGCACCTCCCGCGCGATGAGGCGCAGTGCCTTCCTGGCTAGGTTCCTCCTCTCCCCTTCTGTGTAGTGAGGATTTCTCCCGTTGCTGACGTCGGGAGTCAACAGGATGTGGCGGCCGAACACCTCCACGGCTTCCACCGTCAATCTAACCTCGCAGAGGCAACATCATGGGCTCGGGAACCATAAGAAATCGGCTTCGAGAGCAAGGACTTCGCTCAAGGAAGATGCGCAAATGCCCCAGATTAACACCTGCGCATGTGGCACGAAGAGAGCGGTGGGCGATGCAACGAGTTCACTGGAGACTACCACAATGGAGACGTATCATCTTCACTGACGAAAGTCGGTTTCGTCTGTTCCGCAATGATGGCCGCATTCGTGTTTGGCGAACACACGAACGTGACTGGTGAGCGTTATGCTGAACTGCTGCAAACGCATCTTCTGCCATTTGCGACTCGAACATTCGGAGACGTGGCCAACTGGATCCTGCAAGATGATAACGCACCTTCGCATCGTGCATACAATGTGACGCAGCTGAAGGAAAACTTAGGGATACGGACTCTTCGCTGGCCATCAAGGTCGCCGGACATGAACCCGATCGAGCACGTGTGGGATTATCTGAAGCGCCAAGTTCAGCAGCGGGACCCGCCTCCGCAAACACTGCGTGAATTACAAGAGACAGTGGTTGCAGTTTGGCAACAAATTCCTCAAAATTTTCTGAGACGGCTCGTCCTCAGAATGCCGCGACGAATCAGTGCCTTATTGACTGCTCGCGGAGGTTATACCCGCTATTAACTTGTACAAGTATAGATGTTATGTTTAATAATTTCTTTTCTTAATCACTAAAAGTTTGTCCTATTCATTTACATTAGCTGTCAATCATGTCATTAGACCCCTGACCGCCGTCGGGCCGTAGCACAGATATCTATGTCGGTTAGAATGCGTCCTCCATCAATCGTGTATAGCGATCAATTTGACGGATTTGACAGGTGGTGCGTTTTCAATTGTGCTAAGTGTAGTGGTGTGCGGGATGTGAGAATCAGACTAAAAATCAATCAGTTCATGTTTGCGGTTAATGTTGGGCTTCATGCTCTTGATACAACGAGCTTCACTCAAACGAGTGTCGACAGGATTCTTACATTTGTCCAAGATATCTAAAGTGAAGTTGTCAATAGACACAATATGCTTGCTGTCAATAGCAATATAACTTGCTGTCAATAGATCTGTGGTCTGCCAGTGCACTGCTGGTCTTATTGTTAAAAGAACGCGCGTGTTCCATGAAACGTATTTTAAAAGGTCGACTAGACTGCCCAATATAAAAATTGGCACAAAATTTACAGGTAAATTTGTAAACAAAGAATTTGTCTTTGCAAGTATATTTGCTAGGTAACCAGTCACAGGCCGTGCAATTCTCATGTTTATTATGTTTAGGCTTGTTTTGAAGGCTACTATAAAGATTAGAGTTTGGAATGTCTACTAGGTTGACAGGTAAGTCGTATTTCTTAATAAGGGTGCGTATTTTACAGCTAGTTTTATCATTTATGTATTTCATTTTAAGAATGTTTGGGTTGCGTTTTTTAGGAACAGACTTGTTTTTTCTATTTCTAAAAGTGCGATAGGTTTTGCAACCATTTTGATAAAACTTTTTGTCTAACGCGGCTTCCGAGCTGCATCGTTTTTGGACGTACTCTACAGTATTTTTTAGATAGTTGCTTTTTACGTGACTTGGTACGTAGCTATCCTTCCGTAAGGCAGTGCCGGAATGATAGGGTTTCTCAAACCAGTTGTAATGGATGTTTTCATTTTCTATAAAAATGCTTATATCAAGGAAGTTTAAGACTCCGTTTTCAGGTACCTCCATGGTGAACTTAATTTTGCTACTTATGCTGTTAAAATTTTTCAAAAGTTTAGAAAAGTCACTACCTTTGTCAAACGGTCCAATTATAATGTCGTCTATGTAACGAGCGTAGAGGCCAGGGACTATAGCATACCTATCTTTCAAGTCTTTTAAGGCAACCGTTTCCAATTTGTGTAGATAAATAATCGCGAACGGAGGGCCGAAATGAGATCCCATTGGGCATCCTTTTATTTGGAGATAATGTTTATTATTAAATTTGATTTCGTAGTTATAACAAATGAAACTTAAAATCTTCGCAACCGAGTCACGATCCAGACCAAAACAATTTATATTATTCCAATTTTCATTAACAAATTCCATGACAGCCTCAATCCCATCAGCTATGGGTATACTGGGGTAAAGGCTTTTTACGTCTAAGGACATGAAAGTACTGTTACTTTTACAGTGTATTTGGTGTAACCTATCGATTAAATCTTCTGCATTTCCTATATGCGACGGCACGAAACGTGTCAATTGAGTTAGAACTTTAGTCAGGAGCCAGCCAACATTATTTGACAATAATGCAGCTTTCACCATGGAACTGTAAGTCTTAAACGAAGTACTTGAAGAGGTAGGGGCCAGCTGATGATCCCTGAGGAATACCGCTTACAATTCTCTGCAAACCACTGAGGCATGACGACCACCTCACTCTTTGGAAACGGTCCGTCAAGTAATTTGTGACAAAAACTATCATAAAAGGATCGAACCAGTCTTGAAGCATCTTCTCAATCATGAGACGATGGATAGTCGATCAAATCCCTTCTCCATATCTATGGGGAGAAGATGACATGCCACATTGCCAGGGTTAGACAGGGAATTCGAGATAAATTGAGTTACTTGAATAAGTGCACATGCCGTAGAGCTACCACGTCGATAAGCAAATTGCATTGGATCATGCTTGGGAAAATTGTGGTCCAATCTCTTGAAAAATTCACGTTCAAATATGCGAGCAGGCATTGGTAGCAGCGAAATGGGCCGAGTATCCAGTAAATTTGGTTTCCGAGTTTTCAGCAACGGAATAATGTCAGCGATTTTCCACAAACCAGGTAAGTTGGCAGAGGAGAGACATTCATTGTTGAAGATTCGACACAGAGGGTCAGCAAGTACAGGAGACAGTTTCTTCCAAAGAATAGAAGCGATCCCGTCCGATCCTGGTGATTTCCGTGGATTGACTTCAGCTAGCAACTTTTCCACTTCGCTGGATTCGAATGAGAAGGGGACGATGAATGGAAAAAGTGAAGGAGAGATCGGATCAGACTGCATCACAGACGTGTATCGGAGGTTGAGCTGCTCTAGGATATCACACACCTTCATGTCAGGACAGCAGTTTGGTAACCAGTCCGGATCCTTTGAAGTTCCAAGAATTTCACTTCTGATTTTCCATATTGACTTATTTTTGATCTTCATGCGTTGACCCCAATCTTGCTTAGCTTTTGTAATAGCAATTTTAACTTTATCACGGTAATGTTCATACAGCGGCCAATTACGAGATCGATAAGCTTGATAACGCTTATTTATCAGTACCTTGATGACTGAGGTAATCCATGGCTTGTCACGATTGCTCTTCTTGATGTAATTGTACGGTAACTCCAAGATGCTTTCATTGAGCAAGCGATAAAACAGGGAGAACATTTCGTCTAAATTCAAACAAAAGAATAAGGACTCGAAATCACAGTTGCTAAGGCGATTGAGTACGAACTTTAAGTTAGATTCACGAAGGTCAAACACTTTGATCAACTCCTTCTGATCAGGAAAACGATGAAGAGGCTCCAAATATACCACGGAATGATCACTAGATGTTAATGGAGAGTGAATCTCCCACCAACTCGCGCATGGACTCATCTTTTCGCTGCGTACGCGTATAAAACAACTCTTTCGCTCGAGCGCCACTAGGAGCTTTAGAGTATTACCGTCGCAAACTCTTGACGAGCAGACGCAAGTCACTCTGCTCCTCCTCTGAATGGTTGCTTACAAAAGCAAAAACCTCATCGGACAAAAAGGAACTGAGCTGAAAAATCCTCTCTTTCGGCGGATAACTGTTGAAAACAGTCTTCACCCTTTTCAACCGAACGTCAAAATCACTTCCATTGAAATGAGGAATATCTTTTAACGAAATACGCATAAATTTGGGGGTTCCACCGCCCTTCCCGATCGGAATCAGGATAAACAACATACAGGAAACTCATCATATCCGCAAGAGTATCCTGCACTCTTCCTAAATCCTGTGCTCGACACATCTCCGCATAAATGGCATCACTCAGCTTCGAGCACAAGACAAACTTCCTTTCCCGCATGGGATAAGTTTCTAGCACCATTTTGAAGCGACGATACCACGGAGCAAAAATACCTCTGGAGAAAGAAACCACATGTTCTATCTAAACAAGATGACACTATCTTGAACGTGGAATCGGCCGTCGCTGCCACTAAATACACTTGTATAACTGGCCTGCGGTCTAAGTTATTGTATGAGTAGAGCGCACTTACCCTTTCAAACTCGCTCCCTGACCTCCGCTCGTGTTCGCGTTCTAGCTCGCGCTCCTCCTCGTCCGCTTCGTCCACCCAGGACACCTTCCTCGGCCTTCGCCTCGCGACAGTCGTATACTGGCTTTCGGCTTCCGCCTCCGACGACGTAGGGACGGGCAGGGGCTCTCGCTACCGGCTTACCCTTCCATCCGCTCCCTCCAACGATCCTGTAGTTTCACTGACGGGATCCACTGCAAAGAATAACGTTGGATCAATGCTTGCACTTGCTTGATTTGAGTCACCTGGTCGTATGCGTGCACACAGGTGCAAAACTTCGCAGAAACAGAATAGAATAGAATTTATTGTGAGATTAACACCTTTGTAGCGGCTCTCATCTGCCAACTACTTTTAACATCCAATTTACATAGAACATTGAATGAAAAATATCAATTCAACGAGAAGTTATAAAGTAAAAGAAAGTAAAAAATATCACTGCAAGTCACTTGAGTCACTGTTGATCGTTATTCGTCATTGTTGATCCTTATTCGTCACTTTTTGTATTTGCTCATGAAGTTCTATTCTTTATTTTTCAGAAGTCTCGTATTCTTCTATACCCAGCACAATTGCCATCTTCGTCTGGTATTCAATATTTTATTTTTCACTTAAGTCTCTAAAGCGTTCACATTCTTTCATCACATATTATACATTTTCTTCAAAATTACACTTTATACACAATTTCTCTTCTGTATTCTTTCCTCCTCTTGCATTTAATAGCACCGCACCACATATCCATCCACAGTCCATCCACAGAAGTGGTGGACTCCTTCCTATCAACCAATCAATGATAGCGACAAGGTAAAGAATGGATTTTGTGGCTCGATTCCCTACATTCCTGGAGTCTCTGAGAGGATAAGGAGTGTCCTTCGCAAGAGTGACATTCACGTGGGAATGAGGCCTACCTCTACTCTTCGACAGCAGCTAGTTGAGAAGCGACCCGTGCCTGCCACCGAGTTGGGGATCATCTACCAACTGCCTTGTGGTTCAGAGGGATGTAGCTGGAGCTATGTTGGAGAATCCTCACGAACGTTGGATGAACGAAGGCGAGAGCATATGAAGGCTGTTCGAGACATTGACACCATGCGCTCTGAAGTGGATCAACACGCTCACGACTACTCGCATTCAGTAAACTTTGAAGAGATGAAGGTGATAGACAAGAAGAGTAACTGGAGGAAGAGAGTGATAAAAGAATCGTGGTGGACGAAGACATAGGCATCGATTCACTCTGAACTCAGGGGGGGGCGAAATTTCTTGATGAAGTATGGCTTACTTCCTCATATGGGCGCATTATTCATGCTCGCACATTTGTAAAACCATGTCCGCCAGAATCATATCAACAATGCTTTACCAAATATTGCATATTGAATATTATATATACCGGCATTATATGATTTACAGTTGTGGAACCAGGATAAACCAGATGTCCGGTTGTGAAAAACGCAAATTATGCCAAAGTATGATGCATTTCGCTTACCACCGGTAAGCATGGTCACAGGTGGTAAGCGAAATGCATCGTTATTTGGCATAACTTGCGTTTTTCACGACTGAACATCTGGTTTACCCTGGCTCCACAACTTAAATCATATTCATGGCACAGGGCTCATTCAAACACCGGCATTATATTATATGCAGTGCATTCGAACTTTTGAGTGAGTGAGTGAGCGAACGCGGTTTCCAACCCTGAACTGAGCGAACGGAATATTCCAGCTTCTATCACTGAACTGAGAACTAGAAATGTAGTGTTCATGAATTGAAGAATGAAGTGAAGTGATGCCTTCCCAATTCTCCCAATTCCTATTGACATTAATTGCTTTTTCGTAAGTCTACAATTCCTCGTATTTTGTAGTCAAGCATTTAAAATCTAAAATTTATGCTATAGTCCCAATGCCTGAATGAAAAGATAGCGTCCTTATAGATTTTTCTCGATCTCTTCATTTATAATCACATATTCAAGTGTTTTATGAGATCATCAGCAAAATGGGCTCACCGATTTACGGTGAAACTGAAACAAATTATTCGAAAGTAAAGCAAAACTTTATTATCGCCATGTGGGGGACCTTAAATGATCATTCTCAGCAAGAAAAAAGGTCGAGTAGATTGATATTTTTCATCTAAAATATATATGTCTGACAATTTGACGCTTTAGATGGTCTATTAGGCCCTATGATGCCGCAAATGACAGATCATTTACTTCATTACGGCATGTTGACCGAGTGATGATGTTGATAGATATGAACTAGGTCTGCTGATGATTCCTGATATTGAATGCAATAGAGGCCATTCAGATGTCCCAATTTTTCAACTTAGAATACAACTAACAACAAGTTGTTTTGAAACTTTGAACAAGTTGAACCTTTGTAGGACGAAACGCAGCGTCATCGGATGATTGAGAGGATTTTTGTGCTTAAGTGACTCAAGTCTAAGGACATCTTTCTATGCTGGCATTCTACAATCTTCATGATTCCTGCATTATTATTGTGGAGAATTTAATGCCAAGTTACGCATACTACTTGCGAATCAATTCTAATGCCATGGATTGTTTTACATGGTTTCCTTAACCCTTTCATGTCTAAGTAACTCAAGGAATGAGAAATAAGATGTAAAGTATCTCATTGACAAACCGTTTTACAACTAGGTTACACAATCACACGCATGAATGACGTGCAAATTTAAATACAAGGCCATAAATCTAAATATCATTGATCATAACGGGAGAGAAAAATGCTCTCACGTACAGAAATTGCTATCTTCAAAAGAAGATTAAATATGAAATTTGTCCACTTGGGCATTTTATCCAGGTACGTAGGCATTCGAGATTATTGTCTACTTTATTAGTAAAACAATGTCTGCCTAATTCCCCTGCCAATTTTAAATTGATCGATTTGACGAAATAGCATAAAAGCACTCACATGAGGGGTCGAGTGTACGGAATCGAAGACGTGAAAGTGAATGAGCTGATTCGGTAGTTAGGTTATAAATCAAGCGATGACTAAGGTACTTGCTGGTGATGCGATGACCATGATCCTCTTTTGGTCAAAAGCCAATTGGAAATTAGCCAAACTTTACAGATTTCGTTTCTCAAGTGATCGTCTTGAAAGAAAATCAGCGTTTACATAATGGATTATTTCCTCGAAACCTTTAAGACCTGCCTGCCAGATTCATCAAATGTAAGCTAATGATCTTAACAGGCACGACCAAATGCACGATCTTATGACGACCAAATGAATTTTGCAGGTTTTAGTCATTGTTCCATTATGCAGTTCTTGGTCAAAATCCCGCTGGGCGCACAGATGTGAACGTCACTCGACACGTGTTCATCATATTTCAAGCGATTATCTTCAGCTAATAATCGCCTTAAGAAATTTGCCATATATTAATGAATGTTTACATTTTACAATGCACGATCGGAAGAGAAATTCGAAGCGCGCGATATAAATTAATGCAATATATGATGCATAGATTCGCCAAAATGCAAATAATCAATTAACACAGACGGTATTTCATATGATAAATTGTTGATCTGCAAGTGGAGACTGCAAAATTGTGCATGATGAGCAAAATCCAGTGGGGGCGAAAACATAGTATCGCCCCGGAAATTTTTTTTCAGGGGGGCGACCGCCCCTCCTGCCCCCCTGGGATCGACGCCTATGGACGAAGACGCTATCTTCCTCTAATCGCACCAAGCACCGCATCAGTGATCTTTGGTTTCGGTAACTTAGACTTTCTTTTCAATTCTTGCTTTTGCTTACTATGCCTTGTTACTTAGCTCCTCCTCTGTAGTAGTATGATTTCCATTTATTTCATGTTTACGGTCTCTATTTTCTTAAGCCTGTCTTCAATTTCTATGCTGTAATTTTTTGATGCTGCAACCTGTCAAGTGAGCTGTGCTTTGCGACTGTTGGTGAGTGACCAGTCTGTTGTCTGGAGTCACTTGCCTGACGATAACAGGCTGGGCCGGTTGAAAGGCCTTGCCTCAGAGAAATTCGCATTTAGCCAATACCTGGTTTTGTGGCCTCTCTCAATGGATAGTATCTTCTTGTTATACAATTTTCTTTTTCCGTAGTTAACAATTTTTTCCCATCTATTGTAAATCTTGATTCGAAGTACTACTTAAGACTTCTTTTCTCTTTCCCAGTTCGATTCCACTCTTCATTATCAGATTCACTTATCCGTTTCAATACTCCCGTGTTTTTTTCGCTGATCAATTCTCAACTATCATGTCAATTTTTTTTAATTTCAATTTACAATCTTCTATCCAGTCTATAATCCCTGTTTCCCACTCTTCCATCATCAATTCCTTCAGTTTACTTGTATTGTTCATTATATACTTCAGCATCAGTATTTTGCATTTAAGATCTCTCCAATTCTGGCTAGAGATGCCCACTTCACCTCGGATGTATTCCTCATGAGCATAGGAAGGCAGACCTAATATTGACTTGAAAATCGAATTTTGTATCTTATTTATCTTATCATTGAACTTATTTGATAGTTATTGCTGATGTTCCATGCATTATTTTAGGCAGCATTACATTTTTCCAAGTAAGACTTTTTCTTCGCGTCCTTTCAGTAAATATAGCATCCAGTATTTATATTTGTCAAGATTCCTTAATTTTTCTGTCAAATGAAGTTTGAAAACAAGTTTATTGCTTGAGATCTTTACTTCCAAATACTTGAATTCATTGCATTTCCTTATGTCACCTATATACATCAAGATTTTATCATGGATAATAGAATACCCTCCTAAAGTATTCAACGTATTGCAACCTACTTCCATGAAAAAGCACTTCTTAAAATTTAGATTCCCACCGAATTTGAAGATTCAATAACTACCATTCTTGACGTTTCATCCATTTCATATTCTGAGTTGGCAATTAATAGTCCATCATCGGCATACAATTGAATATTCGTATCTTTGTTGGTCCATCTATTATTTAGTTTCTTAATTATTATATCCATCATAAGAACGAAAATAACAGGTGACATCATACATCATTGTCTTATGCCAATGTTCTTCTGGTAACTAGGCCTACTTATGTGATTGTTGTTAACATATAAATCTACCACCTCATCCTCGTATAATTGAATAATTGTTTTTATCAAATCATTTTTCATTCCAATGTAATTTAATTGCTCAACTATTTCATTTCTTGACACTGAATGAAAAGCCTTATTAAAATCGATGGCAAGAACTAAGACAGATTTTCTTTCTCTTGAGCTCTGGATAATTTTACATTCAAACGAATGATATTTTCTTCCCGTCTTCGTCCTTTTTGGAATCCAGCTTGTTCTTCAGCTAAAATGTTGTTTTCTTTCAAGAAATTCATTATTTTGTTTTTTAGAATACTGGTATGAACTTTATAAAATGTTTCAGAAGTAGTTATTGGTCTACAGTCTTTATAATAAGTCAATTTATCTGTTGTCTTTGGAATCAATGTTACCTTGCTTTTAGTCCAAGAAGTTGGAACTCCTCTATTAAATAGCGAATTGAATGCAGACGTCAGTATTTGTATCATACCATGATCTTCAGCCAAAACTTTGCATATTTCTCCTCTAATATTTGTACTTCCTGTAGCTATCTTATTTTTCAGTAAGGTTATATCATTTTTAACCTCAGTTTCTTAAATTTTGATTTTCTCAGTTATAAAGTAATTATTTCTGTAATCATGATCCATGTTAATTATATTATGATCATGAATTGTACCGTCAATTATGTCTACTAATGTTCCGTTGGACTTATTACATGAGAAACCTATATTCTTCCAGAAATTTGTAATTCTTTTCTTTATTTGCTGGCTTCCTATCCTTTTCTCTTAGAATTATTTCTACTTCTTTTTACTTTTATCTTTGCCCATCACTGTTAATTTCTTTCGATTTGAAATTGTTAGCATTTTCTTTAATTTGTTTTTTAGCAAGTTCTGATTCTTGTTGTTGTTTCATTTCTTCAATAATCATGTCACGTGCTTCACGTTTAGTCTGTTGATAAATATTCTACCAGTGTTCTCTTTCAACGGGATTGTTCACTTCTCGCGTTCTTATTATGGTACTGTCTCCGACTATTTCCCTTAATTTTCACTGAAAACATAGCCTTGCTTGCTTCTTCTGTCTCTCTTCCTCGTAGTTAAAAGCTTTTCCAGCTTTATCCACAATTATTTCTTCTATTTATGTGATGGAAATATTACTTGCTTCAGAACTTCATAATCTAAAGATTCTTTAACAGTCTCGGCAAATACTCGTAATTTCCTAACATTAGTTCTAGTCCAGTAAGTTTGCTGTTCAATTTAAATGCTCATATTCTTGTTTACTTTAGTTTGATTCAATCTTAGATTTTTTCTTATAGGCACATGAACATCAACTAAATTATAATCACTCACATTTACTGTTTTTTGATCATCAATGACCATCCTATCTAAATCGGGAATTGCGTTTTCATTCATTAAGACAATCCATTGTTGTGTCAGTATTTTCCATCGTTCTGGGAAATCTTCCATAACATTTGTCTATAATGTTGACCATTTTCAATTCATTGTCACTAATAAAGTTCGACAAAATATTTGTATTCTTAATAATCCTGCCATCCATCATGTTGATGTGAGCATTAAAATCTCCTATAACTATATTTTTTGCTTCTATGTTTTTGAATAGGCCTATACAGAGAAATCCTTTCCAGTTGAACTTCATTACGCTTTTTACTCGAGACATCCCAATACGTACTGATGATCATATTCTAACTGAAGTTTGAAGATAAGATCATGTGTATATATCTGCTCTAAGTTTTCTATCTTAAATTTAGGACTATGGCTGATCTTCTATCCACAAGCATGGTATTCCACCAATGTTCTGATCAAGATCTGTTTTAGAGAATATAGCTACATTTAAAAGGCCATTCAGCTTCATTTAATCTCAAATGCGTCTCCTGTATTATCAAAATATTTCTTTCTTCCAACAATTTTTGAATATTTATCATTTTAAATTTTGTTAGACAGTTAATGTTTATAAAGCTTATGCAAAATTTGCTGTCTTCTCTGTCATTCATAAACATTGTTGGTTTTAGCATTCAATCCATAAGGAGCGACTTTGTAAATAAATTTGAAAATCAAAACGGCAGTTGCTTCCATGTGGCCACGCTTGTTCTCTTGGCATTGTACAACAAGTACAACAATTTTACAAATTCTAGACGCTAAAAGATTTCTATGTGTCATAACAATCCAAGACCGTCCATTTCTATGTGTCATCCAAGCTTAAAGCGCTAAATGCATGACGTGATCAAGCATGTGACTGTCGTATCGAACCTACGTACAGAGTTGTTGTATTTATCTCTTTTAGCGTCTAGAAATTGTCCACTTGTTGTACATGCCAAGAGAACAAGCGTGGCCACATGGAAGCAACTGCCGTTTTGATTTTCAAAGGTTTAGCATTCATTGAATTGCGAGTTTCTCCTGATGTATTTGCCCTTTTTTATCAATATATTGCCGTCAATGTAGCAGTACATACCTTTTTGTCGGTCTAGGATCATTCAATCAACAGGATTTTTTCTTGAAATTCTTTCATCATCTGTGATTTTTTTACGTTTCGATACATATTATTTCTTTCCTGTATATGTATAGCCCTCACACTTTTAAAAACTGCGCGCATAAAAAGTTCATAGAATACTGATCCACTAAAACCACTCAATAAGCATACATTACACGCACAAAACTCTTTAAGGTGCGTTTACACATGAAATTTTATTGCTGACACTTTATTGCTGCTACCTCAATTGCACGTGTAAACGCTACTGACACTCGTCTGACACTAAATTGCTGACATTTTTAGAAGTTGCTGCAACCGAGTGTCAGTGAAAATATTACACGTGTAAACGGCTCCTGACACTTTCTGAAAAGTGTCTGCTAGAAGTGTCACTAAAGTTGAACGAGGCGCAACTTTTAGCTGACACTTTTACTGACACTCATACGACAGTGATCGGAACACAGCGACATGATTTCTTGGAGGCTGGATTTATTCTTGCTATTTTCATTATCACCAGTCACTAAATTACTATTGATGTGCTGACATACTCGTACATAATTCACCAATTTTCTGCATTGGTACGGCGTACCATTGTGTTTACAGTTTACATCAATTTCAGCTTCATTTTACTAGGACAAATTTTTTCCTTTGAATATCCTAGTACATGAAGCTCCACCTGCTTCTGGGAGCATCTAGCGTTGTTTGATCTGGAATATCTCATCACAAGACATGACTTACATCTGCTTACTTTTGCATGGGAATTCAATCACCGAATTTACAGTCGTGTATCGGTACAAGGCCGCTTGGCAACTGTCCAATAGATAAAAGCATCAGCTAGTGGGACTTCTTTCTCGAATAAAATGAATCTTTGATTGTTTGGTGGTTATATCGACATAGATAGATTTATATAGCATTCAGTAAAAGTTAGTAAAATGATGATCACTGGTTCACCAATGACTGACAACGAAATGCCACAAACGAAAATTGACTGGCAAGGACAATAACCGATGACCTGATTGATGAATGCGAGCAGTATCCGTTTGTGGAACTTGCACAATCACGAATATCGAGATAGAATAAAAAAGCCGAAGCATGGGGGAATATTGCCGCGAAATTCAAAATAGAAAAAAATTAAAGAGGTTCAGTATAAATTGCAACTGGCACGGATCCTGATCTTGTAATTCGAGCATAATCGTATTGCAAAATCCAAGCTGTTCTCTCATAATCCAATCACGAACCCATATTCGCTGTTAACGCATTATTTTTTTGTTAAAATGTATGCTGTAACTGCTGCAGACATACACTTTCTCGATGACATCGTGAAGAAATAAGTGTCGACTAAAAGTGTCAACTGTAGACGCTCCTACAATCTCCCGCAATTTTCTGACTCATCATAGATCGATTAAGTGTCAGTAGCAATTTTTCCTCAAGTGTCAGCAACTTTTTAGTGTCAAGTGTAAACGGCCTCTGCAATCTGATTGCAGGTGTCAGCAATGAAGCGTCAGCAATAAAGTTTCACGTGTAAACGCGCCTTTGCACGTTGTTTCCGATATTTTAACTTCTGTCACAAAGAGGCGTAGACAAACAATTTTGTGCAAAAGCACTTCAGAGAATCAAAAGTGCCAGCCAGTGCCAGGCATTTCAAGTACAACCCGATGTCTATAGATATAGCAGTTTTATTGTTCCATCAAGCAAATTTGAGTAACAGCCTCTAACATTTTGACTGGAAAAATCACTGACGCTATGAAATATTCTTGTAAAGAAAGACTAATTCAGGACGAACGACCTTAAGAGAGAGGTGAAACTGGTCGTGCCTAGCAGAAATGTGTGGTTCAGATGAAGCCTTATGATGAAGCTTGATTGATATCGAGACAAACTACAAAGAAGTTGCGTTTAACTTGTCAATCAAGAGATCATTGCAGTCCATGAATATGATCGCGCTAGATGTGTTTAGATGACGCAGTCATGTATTTAAACGCCTCTAAACAGCATGTCTGAGGGCACTTCATAAACGAAAGGTCAGCCGACTGAAAATTGAACCGATTTTTTTATTCTGCCGGCGGAACATTCAGTTGACTTTATGAACGACGGAACAACACCGAGACCGACGGAATGTTCTGCCAGTTTCGTTGTCACATCGTCGCTCGCAAGGTCAGCAGAATGTTCTGGCAGCAGAATAAATATCAATTGGTCAAATTTTCTGTCGTTAGAAATTTGGTTAAGGAACGTGACATAATATGTTTTGTTTAGGTTTGTGCTAACTTTTAAAGCAGCGTAGTTTCGAGATCGTTTTTCAGATTGTAACAACATCCTGCTTGAGAAAGTTGAGGCCCTTTATCCTGAATTGAAGTGAGTATTATCGTGAATTAGATGGTTTTGATGCATTATTCTACAATATCACAAAATTCACCTAGTTTGATGAACGCTTTGTTTGATGCTTGTGTTGTTAATTTAGCTAATTTTAGTTAAATGAGAAAGGAGGAAATGTAGACCTGAGACAGAACAAGATCCGTGAGGTGCTTTCGAAAGGCTGAATGTAATTGAATGTTTTCTAAATTTTTACACTGAAATTTGTGATTCGAGTAGTAGAGGAGAGTGCATATACGTGGCTGCATTTTTGACGATCATCCATTTCCAAATAATGAAAAAATTGAAACTTAATGCTTTCCCGTTAACATAGAGCTTATTTCCTATATAAGACAAAATTCTGTAGGAGGCTATCTAATTTGAATGTTTAAAAAAAGATGGAAAACTGCCATGTCACCCCATCGATGAGGCGGTATTCAATCTACCTTCGCATTTCAGCCAATAATCATTTAAATATCAACCAGAACTTATCTAGCTCAATTTTGCCACAATCAGGAAATCAAATGATCTAATAAAATTTCATAAAAATGTCGTTCAACCTTTCAGCAATGCTTCTAAGCGAATAGAGGAAACGATTAGAGCCTGTGCGTTTTCCTAAGGTACAAGTCTACAATTTAGAAATAAACAGCGATAAGGAATCGAGATTCATCATTAGCGTTATTAAGGGGGGGGGGGTGAGCGGGCAAGGTTACCGTGCTCGCCACCCCTTTTAGTTTTTCTTTTTTAAAAAGTCAAAGAAATAAGCCCTGCGGTTTTTTTTATGTAAAATTCTATTTTCTCTCTTAAGCTTTCGTCACTACCGGCCTTGTCAAAAGTGTAAGTGGTTGCACATATTAATATAGCAAAATACAAAAATGTTTAAAAGTCAAAGAGATGGATAGAAAAGTGTAGGAAGGTACATAGTATCAAATAATTGATTTGTCCAGTGCACGGCTTGTGGGAATTAATGATTAATTAATTAATCATTTACCAATAATGCCCACGAAGAGAGGCGTGCACTGGACAAATTAATTATTTGATACTATGTACCTTCCTACACTTTTCTATCCATCTCTTTGATTTTTAAACATTTTTGCATTTTGCTTACCTTACCTTACCCCCGTTTAACGTCTCTTTTCCCCAGGTGTGGGGTGAGACGGCCGTCTCATGTCGATTCAGGTGAATTCTTCTCCACTCTTTTCTATCTTCGGCGACAGCAGGATTGAGTTTCATCAGCTCCAGGTCTTTCCTGATATTGCGCGACCATTTCTTTATTTGACCTCCTTTGATGTTGGGTCCAGAGATTAACAGGTCCAGGGTTTGCCTTGGCCATGCCGACGATGGCATGCGCTCCAGATGACCGAACCACCGCAACCGATGCCTACGAAGCGAAGCCTCTAAGTCGTGAAGACCAAGCATCTGCCTGAGCTCATTCATAGAGCGGCGCTCACATAACTGCGCAGATCCAACGTACCATGGCGCTGTCGTTTCTATCCAAACGAGTCATTTCTTCATTTCTGAGTGGCCATGTTTCAGCTGCATATAGCAAAACACTTCTCACACAGGACAAAGACATGGCCTCTACGCCGTAAAGAGATGCTCTTATTTGTGAGAATGGTCAGCTAATCGTGAAAATTCTTCCATGCAGATCTTATACGGGCGGTGACAGCACCAGAACATCCACCTGAGTTGTCTAACACATCGCCAAGGTAGCAGAAAGACTCCACCACCTCGAAAGCACTATCTCCGATTATCACCTGGATTTGTGGATGAATGTCAGGAAGCTCACCCTTGCAGCGACGGCATTCAAAATGTGGGTCGTCGCGGAGGCTATGCAAGTTCGTACACCTGTGATGGATCCACTTTCGACATTCAGAGCAGGGAATTGAATTTCTGCCAACTCCTGTTCTGCACACTCCACAAGGGTACCTTCCACTTTCCTTCACTGGCATCTTCGCAAATTTGCTGACGAGAACTTGAGTCTTATTGACATTTATCCGCACGCCTTTGGACTCGAGATTGAATTTCCAGCACTGGAAGCGAGAACGAATGTCTTTAATCGAGTCGGCGGTGATGACAAGGTCGTCTGCATAAAGGATCTCACGAAGACAGTTTTGGCGAAAGTCCCGACTGATGGCCTCCATTACAATGTTGAACAAGAGAGGACTTAGGACAGACCCTTGATGCAAACCCACGTTAGCCTCAAAAACCGAACTTCTGCGGACTCCGTTGCAAACAGCCGACTTTGCATGCTCATACATGGCCTGGACAGTCGAGACGATCCACTCGTCGATGCCCAGCTTTCTCATTGACAACCACAGGACTTTTCGAGGAATACGGTCGAAGGCTTTCTCGAGGTCAACAAACATGATGTACAAGTCCTTCCTCTTGCTCAAGAATTTTTCTTGCAACTGTCGAAGAACAAAGATGGCAGCTGTCGTACTTTTACCTTGCGAGAAACCGAACTGCATGTCATGTATATCAACACGATCTTTGATGAAGTCAGCCAGAATGTTTTCAAAAATCTTCAAAACTTGGTCATGCATCTTGAGTCCTCGATGGCTGCTACAGTCAATCGCATCTCCTTTATCCTTATACATGTTCACCACGTAGGAGAGATTCCAATCTGGTGAGATCTGGTGAACGAGGAGGGAATTCCACGGCACCACGGCGCCCAATCCATTTTCCGGGGAAAACGTCATCCAGATACTGTCTCACAGCTAAAGAATAGTGAGTGGGGGCTCCATCCTGTTGGAAGTAAAGTTGTTGAAAGCCATTACGTTGTAATTGAGGGACAATTATTTTCAAGGCATTCAAGTAAGCATCACCAGTAACTGTCCCTTCAAAGAAAATAGGTCCTACTATTCCAGAAGAGGTAATGCCAGCCCAAACAGTCACGCCTGGTTGGTTTAGCTGGGTTTCGATTGTAATGTGAGTGTTTTCTGAAGTCCAATAGACACAATTGTGTCTGTTGATATGTCCATTGAGCTTGAATTGCGCTTCATCGGTCCAAACGATTTGGTTCAAAATTTGAGGATTATCGATCGCTTCGCTGATAAAATGTTCCGCAAATTGCATTCGATGATCAGGGTCATCTTCAAGAAGGCCATGAAGGAGACGTGGTATGTATGGCTTCATCTTCAGTTGTTTAAGGATATTGATTAAGGATCCACGAGGAATTCCTAATTCGAGACTGGAACGTCTGGTTGACTTATTGGGACTTAGTTGTAAAGCTTGAGCAACAAGGTATTGGTTCTCCTCAGTTGTTACACTCACAGGGCGTCCAGATCGTGGAGCATCAAACACTGACCCTGTTTCTTCGAATTTATCGCGTATTTGATAAATTGTCAACCATGTAGGAGCAGGTGTTGAAAAAGTAGTATTCCACATAGCGATCACTCTCTGTGCGTTCTCACACTTCCAATACATTTTTAAGACAAACTTTCTTTCATCTAACGTCAACTTACGAGGCATTATTGCACACAATACACGTATTCGGTTTGCGCTGAGGTAGGCAGACAGCCAGAAATCAGTTACGTCGCTCAATGAAAAGCACTCAGTCAACGCGCGCGGTGAAGAAAGCGCATTCGAAATAGCGCATTCGAATAGCGCTACGCAAAATGAATCAATAATCTCAACACTTTGAATCCGCGATTCAGAGATATCGATAGCAATACCATAGATATGAGAGAAATTATAATTAGTTTACGCGAATAATTAGTTTAACATCAACTGTATATTAACTTTTTGACCACTCTGTATAATTTGAGATTCAAAAATTATTTTCCCGATCCCTGGTGATCTTCTAAATATGTTTTACAAAATTTTGAATGGAATCGGATATGTCAAGGCCACTCAAGTGACCTTCCCAGTGGAATTTTCCTAAATATTTTGGATTTCATCTAGATAGACTCAAATGGTGAAAATATGAGAATTTCAAGAAAATCTGAGAACCTTCGCCACAGGACATTTGACGTTTTAATGTGGAATGACTCTTCAGCAATTTGCAAAGCCTTTTATTTTTATTTATAAATATATTTTCCTCTTGTTCTCATTCGTTGAATCAAAATTCGTCCAAGTGTTTCACTCCTTTTTGTCTTTCGCATTAAGTTAAAAAGTTAAAGCTTAAAACATACATGTTCAATCTAACGTTTCGGGTATTCACCCGTCCTCAAGGGTATCAGCGGTAAAAGTGACACAAGTGGTTTTGTGCCACTTCTACGGTAAAACTCCCTTGGCCAGTTTTAGCAAAACCATTTTGGTACAATTTTGCACGAAGACCACTTTGACTTGACAATAGAAATCTAGGCCTCATCTACTACTATGGTCTGACTAGGCTAGATAATAATGGTAGCCAATACGATTGTGGTGTATTTTTGTATTTGCTGAATGACTGTTAATGATTGAGTTACTTTCATCATTGCGACCAGGAATCGATATAACGCAGAAATCGAAAGCTGCCATGTCACCCCACTCGACTTTTGAAATGATTTAGCTATCTTTTCACAGCAATAACAATTGACATCAACCAATCCACATCATCTATTAAGTTATCTACTATCATCTATTGAGTTATCACATCATCTATTGAGTTATCTACTTGCAAGTGTGTAGTATTGTTTGATACTGATGATGGGCTAAGAAAAAAATCAATAATTCTTAAATGCAAGGCATTTTTTGAAATGCAAAAAAGGTCATCGCTTTGTGCTGAAAAGGAAAAGCGATGTAGAAGTTTTCATGTCTCATCTTTTTTAATTGAATAGACCTTCTTCACAATTTAGGATTTTCTTTCTAATGGACAGATTCTGAGGTAGAGGGTCACTGCCAAGTCACCCCATTCTCCCTTATTCCTGGAATTTCTTAAGTTAGGCTTGCCGAAGCCAGTGTTAGGCGCGCCAGATTAGAGGTTGACGCGCCAGACACATGACATATTTTTAAAAATTCTGAAACTGCGCGCCAGCGCACCGAGTCCGCGTGCTGGCATCTCAGAAGACAAATCCGATAAATTCTGTATAGATTCCAGTTCAGGGTGGAGGAAAATGCTGTGGCCGTTGATTAGAGGAGAAGTTCGTGGAAAGCTTTCCAAGCAATTTTCACTTGCGCAGTTGTGGCGCCAAAGCAGCCTCCTGACTGGTCAAGCACGTCGATGCGTTAGCAAAGCGACTCAGCGACACATGATCTGTATCTCAATAATAATAATATCAATGATAATAATATACGTTTATTTCAAGAAATACATTGCCCCATTACTGGAAATCGTGGGGTCGATAATGAAATGGAACAAAGTCAAAAGAAAGACAACAAAAAAAAACGCACACTACAAACTTCAGAGAGTAAAGTCACTTGTAAAGTTTGGCCGTAGTCAGGATATAGCATGAGCTGCGAAGTGCTAATCAGGAACAACTTGAGACCAATCACCGGCGATACTCAAAGAGGCAAAAGTCAGGACACTCGCAATGCTGAGTATTACCAAGAATGTAATGGACTCTGCATTGAATTTGCTCAAGCTGGTTAACTAATGTTCTTGGTAGTTCACAAAACAGGGGAGCACCATACTCCAGAATACTTCTGACAGCCCTGGTAAACAATTTTCGAGTGTTCAGACGGTAGATAGTCGCGTAGTTTCCGTAAGACATACAATCTAGAACAGGCTGTCTTCGAAATTTGGTTGATCTGTCGATTCCACTTCAAATTTTCAGTAAACGCTACTCCAAGAATGTTTATATGCCCTTTGACAGGCATGCCAGACACTATAAATTGGCTAGCCTGAAACGTTTTTGATTATGCAATAATCATTTGCAGGCATTTTTCTTCCTTCCATGTGATTTCGTTTTGTCCAATTGATGATTTCATTGCATGAGCAAGTGATACTTAGATATGTATCAGGTTGAATAATTGCTGTTGCTACAAAGATCTCATACTTCATGATGAACGCAGTTTCAACTACGAGATCCGCAACAAAATATCCAAATATAATTGGGCCAATGGATGATCCCTGAGGAATGCCACTTTGAATATCAGAAAATGTGCTTCGCCTCTCACTTAAGTTCACTTAACTTGAAACTTTCGGTTCTGAAGATAGTTTTGATCGAATGTTATGGTGAAGCCACAGAAATTATCGTGAATCATTTTCTCAATTAGGAGATCATGCGGAATTCGGTCAAAGCCTTTTAAGAGGTCAACTGATAGAAGATGACAGGCTACAACATCATATCTATCCAAGTTTCTTGTTAAGTAGTCATTGAGATCAATTGATGCGCAAGCAGTAGAGCTGTTACGTTTGTATCCATATTGGTCAAACTTCGACAAGAAGTCACATTTGATTTCGCTTCATGAGAGCTTTTTCAAAAAGACGCTCTGGTATTGGTAGCAGAGACAGCGGTCGTATTGCTTTCAAGTTCGGTGGTGACGTTTTGGGTAATGGAATAACACCAGCAGTTTTCCATGAAACTGGTAAATCAGCTTCCTGGATACAGCAGTTGAAAATGGCAGTGAGAGGCTCCAAAATTTCTGTATCAAGAAGAGAGCAAACTTTGGACGGGACATTATCGAATCAGTGACTATATTTAGAAGCACTGACTTGCGATAACATGTTGTAAACATCATGATGTTCTAATGTAGTCAAGTCAGCTTCTGGCTGCTACTGGTGACATGTATCCAGTACTACCTGTCCATGGTCGGGTGGTCGGCGACTAAACCGGCTCCCCCACTTGGCATCTGCCTTGTGAGGAGGGTGATTGGACATCCAGTAGGATAAAAACAAGACCTGTGAAAGGGCGGATGAACTCGTTAGACCGAGTCAGCGCCCATCCCATCTCCATCCTTTTCTTTTCTTCTTTTCTCTTCTTTTATTTATTTAGTGCTATTTGGACGGTAGCCCACCTGAAAGAAGGTTAATTCCGATTTCAAGTCCTCCTGCTGCCTTGTAGGGTACGGCTTTTATAGCCAAAGGCTAGAGGTGACCCCCTCGATAAATCGGTCGCTCACCAAGCCGCATTGAACCAGCGTGGTGAGGATACGGTTCAAACCCACAACCCTCATGAAATGTCAAAGCTAATGAAACGGCCCTCAGTCCCCGGCAGCCGAAAGGCAGAGGGTGCTAATAATCACTGGGTTTCTACACTCCATTTATTGACATACAACGCGAGAACATTATAAGATCAGGAGAGATTAGATGAACTCGAAAACGAATTGGCCGAAACAAAGATCAAATGGAGCATCCTAGGTATGGCAGAAGTCAGAAGAAAAGGAGAACAGCTGGCACATCTCAACAGCTGCCATTTGCTGTACGCTAAGGGAGGAAATGAGTCAGCAGCTGGAGTTGGATATCTTGTGCACAGAGATGTGAGGGAACACAACTGAATTCAAGGGAATCAGCAATCGAGTAGCATCACTCACAATGAAGATAAACCGTAGGTACTCGCTACAAGTAATTCAAGTCTACGCCCCTATGAGCAGTGACACATGAAGCGATTAAGGATTTTTATGAAGACCTTCACAAAACAATACACAACAACGTAAGCATTTACAAAATCATTAATGGGTGTCTTCAACGCAAAAGTAGGTATTCAGCGGAACGGTGATGTTTTCGTGGTAGGACCGCATGGAAAAGGAGAAAGAAACGAAAGAGGAACTAGAATGGTGCAGTTTGCTCTCGCCCACAATCTCAGCATTGCTAATATTTGGTTTGAAAAGCCGAAAAACAGACGATGGACGTGGAAAAGTGCTGGAGGAATGGTGAAAAATGAGATAGACTACATCATGAGTAACAAGAAGTACATTATTCAAAATTGTGAAGTGATTCAAAAAGTGAGCATTGGAAGCGATCATCGAATAGTGAGATGCAGAATAAAACTGAATACTGTATCAGGCTAGAAAGAAAGAAAATGATGCAAAGTAAAGTAGTAAGAATCAATACAGAGGCGCTATTTCAAAGGAAAGAAGAATACCAAGTTGAACTACGGAACAGATTTGATGTACTTTCCAATCGAAGTCAATAAAATGCGACGCTGTATGAGATGCAAAGAGGTCGACTCGAAACTGTACTCTAGCTTCGAATTTCTGCACCGAATGCAATGAATCTGTTTGTGGAAGGTCATAGGAAAATCGACAAACATAATGTGTTGCAAGAGCCAGAGCGAATGACTACAATATACTGTTATTGCTGTATGTAGGCATACAGTCTACGGCAAAGACAGTCTGCGACGGATTGAAGAACTATCTATTGAAATTACATGTGTATTCAATGAGTGTGTACGTTCGGATTATCATGTCTTCTTGATAATAAGAACTATGAAGTTAAATAACAAACAGACACTTTTTGTTGGTGTAACTGCAAATTTTAACATAGAAATTTCAGGAAAATTGTTGATATACTTTAACGAAAAGTGTCTGTTTGTACACTTTACTTCATCCTCTGTCACTGAATGATAACTCATTTGAAAGATCATGATCTGTAGATGATTTCTATAATAACCAGCTCAACAAAATACCAATTTGTGTAACTTTTATGAGCAAAAATTCGAAAAAATGGAGTCAACACCTCAAATTGTCACAATTTTACCACTGGAAATACATAGGATTGTGTTATCCTCTCTATTTCTGAAAAGCAAATGATCTGATCCGGCAGACGCGAAGTTTTGCAGTAGGTTAGAGGTGTACTATGCTATGTGAAAGTTTTGATGTACTACCTCGTTCCCTGCACAACTTCACGCTGGTTCCCGGACTATTAGCAATTTCCATCATTGTTACTTTTTGGGCCTAATCAAATGTATGTTTCTTTTACTTTGCCACGCTGACCATCAAACCCTTATGCGTATTTATGCGGAATTGAATGATTGAACTGAAAAGGATAAGCCAAGGTAATGGAGCACTGTTAATGTTAAGAAAGTAATGCGATCATTGGCAACTGCTGTTGTCAATACATCGGTGTGAAACTGTCTGACGAATTCATACTGTGTATTTTATTCATGCAAGCTTTATTAAAATCGACGTGCATCCTCTTAGATCCAAACATGAGTCGGGCTAGATGCACACAAGATAATCCTTGAGGCTTACATTTAGGTCAATAGGCTAGGCACAAGGTGCGACAATTCAGCTCCCGGAATGGTTAAAATTCTTCAAACTAGATCATATGAAATCGGCTCAGTAATGCTATTTTTTTCAATGAGACGACGTTGAGCACGACGAGTTAAAAGAAAACATGATGCTATGTGTGACTGAACATTCCGTACTCACTTTTGTAGCACACAGTAAAATAAAAGTGTTTCATGTCGATATTTTCATATGAATCTGTTCTTTTTCATCGAGTGTCCAAAGTCACCCCATGATTAGGTGACGTTGACACACCGGTTTTTTAAAAAAAAAGATACCGTAGCAAATGTTTGATAGAATTGATTCTTGATAAACACTTTGTTCTAGTGCAGATGCAACTTTTGATATTAATTGTTTGTAGATTTTCTACTTTTAAGAAATTCAAAATTGTCCAAAGTCACTACGCCTTTCGGTGTATAGGCCTACACTATGTCTATGTATCTATCTTATGAATCTCAATGATGTGCTATTAATTATTAATGAGTTCTGCTTCAGTAAGAGTTGAGATGATTTTGCATTCACTGTTTTTCAGGTACATTTAGAAGACACTTGGAAAAATGGCAGCTGCACTTGGTAAGTTCCTTCAATATGGTCTACTCAAAGGGGGTTATTTCTCAAGTGCTCTCAATCACAGCGTCATGATTCTGTATGAATAAATCAATAAACCCGTCTACCCTTTGTCAACCTTTAATCCTTTCAATGTAGATGGAGCCAAGTAACAGTTGACAGCTAATTACCCTACTAGAGGTACCACATGGACCTCGGTTGAGAAACACAGGGCTGTATGTTACTTAATGTTTTTCCTTATACCACCGGTAGGTTTGCTATTGACGATGTGTGTGTGTTCATTGGAGTTTGTGTGAAAACTACTCATCGCATTAACTTTGCATTGCGATATGTTATTCCTTATCTTCATCCGCTATTATGACTGTAATATCCACTGATACCGTGCAATCAACGCTTAGCAAGGTCAAAAAAATCATTTTTTTACATTTTTACGAAATTTTTAATTTTTTTGTTTTTTCGTGCTCCTGAAGCATTGCTTTGTTCAATCCACATCATTTTTGCGTTACGAGTTGAGCTTGATGTGCCATATTGGTTAGTGGTGTACATTATTTATGATCATCTCTTGAATTGCATAAATATCGATTTTCGTTGCAACAAAGGGCATGGGGCACATTCGTTCACACACAGGTGGGGCACGTTCGTGCAGCATCAATTTCTGAAAGATGTCAAGTGCCCGAGCGAAAAGCAGGCAGAAGAAAGGGATACTCGAGGATTCTTACTTCGACGCCGGAGAAGTTGAAGATAATCGAATCAGAGAAAAGAAAATGCCGCAAAGTCCAGAGAGGTACCAGTACCAAGGAGCTGACATTACCTTCTTTCGAATCGGATGACGACAACTTGATGACAGCAGACGAAGTGACCAGAGCTGGAACCCTTTCACCAAGAGCAGGATCGTGGTACTTGGTTTCGATTCGCGGTGGAACTAGAAAGAAGTGTATTGACTTCCGCTATGTTGGTCGCGCAACCGCCGACGTTGATGAGGACGGAGACACTCAAATGAACGGTCACAGAAGCGTCGACGAGTCAGCAACACTATTCAAAAATATCTGAGAATGATATATTCGCCGTTCCACTGACCGACATAATTTGTCAGTTGAGAAATCCTGTTGATGAGATTTTGAGTAACGGACGCAAAGCTCACGTGCGCTTCAGTGGAAGCATTTACGTAAAAGAGTGCTAAAGTTTGCCTATTATTTGTTATTTTCGTCTGAGTTTGCAGAGGAGTAGCTACATCTGTTATTTTTATCTGAGTTTGCAGATGAATATATCCATATTCTTGAATTTAATTCATTCAGTGTTTTGTAAGATACCAGTTCTTTATTGCGGACTTATGTAGAAAAAAAATTGGGATAATAGTAATTTGCACGAATGTGCCCCACTATCTGCACGAACCTACCCCACCCATGGGGCAGGTTCGTGCAGGTTGACACACTTTACTTAAGTCAATATCACGGGATGAGTAAAGACTCTGGACTAAAGTTATTAAATGGAAAATAACTACAAGACCTACCGTCTTTGAGGCAACAATCAAATTGCCCGTCAAATGAATAGGTGTTGAGAAATTCAAATTTTAATTTTTTTTGCACGAACCTGCCCCACTCTCCCCTACTCCATTGTCACCGTCACCAGTCAACTGTTGATAACACTTCATGCGAGTTAACTCGGGCTCAGCCGTTAAAGGGTGAACATCCAATAAGGTGATGCATCTGGATCTTTCTATTCATCTCGAACGAAACTGCTCTAAATGATTTCGTTCCGATGTATCCTGAATTTCAAATTTCCCTGACAAAGATAAAATCTGTTATTTTGATATTTCGCACTTATTGTTCTCAACATAGGTTATATTTGCTTAAAATCCTTAATTTAATTGTTAGATTAATAGAAAGTTCTCCTAACCGAAAATTCACTTCGTTAAAAGCTCTGATTCGAATATCATCTTAATGTTCGGATACTGCTGCAAATAAAATTTATAAGAATAAAATTTGATAAAGTCAAAATTGTAGAAGCTCCTACTATTTCAATTTTGTAGTACTTGCATTAAAAGAAAAATAACCGGAAATGAGATTATCTTGCAATCTTTATCAATGATATCTCAATTAGGGGTGCACCGGATTTGGCATTTTTTGCAAATCCGGCCTTTCTAGCATTTGCAATGGCATTAGCCTACACCGACTATTGTTCTTAGCTATTATAGTAAATTTCATTTACATTTTCTTATTTCTTACAACTAATTTTTGTTTTCCTTAATTTATTCGTTTTTCCATTTTGTACATGCATGTTCTTCGGGATTTTTTAAGAGTCTGCACGCCTGCAAAACTCTTAAGTTTTGTTTTAGGGTTAGGTGGTTATAGGATTAGGGCCAGGGTTGATGGTCAGGTTGCTTTGGTTTAATCTTCAACCAACGTTGTCTTCAACCCAACCTAGCCCTAATTTATAATGAATTTATAATACAATGTAGCTCGTCAATGAATACAATGTACATGTAGCTCGTTAATGATTGGCAGAAAAATACTTCTCATGTTTTCAGATATTACCTTACTGGCGGGCAGACACTTTTAGATCTTTTCTCTTAAATATATTTTGTTAAGAGAAAATTGTACCGGTACCAATACATATATGTACAATGACTGTTTGCATGTGTATTGTGTATTCTTCACGTACTGTATATGTGTAGAATAGGATGGAAACGCTTGCCATCAAAATTTAGCATCCTTCTAGTGACTAACCACACATAGTTTTTTTATCAAATGGTATCTTAAAAGCATTATCATCTACATGTATAATTACAACCACTTCTACTGTTACATGTATAATCGAAAGTAAACAACCAAGCTGATAAAAAAGCTCTTGAAGTTAGAACATCAAGAGTCATTGCTTCACTTTATTGAACAATAATATTTGTAAATCAAAATATGATTGATAGGCTATCAAGAAAAATTACAACATGATTGATAATCTGTTAAAACGACGTAAAAGTCAAAATCCGCAACAAATTACGCAGTTCGGGTTCGTTCAAAAATACGTCTGAAGCTGCAAAAAGTATGAAGTTCAGTTTCGTTTAAAAATGCGCAACATCTGACGCAGCAGGCCTAACAAATGAGATCCGGGTCGTTTAAAAACACGCAAAAGAAGCAGTAGACTTAACAAATGAACTCAGGTTCGTTTAATAACACCCAAAGTCTGAAGCTATAACAAAGGAAGTTAGTTTCGTTTTGAAACATATGAAGTCTAAAGCTGTAACAAATACTTTGTTATAAAATCGCAAAAATATTTTTTGTTAAAAATATATGAAGTGGGTAGGACTAGAGTGAAAGTACAAAGGGACAAGTGTACACATATACATGTACAATAAACTACAAAATGTTTGAAGTTGTAACAAGGGAATTCAGTTTCGTTTTGAAATGAACGAGATCTTAAGCTGTAACAAATAATTTGTTAAAAAATCGTCAAGATATTATTCGTTGAAAATATGACTGTGAAGTGGGTAGGACTAGAGTAAAAATTCTATGGGACAAACATACACATATACGTGTGCATGTACAATAAACTACAAAATGTCTGGAGCTGTTACAAAGGAATTCAGTTTCGTTTTGAAATGAACGAGCTCTACTGTGTACCCACTATAATTAAGTTAGGGTTATGGTTGGGTTTGAGGTTAGAGCTGACCAACCTAACCACAACCCTGACACCTACCCCAACCATAACTTTGACCCAAACCCCAAAACAAATTAATGTAATATCTTAAATGGTGGGCACTTTCTTTTTTGGTGGTCAGGATCCCTTAAGCTCGTAATACACACAGTGGGTTTCAGGGACAGCTAATATATATGTTCCTTACAAATCGTCACATAAATTCGCTTAATCTTCAAATCCGGCCGCCGGATTTGGGTGTAAATCCGGACAAATCCGGTTCCGACCGGATTCAAAAATCCAAATCCGGTGCACCCCTAATCTCAATATCGCAATCAATATCACGTAGTTTTCAGAAATCACCAACTAAAAGAGATTTCTAGCAAAAGAGCGTCTCACGGACATGGCTGATATCAATTCACACAACGAAATCTAAACAATGAAAATGGTGTGCGCAAGTGTCACGGCTCACGAGGGTCAGTGAGTATTTCATAAAAACTAAAAAAAGAGTTATGGATTCCAACAAGGGTACCGATCAACTGACATGATTAACTTAAACAAAATACATTTAAATGACAGTCTATTGACCATCTGTAAGTTACAAATTGAATTTTCTCATCATAAGTCCTGTAGAGAAGGTGAAAATGATTAAAGAAAGTTTCTGAAACAAGCACAGGATCATTTTAAATCTGCAGTAGAACCTCGAATCCTTGATATTAAGTTATGTAAGCCAATTACCCGGATCGCTTCAATTCATAATGCTCTGCAACGAGTTAGAGCCTGTATGCGTGACCTTTATATACAATGTAGGCTTTATGACGAGGACCTTCTGCGATTGAAGAATAGAAGAAATGTTAAGAGAGTTTTCTTCAAATTATCAATATGTCTTGATTCTAAGATAATCAACAAACAAAATTCGTAAGAACAAATATATATATGAGTCATTCCACGACGATTCAACCAATTTTTGGAAAATTTTGTGGCACTAAGTCTCAGATTTTGCTGATTTTCGGATATATGTTTGCTATACCATAGAAAAGACCAAATCCGAAATATAAGCTTCCAGTTTTGAATACAGTGGGATCTAGAGCTATTTTAAGACATTTGATTTTTTTCCAAACTTTTGAAATTTTACGCAGTTGTAACTTTTTTCTGTATGTTCGTTGCTCAACCAAACTTTGCATGCAGCATTAGTTTGGTATAAAGGAATTCCTGTATGAATTTCAACGGGTAACTGGCATGCAGAACGGAGCTACATGGCTCCGAAGATGGTGAAAAAAGTAGGGTCCGCGAAAAATCACAAAATTTAAACTAATCTCACAACTTCCTGTATTCTTGTTGCGCGTAATAACTGTGATAATTGTGTTGCTGTATATCAGCGTGTTTCACATCTGTGATCTTTTGCGGAAACCTGAATACAGAGTTATACCAAGCATTCAAAAAATGCCAAAAATGTCTGTTTTCAGGCTGGGCTAGCTATTTTCTGTATGCCAGTTTTGACTGCAAATTGATACTGAAACTCAAAAACATGCTCAATTACTTGTAGAAGAAATTTGATCAGGTAGCCGATAGCTAGAGTGGTATAAATTGGCCAATTTTGATTTTGCACATTTTTCAATTTATGATGTCAATATTATATAAGCAGTATCGAGCACTAGCATTTATAGTACACTAGCACTTGGAAATTGTGGAAGTTGGTGTTCGGTAAGAAATTGTTCCCTTTGATAGATATTATACATGAAACTTTGATATATTGCAATAGAGCCAGATATGACTTTCGAAGTTCGAGTTTTGTTGGACTAGATATGCTTTATCAATCGACATTGTTCTTTTGAATAGTAAAGTTTGTGCGAAATGCTCAGGATCGATTTGATTTATCTTACCGTTTTCTAAAGTAATCAATTACTTTCAGTAATTTCAGCTATTCTAATGGTGAGACATCATTCGCAATAAATCGTAGAAACGGAAACTGCATTTATTTCATGTTGTGATAGTGTAGATAGTTTTTGACTGACTCAGTATCGCAGAATGTTTTCTGAGCGAAGCCCATGAACCGTTAGTATTAATGTAGTAGACCCTAATAGATCACCTAATGTATTGTCGACAGAATTTCGAACTTCATTTTCTTGATCTTTTCGTGGGAGCAGCAATATTTTTCCAGTTATCACTGTTGCCTTACTACTGATTGGTAGTCACAGTCAGTCAAGGATCTCATATATATGCTACCCTTCTGTATTTTTAAATGGTACTGAGAATCTCTCACCTACGTTTCACTCATCATATTCGAGATCGTTATCTACTTAGCGAACCGCTATTATTGAATCACCTGAATAAAATAGTTCAGACTTTTCATGGGAAGATGCAGGCTTGTATAGGTAAGATACATCGATTTTACACGGCGACGACTGAGTGACTGAATTTCATGTCATTTTACATTTGTAATTTAGCTAATAATAATAATAATAATATAAGTTAGAAAAAAGTGCCTGACATTCCCCCCCCCCCAGACAATGACTGTGAAATTGCCTGAAGTTTTATCAGTTTCCTTAAATTTCCTTGATTTTTCTCTCAAATTTTCTATGCTCAAATGACAACATGCCTACTAAATTATAAAAGATAGGGATCATGAATGAAATATGATCTTGTAATTATAATGGAATGACGTGATATTCTAGAAATCGAGAGAAGGATCGTGTCCTCAGTTAAAAGACCCAACATAATCGCCAGATCAATAGCCGGTGTGGGTTTTTGGGTCGTCCAAACCCTGTCTACAGCATGTACAGTTCATTTGTGCATTTTCGAACAAAAGTTTGGTCTTAGCAAGATGTAAAAGAAATATTCGTTGAGAACCATGACGAATATTCGGTGTCCTGCGCCCTCTGAGGTGGATAGCAACGTATAGTATAATTTCGTTGCCCTGCAAGCTTTGTGAATTGCGCCTGGAAACTTAGAGGATTCATGGAATGAAAGCTGATGGAATTTTTTTTCGAAAACAATGAGATTCTTGCTCCTGCTAACTGCTTACATTATTCACATTTGTTCATTGACTTTTAAGCATTCTTTTCTTTACAGGAGTTTGGAAAGTGATGATCTCAGCAGAAGATGTATCTCTCGATAAAAATTTCCTATTTCCGCCGAACACAGCTTTGAGCCAAGTAATGCATAGTTGGAAACGGCATTTTGGCGTTTTTGGCAATTATGTCTTCAAATCTGAAGACAAAAAGGAAGAGTACGACATCGACTTTTCACTGAATGACATTGGTGAATTGAAGGATAATTCTAAAACGGTCTTATTGAATGTAGTTTTGTCTGATCTTCCCACACCTGCGACCACCCGGAACATTTATGTCCTCTGTAACGGGCGTTACAGACACTGCCGCGTCAAACCGTTTCAACGCTTGAAGAACATTGTTCCGAATTCAAGAGGACTGACTTTTCAGTTTAACGGGGAAGACCTGCAAGTTAACAAGACAATTCGTCAACTGAAACTTCCAGAGAACGCTGTCATTACAGTCACGAAGTCAGTGTGTGTTGAAGTGTCAGACGGCTCGCGGAAAGCTGGACAAGTGGGATCTGTAAAGCTTTCTGTGCAAGAAGGCTCGTACGCGTGCCATTTGAAGCAGGAACTAAGGAAGTTCGAGAAAGAAGACTTCTTTCTGAAGTCGAAGGACACGATCCTACGTCCTGGTGAATTGATGGACTTCAAACAGCAGTTGGATGTGTGCAGACCAGAATATCAAGTGTACATTGATGAGCAGACATACAGATGGAATGCTAAAGGTGGGAGAATGGTTTTCGAGGAGTTTGCCGCCTACCTCGCAGAAGAGTCGGGCATCTGTAGACGGGAGCTATTGAGATATGTCTACACTTGTCGTGGATGCGGACGCCGCATTCAAAAGCAGGAGCAGTCAAGCCAGCAGTTAAATATCGAGTGCTGTCCAGTTCGTTCGATGAATTTGAAGGTGGAGACGAAATCAAAGCATGAAAGTGAGTTATAATCGTGATTATTTCGTGTGTTTTGGCAGATTACCTTTTAGTTTAAACTTTTTTGTGCAGTTATATGATCTTTTTACTCGATTTTAAGAGAAGACGACTGTAGCATTCATTCAAATTTTAGCTCAAAGTCTCCAACTGTGCGTATGTTTCATATGTTTTAATAATCTTGGATCAGTACAAATTTTGCGAATCCTAATGAAGCACATTACATCGCGATGGCAGGAATGTGGTAGTGTTTCACTGTTTGAGCTAGAAAATGCTGCACTTGTAGAATAGAGGAAAATATAAATGACAATTATTTTAATTTTAAGGTAATTGCACGATATTTTTGACGGTGTATTTGCATGTTTTTTCATGCAAATTAGTTTAACGAACAAACATTGTGATGCAGAAAATGCATGCTTGTTACTACAGGTAAGTTGAAGTTGTGTGAAGGTTCTAATGCATTTTCGTAGACCTAGACGTTGCATTTGTATGTAATGCGAATTAAACTTTCCAAGTATTTATCAATCATGCAATCATTTTTAATGTGGTCAAAAGGTGATCGAATTGGGAAGATTTCCTCTTATAGATTCGGCAGTGATGAAAATAACTGTAATTAATTGTCATTCAATTGCAATTAATTAATTGATTGTTTAGAAAAATAGACACCAATTAAACGGCAACTAATTTTTTCCAATCCCTGTGCATGATTGGACCCAATCCAATCAACAAATCAAATATCAACCAACACTGATCATGTTAAGGATGTATGAAAAAACGTAAGTTTTTGCCTATATACAGTGGCAAGATTGCATGTGCAGCTAAAACTCAATTGAGCTCAATGAATGTCACATTTTAACATGAAACCCTTGAAATATGACGAGAAAAGTTGGTATAAAACCTGGAATGGACCTAGTAAAACCTGAAATGGCCATAGAAAAATGCGGGGTTTTGGTCTCGGAGCAGCTGCTTGCAACGTCCAGTTGGGGATAATGTCACTTTCAAAGGTTGCATTTTGTCATTGTCTTTGAATCCATTCAGATCCTGGCCTATGTTTGATGATTTGCAAGTGATGTGGACGTCTAAACAACACAATTGAGTACGAACAGACACAATGCGTTTAGTAGAACAGATAGCAGGTCTCCTACAATCTGCTATTCATGTCATCAGATGATTATAAGTCGAGGACTCTTCTCGAATTATCTAACGCATATGAGACACGTGGCGGGAAGCAGATAAAGATCATTTCAACAGTATAGAAGGCTAAAGGTCCTTTCCGAATGCGTCATCACAATCACTTCTTTCAAGTGTGTATCTCAATTTTTACACATCAGAACTTAAACTGCTTTCTAGCCTTTTAGAATTACATGTATTTAGTTATGTATGTACAATTGTTCTTGTTCGTACGGAATACGTGTATAGTACGTTGTAGGCCTATATACAATACTGTACTGAAATGTATGCAGCAGTGACATCAACCAGCTTGCTGCTAGGGGACTTTCATATCGATGGATGGTGCGCTCCGCATTCATGTGATAGTGGAACTCGAGACTGGGTGCACTATTGCTACAAAAGGGGGCCAACACCGGTGGAGAGAACGCCCTGAAGCCACGTAGTGACATTTGACTATTAAAGTATGCGTACATGTACTGTATAGTGTACTGAATCTTTAATCTATTCATTTCAAAACACGAAAATGACTTTGTAAGTATAAATCATCATTTGAAATGAAAATGAAGAAACTCGAGTGTCCGCGAAACAACGAAATTTCGCGACTTTGATAAAAAAATGAAATATTTTATGAACACCCGCGATATAGCGAAGCCGCGAAGTAGGAGGGATTACTGTAATTGGTAAGAGGATTCGAGGGAAGGTTTTGGAAACATGCGTCTTGCCAGCATTTACATGCGGATTAGAAACGATGTCACTAACCGAGTTGAGGGAGGAAGTAGGATTGAAGAAAACGGAGACACAGAAAGTGGTGGAAGAGAGTCTGAGGTGGGCAGGACATGCGGTAAGGATGGGAGATGAAGGGTTAGTGAAACAAGTGGAAGAGATGGATGACACCATGACAAGAAGAAGGGGATGGCCAAGGATTCGCTGGAAGGACTGTATCAAGAGAGACCTGGAAATCACTGACGAAGACTGGAGAACTTGGAAGGAGAAGGCGAAGGACAGATTGAAATGGCGGCAAATTGTTAAGAAGGCGTCGGTGGATGTGATGGAGAAGATATGAAGTGACTGCTGACTGTGACTATGAATATCGTGTTATTTTTACGTGTATGACATTTCCCCCTACCCCTTTTCAAGGAAAAATGGGGTGATATCTAGTCAATTCAGTCTCGAGATTACAGTGCCTAGCTCTCGACTATTCTAGGTTAGATTTATTACACATACACTTAATAAAAGGTAATGATTAATGTTAGATTGAATTGCTTGTTGGGACATTAGGTCAACTGTTGACGCTAAATGTGTTACTATTCCCATGCCCAGATATTAAATATCATAGAGAAAGATGATTTGAGTTGGTTGTGCCATGTCTCATGAAATACAATTAACCGGACGTACCACCACTTTTCAAATTTTTTTCGTCAATGATATTAATTTTATGGTTAGTAAGCTCCTTAGGCACAGAACTTTGGGTGGATTTTTCCCGGAATTTTTCTTTTAAATTTGACGCGTGCATTTAAGCAAAATTTCCTTGTAGAAAGTCTGGAAATTTTCGTTCAAATTTGACGCCTGATTTTTGGTAAATTTCCCTGGAAAACCTGGAAAGTGAATTTTACCCTGGTAATCCTGGAAAACACCTGGAAATTTTCATTCAAACTTGCGCAGACACCCTGTTTTATTTTTTCTTCATTTATCTGAAAGAAATGTGTCACTTTTTGTACTTGATGCGCCTGACAGCCTGTGTATCTACAACTCAATGTATTTCGATGAGAATAAAATATTTGGAAGTCACACAAAATTCTATCATCGCCATACAGGATGCCTTAAATGACCACCAGCAATAGCAAAAGGTCGAGTTGATTAATATTTTCCATTTGAATGACTGGCAATGTGACGCTTTAGATGATCTATTTATTTTAATACTCAGCATATACTTACGAGCTTTCAAATGAATTTGCTCTGCATGTATATGATCTTAGTAGGCCCCTAGTTTGAGGTATTTTCTATTTTGGAATCATACAGCTGAGGAGACATGTTAGGGGTTTTCTCATCTCTCAAAGTCATTAATTTTCATTCTGAGAAGTGCATTTTATACGTATCTAAAAGTTTTGATCTTTATGGCATTTTTTCGCCTCACACGTAACATACATGACCGGAAGCAAAATCTTCTATCTTCACAGTGAAATCATTTTATTTGTATAAAGCGAATAGGAATATCTCATAACTAGTGCAATTTTTTGTGCAGTAAAAAGTTGAAAACTGTACATTTGATGATTGTGATGTTTCTGTGATACTAGCAGCCTTGACATATCATAGTTAAGCAGTTTTTACCCGAAGATTTATTAACCAGAACCTCAGATGCTTACAAGTTCTATTTACAGAAACTATTGTGTAGCGGCATTGCAATGAAGAAACAAATGATTTTTGACATTATCGTTGTGAAGCTTCTTTCGACTCTTATACGACTTAAATCAACGATGCAGTTCGGAAATGTGGAACTGCGAAATGCAGCTAATTTGTGGTCGTCTGTCTTAAGTTTCATTTTCAAGGTGTTCATTCTGCACTACTGTTCACTGTAACCTATTCTACAAGCATGTCGTTTTATTCAATCTCGTGTGATACGCACTTCGAAAAGTACCATTACCTGCATTTCAATGACATTTCGTAGCAATCCAGTCCTTTTATTGCCATCATTGAGATCGTTTTGCATTCATTTCAGATGACAAAGCTGATGAATTGGTTCTCAGCTATCAAGAAAAGCTTAGTAAGCTTTTACTGGAATACGATGCACTAATGGGAAAGCACAAAGAAGCAGAAAACACGATATCACGTATGAGATCAATAATCGAGGAGTTGCAGGCAGATCTGAACAATGAGCAGGTCAAGCGAAATGAGAGTGAAACAAATCGCCGAACATTGCAGGAAGCTCTGAATCGTTACACAAGTAAGTCCCATTAGAAAGTTCATCAAGGCATTCAGTTGCTGTACTGGACACTTCCACAATTTCCCAATAATTGTTTATGGAGGTAATCGCACGATTATTCCATCCGAGCTTTTATGTTGATTGACCACCGATAATGATCAATACTTCAATTTATTTCGCCTTACCGCTAGTGCGTTTCCTCATTTCTAAGTAGTGACCACAATAATTTCCAGTTCTCCAGTTTTTATGAATGTCGTGCTTCTACAAAACATTCTTGAATTTTCCATCCTACTCGCAATTTGTGTGGATTCATTAAGTAGGGGAGAACTGGGTATCGTATGGGTCATATGGAGATATGGGCAGTTTACTGATATTATTTAGCATTTAATAAGTCTATCAATGTTTGTCAGAGTGTTCATTTACAGCTCCCATGTTTTCAATAACAGCTTTGAATATTATGCAGGCCTTGAGACTCCGCCAAAAGACTTCGACCTCCTTCAGCATTTTACTTAATTGACTGTGACTTTCTTCAAAGTTAGAATTGCTAAAATATTCTCTCAATTAAACGGAGAACTATCTTTGTAATCAAAATAAATGTATTAAGAACAATACAAATAGAACATCGTTGTTATCAAAAACTCAATTTTCAGTATCTGGTAGAGCCAGAGAAAAACATAAGAGATCGTTTGTTCTTTGCTATAGCACATGCTCATTGGGGAATCACTGAATGTCGCCGAGTCATGTTCAGTGATGAAGCTGTGGTATCTCAGTTTAACAGTTATCGCCCACATGTTCGACGCCCACCAGGAGAGCGAAATAATCAAAGGTACAAAATTGCAGCCTCAAAGAATCCACCGAAGGTGATGATCTGGGGAAGTATTGCAGCTTCAGGATGAGGTGGCCTGTTCTTCCTTCCGCAGGATTCATTGATGATAACTGCAAACTATTTTGAGATGCTGAAGGATAAATTGTCGGTTGGATGTCACTACTTCAAGCAGCCATTTTCCAACAAGACGACGCGGCGTGCCACATGACTAGAACTATGAAGCAGTGGTGAAACACTCAATCATTCAATGTCTGTCACCGTGGCCCGGATCCTCCCCACACCTTGCATGCAATCCCATCGAGGATGCATAGACACTGTTGAAAAAGAAATTAGCAGCGAAGAATGTCATTTCCTTGGCAAATCTCAAAGAATGTATCCGTGATGTATGGGCGCGTAAAATGCTAGTCGAAGACTGCCACACCCTCGTGAACTCTATGCCTGGCAATATCCAGGCAGTGATAACTGTCTATGGAGGCCCTACCAAATATTGAAAACGATGTTCTATTTGTATTGCTTTTAATACATTAATTTGGATTATAAAGATAGTTCTTAGTTAAGTTGAGAGGATATTTTAGTAATTCCAACTTTAAAGAAAGTTACAGTGAAAAGACTATGAATACGTTGACTCGTTACTAGGAATGCGGTATACGGAACCGATGCAAGCTGCAGGATCAGGTCTCTTTTGCACAAGTAAGGAGCGAGTGTATGTAGCGACAGGTTTCATCGATGTCTACCTGTCTTAAGACAGGGACTAGACACTCTGAAACTCTGAACATGCGGCAATGGATGTTGTTTGCGTTGCAGTGACCTTTTGACTAGGGCCCTGCGAGTCGGGCTTTTGTCAACCTCAAGTCCAGTCGGCCAAAATTTTCTTAGATATTAAGAGGCCAAAATGTGTTAAGGCCTACTTAGGCTAATAAAAGCAACAGAGAGAATAAGAAAGTAAGGTATATGGCGACACACATCGTTGATCGAGTGAGTGGGTTATCCTTTGTTCAGTATATGTAATTGTGGACATTCGACATACACTATACAAATTTAGAAAAATCCATGCATGCAATCAATTGTTTTTACAATCAGTTTTTTAAAAAACCTTCTGTTCAAGCATTGTCTATATTTTGCCTTGTAGGCATATTATACAATAATTATTAAGCAAGTTTGCCACTATTCTGAATACATGGCAGGGATTACTAGTAGAGCGCATGGCCTAAGTAACAACGTCTACGTCACCTTACTCTTGATTACTCCTCGTTTATTGTCTCTTCTTCCCCAGGTTTGAGGGTTGGACCCTGACTCACCAGGAGGATCCATTGATTCGAATAGTAACAGATGAGATGACTGATGAATCACTTTAGTCAACAGCGTGCTGAGGCAGTGGCTTCGGTACAGGAATTTCTACAGACAAATGAACCGGATAATGTTATACCTTATCTGCAACAGTGATATCTACATGCAACACTCATATGTCTGAGACCTTCCGGGTATAATACTAAGAGATTTTTGATGTTGGGTACATTTTTTATAATATGAAGGGGTCCTACTGATGGATGTCCGCCAAAGAAAGCATGTAAGAAAGGTGGCATACAAAAATCAGCGGAAAAGAGGAATGGACGAATTACGACCCTGTTCCTCATGAAATTTGTAAAATAGTTTGTCGTTTTTCAATTAGCTTTATATACATTGTATAAGACGGATCACATTCATCACGGCACCAAACCTATCCCTTAAAAGGTCGAAATGACAATTCGTTTGACTTCGAGAACTTTATTATACTACAGTACTATGACAGCATCATGATGTGACGATTTTCAATGAGAGTTGAATTCAAGGACTGACGGTGACGTTATTGACTAGCAGTTATATGAAGTCGGAGATGTATGTAGGCGAACGGTTATGAAGTCGGAGATGTATGTAGGCGAACGGTTATGAAGTCGGAGATGTATGTAGGTGAACGGTTATGAAGTCGGAGATGTATGTTATGTGCAACGGTTATGAAGTCGGAGATGTATGTAGGCGAACGGTTATGAAGTCGGAGATGTATGTAGGCGAACGGTTATGAAGTCGGAGATGTATGTAGGCGAACGGTTATGAAGTCGGAGATGTATGTAGGCGAACGGTTATGAAGTCGGAGATGTATGTAGGCGAACGGTTATGAAGTCGGAGATGTATGTAGGCGAACGGTTATGAAGTCGGAGATGTATTTTATGTCGAACGGTTATGAAGTCGGAGATGTATGTAGGCGAACGGTTATGAAGTCGGAGATGTATGTTATGTCGAACGGTTATGAAGTCGGAGATGTATGTTATGTGGAACGGTTATGAAGTCGGAGATGTATGTAGGCGAACGGTTATGAAGTCGAAGATGTATGTAGGCGAACGGTTATGAAGTCGGAGATGTATGTAGGCGAAAGGTTATGAAGTCGGAAATGTATGTTATGTGGAACGGTTATGAAGTCGGAGATGTATGTTATGTCGAACGGTTATGAAGTCGGAGATGTATGTAGGCGAACGGTTATGAAGTCGGAGATGTATGTAGGCGAACGGTTATGAAGTCGGAGATGTATGTAGGCGAACGGTTATGAAGTCGGAGATGTATGTAGGCGAACGGTTATGAAGTCGAAGATGTATGTAGGCGAACGGTTATGAAGTCGAAGATGTATGTAGGCGAACGGTTATGAAGTCGAAGATGTATGTAGGCGAACGGTTATGAAGTCGAAGATGTATGTAGGCGAACGGTTATGAAGTCGGAGATGTATGTAGGCGAACGGTTATGAAGTCGGAGATGTATGTAGGCGAACGGTTATGAAGTCGAAGATGTATGTAGGCGAACGGTTATGAAGTCGAAGATGTATGTAGGCGAACGGTTATGAAGTCGGAGATGTATGTTATGTCGAACGGTTATGAAGTCGAAGATGTATGTAGGCGAACGGTTATGAAGTCGAAGATGTATGTAGGCGAACGGTTATGAAGTCGGAGATGTATGTTATGTCGAACGGTTATGAAGTCGGAGATGTATGTAGGCGAACGGTTATGAAGTCGGAGATGTATGTAGGCGAACGGTTATGAAGTCGAAGATGTATGTAGGCGAACGGTTATGAAGTCGAAGATGTATGTAGCGAACGGTTATGAAGTCGGAGATGTATGTTATGTCGAACGGTTTATGAAGTCGAAGATGTATGTAGGCGAACGGTTATGAAGTCGAAGATGTATGTAGGCGAACGGTTATGAAGTCGAAGATGTATGTAGGCGAACGGTTATGAAGTCGGAGATGTATGTAGGCGAACGGTTATGAAGTCGGAAATGTATGTTATGTGGAAAGGTTATGAAGTCGGAGATGTATGCAGGCGAACGGTTATGAAGTCGGAGATGTATGCAGGCGAACGGTTATGAATTCGAAGATGTATGTAGGCGAACGGTTATGAAGTCGAAGATGTATGTAGGCGAACGGTTATGAAGTCGGAGATGTATGTAGGCGAACGGTTATGAAGTCGGAGATGTATGTTATGTGGAACGGTTATGAAGTCGAAGATGTATGTAGGCGAACGGTTATGAAGTCGGAGATGTATGTTATGTCGAACGGTTATGAAGTCGGAGATGTATGTTATGTCGAACGGTTATGAAGTCGAAGATGTATGTAGGCGAACGGTTATGAAGTCGGAGATGTATGCAGGCGAACGGTTATGAAGTCGGAGATGTATGTTATGTGGAACGGTTATGAAGTCGAAGATGTATGTTCTGTGGAACGGTTATGAAGTCGGAGATGTATGTAGGCGAACGGTTATGAAGTCGAAGATGTATGTAGGCGAACGGTTATGAAGTCGGAGATGTATGTTCTGTGGAACGGTTATGAAGTCGGAGATGTATGTTCTGTGGAACGGTTATGAAGTCGGAGATGTATGTAGGCGAACGGTTATGAAGTCGGAGATGTATGTAGGCGAACGGTTATGAAGTCGGAGATGTATGTAGGCGAACGGTTATGAAGTCGGAGATGTATGTTCTGTGGAACGGTTATGAAGTCGGAGATGTATGTAGGCGAACGGTTATGAAGTCGGAGATGTATGTTATGTCGAACGGTTATGAAGTCGGAGATGTATGTTATGTGGAACGGTTATGAAGTCGGAGATGTATGTAGGCGAACGGTTATGAAGTCGGAGATGTATGTTATGTCGAACGGTTATGAAGTCGAAGATGTATGTAGGCGAACGGTTATGAAGTCGGAGATGTATGTTATGTCGAACGGTTATGAAGTCGGAGATGTATGTTATGTCGAACGGTTATGAAGTCGGAGATGTATGTAGGCAAACGGTTATGAAGTCGAAGATGTATGTAGGCGAACGGTTATGAAGTCGGAGATGTATGTTATGTCGAACGGTTATGAAGTCGAAGATGTATGTAGGCGAACGGTTATGAAGTCGAAGATGTATGTAGGCGAACGGTTATGAAGTCGAAGATGTATGTAGGCGAACGGTTATGAAGTCGGAGATGTATGTTATGTCGAACGGTTATGAAGTCGAAGATGTATGTAGGCGAACGGTTATGAAGTCGGAGATGTATGTAGGCGAACGGTTATGAAGTCGGAGATGTATGTAGGCGAACGGTTATGAAGTCGAAGATGTATGTAGGCGAACGGTTATGAAGTCGGAGATGTGTGTAGGCGAACGGTTATGAAGTCGGAGATGTATGTTATGTGGAACGGTTATGAAGTCGAAGATGTATGTAGGCGAACGGTTATGAAGTCGAAGATGTATGTAGGCGAACGGTTATGAAGTCGGAGATGTATGTAGGCGAACGGTTATGAAGTCGAAGATGTATGTAGGCGAACGGTTATGAAGTCGAAGATGTATGTAGGCGAACGGTTATGAAGTCGGAGATGTATGTAGGCGAACGGTTAAGAAGTCGGAGATGTATGTAGGCGAACGGTTATGAAGTCGGAGATGTATGTAGGCGAACGGTTATGAAGTCGAAGATGTATGTAGGCGAACGGTTATGAAGTCGAAGATGTATGTAGGCGAACGGTTATGAAGTCGAAGATGTATGTAGGCGAACGGTTATGAAGTCGGAGATGTATGTAGGCGAACGGTTATGAAGTCGGAGATGTATGTTATGTGGAACGGTTATGAAGTCGGAGATGTATGTAGGCGAACGGTTATGAAGTCGAAGATGTATGTAGGCGAACGGTTATGAAGTCGAAGATGTATGTAGGCGAACGGTTATGAAGTCGAAGATGTATGTAGGCGAACGGTTATGAAGTCGGAGATGTATGTTATGTCGAACGGTTATGAAGTCGAAGATGTATGTTATGTCGAACGGTTATGAAGTCGAAGATGTATGTAGGCGAACGGTTATGAAGTCGAAGATGTATGTAGGCGAACGGTTATGAAGTCGAAGATGTATGTAGGCGAACGGTTATGAAGTCGAAAATGTATGTAGGCGAACGGTTATGAAGTCGGAGATGTATGTAGGCGAACGGTTATGAAGTCGGAGATGTATGTTATGTGGAACGGTTATGAAGTCGGAAATGTATGTTATGTGGAACGGTTATGAAGTCGGAGATGTATGTAGGCGAACGGTTATGAAGTCGGAGATGTATGTAGGCGAACGGTTATGAAGTCGGAGATGTATGTTATGTCGAACGGTTATGAAGTCGGAGATGTATGTTATGTCGAACGGTTATGAAGTCGGAGATGTATGTTATGTGGAACGGTTATGAAGTCGGAGATGTATGTTATGTCGAACGGTTATGAAGTCGAAGATGTATGTTATGTCGAACGGTTATGAAGTCGGAGATGTATGTAGGCGAATGTCAGTGGCGAAGTGGTTCTTCCCAGGGTTGGTCGTCAAAAAAACCCACCCGGGGTTTTATCGGGTTATATCCGGGCGGGTTTTTTCGGGTTTTTTATGCCGGGTTTAATCGGGTTTAATCTAGTTATTTCGATTTTCTTGAAATTAACAGGTAATCTCTTATTTCATAATTATCATTTTATTGAAAAATCAAACTACATTGCACACATCAGTGTAATGTAAACCATGATTAAAATACAATATCATGAGAAAATATCGGTGAGTACTTTATATAGGTTACTGTATTTTAGCCGTACCAAATATTCAGATAATTACAGGCTATCTAAATAAGGAATCATATAAAGTTATTCTCTCACCTACATTTACGAATAGTATACTTTACACAAGATTGGCTGTTATCTAAAATTTATAAGTTTTTTCTACTATTGTATTATCAGAGAGAAAACACATGTGTACAGTAGAGGCTATAAATTGAACTTTATATTAAAATATATGGTCAAAACGGGGAAGATCTAATGAGTCATTTAAACATCGATCACCAAATATCTGTTTGTTATACCGGTATTCAAAAAGTAAGAAAATATAGGCCCAACTGTTAGCAGTATTACTGATACTAAAGCTAAATAATACGCAGATCGTTTCGTCGAACTTTCATATCAAAATTTCGATTCATTTTATTTATTTATTTTTTTGATTACCTGAGGATGGTCGTTTGGTGTGGTCGAAAGACCTCGTCCTAATATGTGAAATGGAGGACGCACGCTCTTTCTTATGGTCCGAAGTGTCCGTCGCAGACTTGCAGCCTGCTGCGGTATCAGTAATGACGCGCGCGTACCACGCACGCGCCACCCCGAACTCCCCATCATTTCCGAGTGTCTTTTGTATGCGATAATAACATTAATGATCAGACTTGTGGGCAGTGGCTTTAACCCTAGGACGTACAAAATGTTTTTATGCCGACTTTGTACAATGAGGTCATTTTGACTCATTCTTTTTTTCAACATTAAAATTCGATTATTTTAATTTAATTAGACCAGGAATTTTTCTGAATCATGCTGTATTCAAGAAATTCTCAAATACTTTATGTTCATGTAGTTTGAAGATCCATCACTTGAAATAGGGCCTACATGTACATTGTACATGTACATTTGGTATAGAATATCAGTACATCTAAAATATAGATGGAATAAATCTCCCTTTTGCAAAATAAAAAATCAATTGTTCCAAGAATGTTATTATAATTATAAAAACATTTCATTATATTCTGGTTTCAGAATACGCGATCATACATATTTTCTTCATGTAGTATTTACGAAAACTTGTCAATCAGGAACACAATTTGAGCAGAGAAGAATCGTGCGAGAGACGTGCTTTCCACAAACCCATTTTTGGCAAATGTCACACTTGTTCGATGTTCTGTTTCGATTTGAGGAGTCACACATTGGCAGTTTGCTCTTTTGCACGAATGTCGCCGTTGAAAGTTGTCACGATCTACCTCACACAATGCACGGCGAACTGCAGGGTGTAAAGAGGAAGCTTCAGCGCGTTCTTGTTGGTGCCTTGAGATCAACTTTTTGCTCAATTCGTAAATGAATTGGACTCGCCTTTTTGGTTCAGAGCTGATCTCATGCCATAAAATGAAAGCATTTAAAGCGGCAATGTCCAAGATATTGTAAAACACTCCAAGAGGTCACCGTCTCGACGCCATTTTGGTCGTGAAGTGACTTAACATTTGATCTACCGTGCACATGCCTCCATTGAATTTATTATAGTCCAAGATGATGTGAGGCTTTCTTTTCGGTGATTGGTTGACTGTATCACGAAAATTGTTCGAAGACAAGAGAACAACCACTTTCTTCCTTTTAGCAACGTAACTCACCAACTCGGCATCTTTGTTTTCATGAAAAGCAAACAAGGACGAATAGAGAGGACGATCACCTTCAGTTAGTTCTTTTTGGTATTTCCGTTCGATGCGATCTGATAGTCCCCAAAAGCGTCATACCTCTAGCACGCAAAGTGCGAGCCAGTTTGAGAGATGTAAAAAAATTGTCTGTAACCACCGTGCATCCGCTATTTCTGTAATCTTCGGTTAGCTTGAGAACCACCGACTCACCAAGAGAGCCTTCCCTCACCTCACTCTCTTTTCCGAGATATAGATTCACAGAAAGTACGAAATGTGTGGAGGAATCGGCAGCAATCAGAATTTTATTCCAAATTTTGAAGGTTTCTGCAGCATATATTGCAAGATCGGGCATCTGTTTCTTGATGGGAAGAGTTGTTCGTCAACCGTTATGCATTCATGAGGCCAATAAAGGCGAGCTATGGCATCTTGAAAGAGAGTAAACACTTCCCTCACAGAGGCGAACTTGTCATTTCTGTAGCGTACGTTCCGGGTAGATCTATCATCGAAGCGTAAAACTCGCAAAATTGTCTTGAAGCATTGAAACGACACAAACATCAGTGATACGTAGACAATGACCGTGCCACTAACCTGTAAATACCTACTTCTTCCTTGCTGACAAAATACACTTCTGAGCGTCAGTCTGTTTATATCCATCACACAAGACAATATAGCTATACCAGTATGCAAATCTAGAAATTTACTAGTAACTTGTAATAGAAAGTTTGTTCATGTGTCATTCTTACCTATAATAATGTAAAAAGTTCGTGCTTTTCGTGTTAGAAGCTGACGATGAAGTTCGTGTTAGTGCTCGTGTCGTGTTGAGGCTAAATTTCAGAAGAACGCACACATCTAATCTACAGATATTCGAAAACTGGCAGGTGGATCGTGCCTCCAAGGTTGACTGCCATCCAATCAGCGCCAGTCATCCAATCAGTGCTTAGAGACATGGAATAATGCATAGATATCTTATTTTTCAGTCTAGGCTAGGCATCAGCTGATTTTCGATGAAATTTTGAACGTAAAATTAGAAAGTGTCAGTTTGAGTCAAAATGACCTCATTGTCCAAAGTAAGTAAATTTGCTGGAATTCATTTCACAGATGATATTGGGAGCTTAAAATTTTATGATTTACAATTGAGAGCATATCATGAAATGTCAGTGAGTTTCATATGAAAAAAATGATGATTTGATGTTCTGTAGACATTTGAATTCTCAAATGAGTCAAAATGACCTCATTGTACGTTCTAGGGTTAAATCATTGTTTGCCTATATCGATCTTATCTTACGCACTTTAGACTGCACCAGCCACCCAAAGACATGCGACCAGCAGCGTCAACCAAAATGCGTGCGCTCTCCCGAATTCCCCATCATCTCACGAATGCATCACTACAGTCCGCTGTTGACAAATCCAGGCTGGCTGATGTCCGGCGAGTCAGGGATGGACAATGGGCATCATATCAGCATAGGCGCTAAGTTTCTTGCGCAATGAAAACATCGGACGTTGACATATTATTCGGTTTTCCTTTTCCTTTTCAATATTTAGTGTTGTAGTGAGAAACATGTAGATTACGGAATTGTATACATTCCATACGATAGTTTGAGAAGAGGCAGAGTCAATAAATCAGAAAAATGAATTGGCATTACTGTATTTTAATTAGAAGCATCGAAAAAATGACATAATATGGAAAAATCCATTTCACCCGATTTCGCCCGCCGGGCGGGTGAAATCGGGTTTTTTTCTGACCGGGTGGGTTTGACCAACCCTGGTTCTTCCTGAGGTTTAGTTATGTGGTCCTGTGAAAAATAAGAAGGTACAGAAATTAAGTACATAGCGGTGGGATACTCAAGTTCACCAGCCTCGCCTGGCAATTCGGGAACTCAGGATAGCCGTGGAGAAAATCCTGCATTGGTCTGGGCTGTGTAAGTGGCTCTGAAATTCATCACCGTGGAGATAAAATGAGAGAAATTCATTGTAATCGAGATAAGAAGGCTATGCAAACACGGTATATTTTTACGCATGTTCGTCAACTCATTTCGAATACTCATCATCGTCCAAGTAATAGTCGAATAGTTCGAGTACCCGAACCGTATAGCAAAATGTCGAGTCGACCCGAGTACTCGAGCGGTCAAACTCGAAATTCCACTCGACTCAACATTTTCGAATGCTCGCAGGGCCCTTCCTACTTTTGACCTCCAACACAACAGGGGGCCTACTATCATATATTTGAAGAGTGGTTAATTGTTTCAGGACTAATGTATGGCATGATATGGGTGCATTTTTCATGGATATAGCGACATTGCTTAATATGGTGAGAACTGGTCACTTATCAGCGGCTATTGATCACGAGAAAGAAGCGGATATTCTTTCTGGAATCCAATTCATTGAAGTCAGGTCCTGCCATGGTAACGGAATGACAAAGTAGAAAGTATGATAGGATATTCTCACAATGATTATTTTCTGAAATTGGAAAAAGTTACAGTTTTTTTCTGATACAAGGATTTTCCTGTTGAGCCAAGAGAGCGGAAGCGATCGAGGGGTCGATCAACCGATGTCCGAGGACGGAAAGATAAGGTACTTTTACAATTGATTGTATTCGAGGAAAGGCAGGGGGGGAAAACGACCAGCAGTGTTGCATTTGTAACGCCCCCCCACTTTATTATGATAAATGATTTGCTGGTAGGCATGGCATAATGTAGGCATTGGAACAAAATCCTATGAAAACAGGATGCCACTGTTTGGCCAGCACCAATTGCGCAATCACTATGCGACGTAAATATACTGCATATGTAGGAAAATCCTATCCACCGGTGAAAGTCAAGACAACAAACAGTTACTACTAATAAAGTCATGTGAAAGGAACATGTAGAAAGCAATATGTACCGACTCTGAAAAATTTACATGCATCGCAATGGCCATTCAACAACAGTGAGGGAACGATTATTTTTCCAGTATCCGTGGACAGTAATTCGTTCCTAATGACTAAAAACCAGTAACTTGATATCAGTGTGTCCTTGTTCATTGGGGTGGGTTTGGGACCACCTGGTCCATTTCCCATCCCAAACTTGAACTCCTATTGACTGATATCAATATTATTCACTTGAACTTTCTATTTAGAGAATAATTCATGAGGAAAACTATGTAAGGAAAAGAAAATTATCCAGGAAGCTTTAATTCACTTACTCTTCATAATATGATGAAAGCCTTAGTATGACTTCATTTGAAAGTTGTTTTGTACTTCGTTTTAAATTTGATATCCTTTTGAAAAATTTTCAAATTGCTTCAAGCAATTCCTCAGCTATCAATGGCGCTATTACAGCGTCAAGACAGGTAGATTTCCCTGCCGGACAATCTTTCTGGCCTATAGATTTTAGAAATAAATCAACCGTAATGACAATATTCTGAGTGGAACATAGCTATTCAAAACGCCAATTTCCTGTTCTCCAATTACACGGTCCAGTACACCCCAGTCTAATCTATCGTGTTAATTTGTTTGGATCAAAGAGATGCGTATGTATATTGAATTTTTATTTGACCAGTATTTAGTAAACAAAATCCGGGATCCCAAACGGAATGCTCCTTGAATATCTAATTGTATATTTTATGTTCTTTCAATTATCGAATTAATTACTGCATCCCAGAACTCACCCCTAGGACTAGCGAGTAAATAATGCCCCCACTTTTTCCTTTTTGTCTTAAGGCCTTGTTATTAAGCTGATTGTTTTAGCCCTAAATTAAAAACAACGTTCGCATGAACCAATTTATTTTTTAAAACAACTACCTAAAACGAAACGGCAATACACACACCGTGTGGATCTGACTTGCCATAGCCAATGATGTTGGAGTTTTGTGGAAAGGGGGGCTTTTTTTTTTTTTGGGAGAATGACGTCAGAGACTATCCGAAGAAAGGAGATTGATACCATCAAATATCCATTCAGACCCAGCTCTCGACTAGGTTGAACAACGCATAGATGATGGTTGTTCCCTCATCATCGTACGGGATGCGTAATGACTTTTGTCGTAGGCCTGTATGAAGGCACAATGCAACTCATGAAAGGACACGGAAAAACCCATTAAATCTCATAAAACTCCGTCGTTAATCCTGCCCGATGGGTTTTTTTATTTTTACCCGGGGTACGAAAACCTACCCTGTGTGAAGTTCGGTAGCGTAGATGTTCAGAGTTTACATGAAATCTTGATTTCTCACATGGGCTTATAATCTGCCAGCAGTTGAAAGCGTTTTTGTGATGGGGAATTGACTTTACATAACTAGGATATTACCATTTGTATAAACATTTGGCGATGTCTACGTAGACTTTGAAATTTAATAAATATGTATCTCAAATCAAGCAATTAGTGCTTCCAAAAACCAATCTCGGTATTCGAATTTATTATTAATAATTATTAAAAGCACCTTAATGAAATGTCGGAATCCGAGATTAGTTTTCGGAAGGAACCAATTGATTTTGGTCTTTTTCGGTGGAAGCGTGAGTATTTAGCATTTATAAATCATTAGATTAGAATTATAATGAACGATGCTTGTGCCTGCTATTTTGATTCATTAAAATTTGAGTTAGAATTCATAGAAAATCCACGGTAAAGACTGCATCAAAGTCAGCCTGTTCTGGCTACAGTACATGAAGCTTTATTTATCTTAATAAACCTTCATTAAGTCCTAACTTGCAACCTTGACATATTCGCGAAGTCTCTGCAAAATTTCATATATTCCTGGCAGGATAAGGAGAGCGACTTCGCCGGGCATGGTGAATCGATACTGGTGATATATCAACCATAAACACCACCATGTCACCACATGACAATCAAATTGTACCCAGTGGGGGGAACAATCCCGTTGATAAGTTTATCGGCCGACTATGTGTAAAATGCAATCAATCACACACCATTGAGGCTTCTTTTAGAAACGTTGAGGGATCATAGGGAACGCACAGTAAGCCTACATAGCGCACATTTGTATGAAAATATCGGAGATTTCCCGCTCTATCGATGTCTTTTTGATGACACGAGAACGTTGGACAATAGACCTGCGAAATATAGATATATGGGTAGACGTTATGCGCTCATTCTGTGATGTTTTGACTGAAGAATTAATTGATTGTCATTCATTTCGAAATGTTTGTTTTGACTCTTGAACGTTGATGAATTGATTTTTTATTTTACAGATATTCCCAAGAAGGATTTCAAGTGTTACAATGTTCTCCTCCTTCAGTCTTGTAAGTTGGAATTAATCTGCTGAAATTGCTCTACTTAAACATTCAGTCGTAGACTAGAATGGTCATAGAAACGTCACCGGATCGAACGTGAGGCACGAATTAAAAGCACTCAAATTCTCATTGATATTTCAAAGAGTGAAAAGGAATTTTACAGCTATAATAAATTCAAATATCCTGTCTTTCATCATGAAGCTGGCTTCAGGTGGAAACTAAACTATAGTGGTTAACAGACTGGATTCATGACGGGAAGACAGACATTAATTTTTAGGACTTTATTTGTTATATAAAAACATCTCATGGAGTTAAACCTTGGTATTTCACTAACTTTTCAATCATTCTTTGAATTGCATCGGGTACACTGAAGCTTTCCGAATTTGTATAATTAACAGACTTGAGATAAATGCTGTTTCGCGTCCATCTGAAACTGAAAACGCGATATCCGATAACGAACAAAATTTATTAGTGCGTTATAAAGGTTCTTTGAAAATTCTGAAGTTCTCAGAATGAACTGCTTTGAACAATGAACGGAGTACTAAAGGTTAAAATTTGTAGCTTAGATGTACTCCCTTACTGACATTCTACGATAACCGGAATTCTATTTAGAACAAACGCAGATCGTTCTCCTTGGACTGGGAATGATAAAAACAGATGAAATCGACCAAAAAACAAGTTAAATCTGAAAGGAAATGTGAAAACTAAAAACATTATTCAATATCTTTTCCATTTCCGATGACTTTTTGATTGTCATTTTCATAGGATTTCAATCATGTTGAAATGCGGAGATATCCGTTTTTGAAAGATTTTCTTTTAATAAAATTGAAATTGTAGACAGAAAAGACTGGAATAAGAGAAGAAGAATGGTGAAAAGACGTTCACAGGACGATCAGCAGTTTTGTTCAATTCTACGCTTTCACAAACAGTGAAAAAATGACTTCGATTAACAGAACGTGAACCTTCACTCTGATTTTCCTTCCAAACAACTTCTTTGCGTGAAATTCTTTCATTTTCCTCTTCTTTGCAGTTGGATTCTTTCTGGTGCGACGGAACGAAACGCAGGGAAAGGAGTTTCCAGGATTCCAACTGCCACAGACGCCGACAGTCGGCGATGATACGAAATTGCTTGTGGCGGAGCTGTGTGGGGAGGACGTCCGCAGAATACCAAAGATATGAACGTACAGAGCGAAGTCGACGGTTGGAGAGAAATGCTTATTCGGGGTGGTGAAGAAGGAAGGAAGAGAAGTCTGTCTATAGGAAAACAGCTGATGGAAAGGTAAGAATTTTCACCCGTCAGCAGCGGAAGGATCCGGAAGTTTTGAAATATAGAGAAAACGATCGATGCCGGGAACTTCTTCTTCCTTCCTCCAGGGACACTGTCTGTGGCCTCCATCCTTCCCGATGAAAATTCAACAAAAAACATTCAAATTTCCTATCCATTTCTCCATTTGTCATCTTTTCCCTTTCATTTCCCATAAATTGTTTTCCTCAGTTGAAGATTTTCATCAAAAATTTAGAAATGTCGTCGATTTTTGGAAATTCATTATGAAAAAACTTTGGTTTCCATTTTGCAAATAAATGACCACCGACAAGAATTCCTGAATGAAATAGATGAAGAAAGTACTTTCCGATTCATTTTTCACATCAAATCAGTTTCACATTTCTTTCCATCCAATTGTCTATCATCAAAACATTTTCTCCTCTCACAAAACACGTTTCGGCAAGAAAGCCGTTACAAAGTGAATGAATGATATCTGAAAGATTTTGATCATCATTGATTATTTTGAATTCAAAATGAATTACATAGTTGATCACTGAATAGACACATGAGGGATAGATATCTTCATCCGCACTATACGATGAATAAGCATGCGTACATAACATTCGTAGATATCTATAATTTTGAATCCGTCACCGTTCTTATGGAAACATTCACTCTACGAAATGCAAGTCCCCGATCATGAATACCTAAATTAATTAGTAATTACTGTAGCTACATGCAATTGACCCCTATCGGGCCATGCCGAAAGTTGTCTTCCATGCGCGCTCATTCAATTCAGCTGAGTACATAGATCAAGGAATATACACGAGGCTGCCCAAATTCATTGAAAAAAATTGACGAATGCGCCATCAACAAAGGAATGACATCAATGGTTGTTCATTTGAAAGCATGTATGTGTGTACGTGTCATCTCAACATCCTTGCAAATGGAAATTCTTGCATCTTACATAGATTTACAAATTTTGAACTGGTTTCACAAATGAAAAGTCGATGTGTCACGACCGGTTTCAGTCTATTTCAGACCATCTTCAGGTGTATGTACAGACATGAAAAAATCGACTTATATACTAAAATGATTAAAACTAAAGGAGAAGTGATCAGTAAAATTTCGTCGGTCACAGAAATTGCGAAGGTCACAGAAAGACCCCTCAGCTTGTATATGACGAATCGTTTTGGTTCACTTCAAATGTTCTGTCAGGTGCTATCGGCAAAGTTTGCTAAATACTTTCAGCCTATTTTCGTGTACTTGGTTTTGTTTTTTAAAAAGATTATCTCGTACACAATCGTCCAAAGTCCGCATTGTGTCAGTGTTTAGAAATTCTCAGGTTTCACTATAGGAAATGCCTGCGAATATTGTTCTTTTCATTCTAGTGTAGAGATGGACGCTTAGTCTCACCAATACTAGCTGCTTGCGCACAGCTTACAGCGAAAATTTATAAACTACATAGGAGGAGAGACTAAACTTCAACTGTCTCTTTGATTTGGAAAAAGGTTAGCAGTTCTTAAGTGTTTCTGTAAGAAAACAATAATTTTATGATTCGCTGGAAGGACTTTGATTCAAACTATTCATACAGTCTTTCTGGTTTGGATCCTCAAGACTTTTGACAAAAGGGAGGTCGCCTAGTAGTAAATGCTTTTAATATCACGATCGCTAGGTTGGAAAATTGTCAAACATTATTTTGTAATTCTATCGATTTGATCATTAGAGTAGCCATTGGCAATGAAAATACTTTTTGCTGACAGTAGAAATACTGTTTTATAGGCATTTCGATCGCCACTTAAAACGCTTAGCTCGAATAATCAGGCGCGAATAGCCGAGGTTTATAGCGAATCAGGAGCATGAGCACTGCTTTGGGGGAATATGTACAAACTAGTGTTACGTATCTTTTAACTGCAATGATAATTCAGAGGAATTAGCATTTTTAGTGACCCATGACATCAAGGAATTTAATTGATTATTGACACTGTTTGATCACAAGTTAAAACGAATGCATACTGTGAATATTGTTATAACCCTTCTCATCGACGGCTCATTTTTTTAAAAAACCCAGAATCTAGAAAATTTCAAAAACGTTAGAAAATATTCTTTTCTTTTTTATACTTAGGTCATATTTTTTACTGGATATTTTTCAGGGACGGTTAATTTTTCAAAAAAAAAATTTTTCCGTGACTTTTGTTTTTAAGTTTATTTGGAATTTATTTTGAAATTTTCACGAATATACTCAGTTTTAGGCAGGTGTGGTGTATACTAAATGACTGCCGTTTATTTCTTTAATCTTAATTTAAGCATATTTTTAGTAGCGATTGTGATATTCATTTTCTTTAGGACTAGTTTTTTTTACTCAGATCTTAATTTGTAGGAATGCCTTGAGTGTCATTAGAATACGTTTATGTAGATGGATAAAAGCGAAGTCAGCGGCAATAAGTTGATCGTTTCCAGTTAAATGAATGTTGAGCCAAAATATCTACATCTGTTGTATTCGGAACATGGTTCTCCAAAAACTTTTTTTTCCCCATTCTCATCAAAATGTTCAAGGTCATTCGCTGCATCATACGAGTCACTATAAGTTTCCGAGATACATGATCATCACTTTCAATATCAGAGGACTGTTAGATAACTCAGACATGTCATCGTCGGAATATGTCGGAGTGTGATCATCAAAGAATCAAATTATTACGTATGTTTGTTGAAGCCTTGTAGATTACATAGGCAATATTTTTTGCTTACGACGGTCGTCGTTGGTCTGGAGTCTGACATTCTTCAATAGTGGAAAGTGGAGAAATCTTTCACCAGTTTAACTGGAAATGGCGTCATTACAATCGGAGCTTGGTTATTCATTCACACATTCAAAGAATGAGGACATATGCCATGCTCGGATATGCTTGGTTCGACATAATAATTCGTTACACGTCATTGTTAGAATGATATCAGTGGTACTAGAGCTAAGATATAGCATAGTAATAATGAATTCATCGACATTCTCACGTAAATATAACCGTAATTAGCGCCAATATTGCAGGCTCCCGAGGTTATATGTTGATAGTGATAGCGCATCACGAGTATACCGTACGCGTTTTAGACGCGAAGGGTTAATGAGTTTGCAAAAACTTTTCGAGCATTTTTTCGTTCTCTAACGATAGCCTTTATAGAGCTATCATCATACCCGAACGATGTGGTAATGGGGAATCAATATTTGGACATCATTAAATTTGCAGCGACAATTAAGAGGCCTGACGTTGGGGCCGGAGGATTCTGATACCACTGGGGCAAACGCCTTCAGTGAGGGAGCTGGGTGTTGTGGTTGGGGGGTGGGGGGGGGGAGTGGATAGGGGGGGGTGGGGTGGATGGGGGTGGGAGGGGGGGGGTGGGGGGGGGGAGGGGGGGGGGGGGAAGGGGGGGTTGGAGGGGGGGGGTGGTGGGGGTGGTGTGGGTGCGTGGAGGGGGGGGGGTTGGGGGGTGGGTTTTGGGTGGAGGGGGTTGTGGGTGGTAATTGGGGGGGGGGGGCAGTGTGTGGGGTTGTGGATGTGTGTGGGAGGGGGGGGGGGTAGAAGAGGGAGGGTGGTGGTGGTGGGTGGTAGGGGGAGGTGGTGGGGATGGGGGTGGAGGGGGGTGGGTGGCGGGGTGAATGTGGGGGTGGGGCTGGTAAAGGGGGGGGGGGGTGTGGGGGGGGTGGGGGGGTGGGGGGTGGGTGGGTGGGGGGTGGTGGGGTTGGGTGGGTGGGGGGGGTGGGTGGGGTGGGGGGGTGGGGTGGGGGGGGGGGGGGGGGTGGGGGGGAGGGTGAGAGTGGGCGAGGTGGCGTTGTGGTGTGGTGTTAGTGTGGTTGTGGTGGGAGTTGTTTGGGTGTGGGGAGGGTGGGATTTGGGGTGGCGGTGTGGGTTGTCCACGTGTTGTGCGGTGGGAGTGGGGAGTGGGTTGGGGGGAGGGGGGGGGTGGTTGAGTTGGGGAAGGGGGGGGGGTGTGGGAGGGGGTGTGGAGTGAGGCGGGGGTTGGGTGGGGTGGGGGGGGGTGTGGGTGGGGTGTAAGGGGGGGGGGTGGAGGTGGGTTGGGGGGGGGGTGGTGTGGGAAGGTGGGTTGGGGTGTGTTGGGGTTTTTTTTTATTATTTGTTTGGTTGTTGTATGTTGTGGTTTGTTTTTATTTATGTTTTACGTTTTTTTTTTTTTTTTTTTTTTGTTTTTGTTTTTTGTGTTTGTTTATTTTTTGTTTTTTTTTTTTTTTTGTATTTTTGTTTGTTTTTTTTTTTTTTTTTTTTTGTTATGATAGATTTTGTATTGAGTTGTGTTATTATTTTTTTTTTTGTTTTTGTTTTAGTTTTTTTTATTTGGTTTTTTTTTTTTTTCTTTATTTTATTTTTATTTGTTTTTTAAATTTTTATAGATGTTTTATTTTCTGATGGTTATAGATCTTTTGTTTTTTTTTTTTTTTTATTTTTTTTTTTTTTTTTTTGATTTTTTTGTTTGTGTGTTTTTTATAGTTTTTTATATATTTTTTAGTGTTTTTTTTTTTATTATTTTGTTTTATTTGTATGTTTATGTTTTTTTTTGTCTTATAGTTATTGTTTATGTCTTTTATTTTATTTTTTTTTGATTATTTTTTTTGTTTTTATATATTTTGTTGTTTTTTTTGTTGTTTTTTTGTTTTTTTTTGGGTTTTTTTTTTTTTTTTTGATTATTCTGTATTTATTGTTTTTATTTCAATTCTATTTTAATTTTATATTTTTGATGTATTTTGTTATTTTTTACTATTCTTTGTTTATTTTGTTTTGTGAATTATGAGTTTATTGTTTTTTTCTTATTTTATAGTGTTTTTTTATTTATTTTTTTGTTTTTTTTGTTATAGTTTTATTTTTTCTTTTTTGGTTTTTATTTTTTTTTTTTTAGTTTTTTTATTTTATTTTTACTTTTTTTTTTTTGGTTTTTATTTTGTATTTTATTAGTTTTATAGGTTATATTTATTTGTTTTTTATTGATTTCTTTTTTTTTATTATAGTTTTTATGATTTATTTGAGTTTTATTTTTTTATTATATAGATTTATTTTGTTTTGTCTTGTTTTTTTTTTTGATTGATGGTATATGGTAAAAGCGCCTCGGCGTTACAATTCACTGGAAAGTCTCTCCCTGAACCAAGATGGTTAGACTCAGGGTGAAAGTCTGCACAGCAGCCATGGATGACAACACCAAATACCCAATCAAGAAATTACGTAGCAAATACGTATCATTAGTGTGATTTTTTGGTAGGCCGAAATACGTTATCTTTTAGGGTGCTTTTGGCCGCAGATAGAGATGGTTTAGCTACGTCTCTTATGAATACCTATATATGCGTATCAATTGATACTAAAAGATAATTCTGGCTACGTTTAGAGATAATTATTGGATACCAATAGATACTTCGTTCAGTCAGCAATTGGGCTACCCATTACTTTTTGACTCGTAGCTAGCACACACAGTAACATTCCAAGATCAGATCAGAATGTCCGACAAAGAAAAACAAAATGACAAAAGCAAAAAAGCTTCAAAATGAGAATCTTTTCATAGAAGACATCAAACACAATCCCAAAGTCAAATCACAATGTCATTCTTTACTTTGAGAGTCACCCGACTTCCTTTTCTGCCTCTGGCCAATTATCTTAGATTGCTCGACAGATTTTTGACCCATCTCCGGGATTTTGAGCGGTTCTTTGTGAGCCTTATCAGCTGCATCTAAACAAGCAGTAATCAAGTTATAGCGGAGTTGAGCTGTCAATGAAGCTTAAAAGTAGTTTACTACGTCCCACTGCCGGGGCTAAAATCCTTGGGCAAGCCGCCCTATTGTGAAGGAAAAATCTCAAAAAAACTGATTTGACATGCTCCTAAAATACATATTTGGACTTCCTTATGAGGAAATTCAAATGTCTTGCTTTTGATCTTAAGATGCGCGAGTTAAAACAGCGCAGCATGCATAACAGCGCAAAAAATAAACATGATCATGCTGCACATATCGGCCTTACACGCACAAAGTCCCTGAAAATATAACCAATGTACTTTTACTACCCAGTTATGCACATTTCCGTTAACAATGTATTTGTCGGGAAAATCAAAATGGCTGGTTTTGCACTGGAATGCATTAACATTGAAATTCACATGCTTTTTATGAAAAAAGTATACACTGCTTCTTATATGGCATGGACCAACCAATTAAGCGACGTTTGATCTCAATGAAGGAGCTAGTATTACATGAGTATGTGCCAACCTTGATATATGAAATCTGTGAGGCATTAAGCTCACAAAAATCATTTGATTTTTGTGATGACGAGATAACTCATCTTGGCAATAGAGACAAAATGCCTTGCACGAGTTATAACTTTGTCGTCGGCAGGTGAACGTGGTTCTGTAATAGTCAAACAGCACGCCCTACGAGATTTCAAACACGCCGTTATCTGTTTGCGCAGCAATTGACCGGGATGCAAAGGGATTTAGTTAGATTCGAAATTTAAATGATAAGATAAAAAATCATAAATACATGCATAGTCATTAGTAATAATGACTACGAACAAGCAAAAACATGTATAGAAAATATATCATATGGATTGCTAAGATAATAGCATGCTACAAAAAAAGGCAACCCAAGTTATCTAGTTCGAACTACCGGCATAGGGACGACACGCAAGATGAGAAGACAAGGAAACCGCTTTGAAATGGATTCGACATTGAAGATAATTTATCGATTATTTCGACTAATATATATATACAGATGATCGCAGAGTCAAAGCTGTTCTCTTATTTGTGTGTTTTCTCATGTGTCTTCTCTTCTTCACTTTCTTTTAATTATTGTCGTAGTTTTGGAGCTTTAAAGTTTTATCATTAAGTTTCAAGCTATTATCAGATTAAGACTTCCATTGATCAATTTCCTGATTGCGCTATGATGTGGATACAATAACGGCCTTGATCTATATTTCAAAATGATATTTCAAGTATATAAGTGAAAAGTTGTACTCAGTTCTTTTATTTTTTGAATTTATCAGTTGAATAATTGCACACATGAATCACATCTCTATTTCATTTTATACATTATCTGCCACGTTTGAACTCAATCTGTTGCTTACACAGCAGGCTTGAAATTACTGAGCAAGATGAAAGTCTCACCTGACAAAAAGAGTAACGAATCCTCCAGGAGCAGCCGATAAACTTTTGTTTGGTCCCTTGTCTTCCCATCTCGGCTGAAACTCACTTATCAATTGATCTGTCATGAGAGTTCGAAGAGAAGGCTTATGTAGCGTTCCTTGATTTAGTGTACCCACAGGCTCCTCCGTCCAAGGTGTTTTAACTTGGAAAAGTGCAAATTCACGGAACGGTGAAAATATGTGGTGGCCCCCAGCTGAATTTAACAAAAATCAAAAAAGAAGATCACGAGTATGGTCCTAATTGAAAATAGTCATGCAAAGGCACAATCAAACAAGTATCAAATCAAATCAAACTCATGTTATGATGTCTTATAAAATGGACCACAATCGCATCAATCATTGGCCAATAATACTTTCTAACTGTGTTTAGTCCGACCAGTTTACTTCACTGGCGCAACACTATGGGATAGCAACTAATTCAATGACAGCTATTAATGAACAAAGATGTGGGACAAGTCTGTCTTTTAGAAAGGCACAGTTTAAGGTGAAGAAAATTTGCAAGCGCTAAGTCGACTCTTCCAGCTCTAGCAGAAGATATATTTCTGCAAACAATGTCAGAGAAACTGGAGCCAATCTTTACTTAGTTGGTTCAGGGGGAAGGGCGGCCAAATTTTCAAGTTTTCAAATTCCCGAGCTATTTTAGGGCGAATCTTCCTGTGATTCCCATGCTACACTTTAAATTGAGCAAAAAAAATTTCGAAATGAGAGAGAGAGAGGATCCAAACCACATGGCATCTTATAATTCAACATGAGGACGTGTATAAAACCAAATACAAAGAATTCGATATATCCATCATGGGACTTTATGGTCCTTAAAGGGTTTAATTATAGCTGTAAATACTTACCAAAGTTTTGCGCTGTCGTGGATCTTCATCAAGTACGTTCTCCGCAAACTTTTCAAGCTCTTCATACGTCTTGGCACGGGTAGAACGCTGCGAGAGAGAAACGAGGAGTCAGACGCGCCTGGGAGTCGTTTATCCGCCCTCCCCCATGTGGATGTCATCCATCCGCCTTAGTAAAGCCTTCATGGACTCCTCTAGTACCGACTGTACGTCGAAACAATCGCCGAATACCATTCCTGTGGATGCTCACCCCAGTGGTTACTGCAATCTGGAAAATGGTATTATGAATCTGCTGAAATGTTGACTAGCTCTACTGATCAGTTCAACAATATAAATAGGTTCAATAAATTAACGCTAGTTCTGATAGTCGCAAAAATCTATCAAGATGCCTGAATTAACGACATTTGAATAGGACTGTGAACGAGAAAATTGGCATACATGTGAAGCATAGACTTGGTTTATTCCTATTGCATGTAATCAACATTAATCTTAATTCAAGATATCGAGTTCACAAGAAAATACGTTGCCATATCAGAACCCATTTGAAAAGAATTGCATGTATTCACCTCTTGATTTGTTAAGGCTCAGAAAATGAAAGGTTTACTTCGTCCTCATAAATTGGATTAATTGAACTGTCCATGTTGGCTTCGAACTGGGCCCACGTTTCACAACATGTGCTTTTGCGACTCCACCTCATCACTCAGTAACCCGTCTTCTCTTAGGAGATTCTTGCAGGAAAGGCAGGCACATCCAATTCTCATCCAAATTTCTCTTCTTCTGCCGCACAACGGGAACGTGGACGATTTGATGTTGCTACTTCCCATCTTCGATGTTCTGCGAAAGTCGACTAGTCTGCTTCGATTCGTTGTCTCTCATAGCGAACTCATCGGCAGTCTGAAAGGAAACTCAGGACAATACTAACAACAATAGACAATAGAAATGACAATGAGTGTTTGGACACAAACATACCGTTGAAAAAAGTATACGAAATGCACCCCAGGCCTGTGTATACAAATGAATATGGATCTTATCCTATCTTTCATGCCTTCAGTCGTCTGTAAACCTTCCTTGAAACAGCTGATGAAATGATGCATCAAAAATACGATGAAGATGGTCGTTCATATGAAATGAACATCATATCTCAGTGACATAAGAAAGTACGGTTGATGTCAATAATTCATTATTGGAAAGGATTTTTGATGATTTGAACATCAGATCAACAACAAACCATCGATGGATACAACTAGTCTCTTATTGTCAATTCAAAGGACCGTCAATATTTTTGGCGATAAGGACAGGTTTTTCAGGACTGTATGTGATGATGATGGTCGACAACGGCAGCAGTCGCAACATTAAATTATGAACAGAAACAGATATCTCCAGTGTTTCTGATCTCTAGGAATCAGTATCCTTGAGCAAAGGAATTACAGGTGCTACTATGTTAAGTACGCATTTTGATCGAATTTGTACAAGTATGTGTTCATCCTGTTAACGATCAAGAAATATGATTGTATGACATTGCTATAGAAAAGCAAGACAACGAGTTAGGCCTCACGCCTCTAATGAGTGCTGAGCAGTGATTTTCTTTTCGCCTGGATGATCTGACCGTTTCTACACAAGCGAAGACAGATGATCGGATAATCGACATAGTGAATCCCAGAGAAAATAGTTTCGTAAGTCAATACAACAACAAGAAAAATCACTGGTAACAGGAATCCAAACACAAACTGACCGATGAAGTCACTAATAAACGTGATGCCACTGATTTGATTTCTTCGAGGATCTCTCAGGCTTTGATTCGCTAACACATATCACACAATCTAGAAGTTAATCACACAATTAAGAAGTTCTGAAGCAAGTGAAGTGTTAGTGAAGCAAGTGTCTGAGATTGAAACGTTCCAATACTGTAGGAACATCATGCAAGTTGACACGGACAGGGAGCTGCAAATCCGCATCTGCGTTTGCTACCTGTAGGATAGTTAACCTTGCATCGAATGATCAAAAAATAGGACCGGCGGAATTCTCAAATTCAAAGAATTCCGCCGATTCCGCCGAGGCGGAAAATTCCGCCGCTGTGGGAACACTGGTTCTACTGTATAGTCCTACATATGCTTTGGAACAACTTTGCTTCTGTGCTAGCGGAGAACTGCTCAAAAATAGTTGCAAAAAACATTCAGATATTCACCGATACTAAGAACATGAATGAATTACCTTGACTTTGCAAAAACCTATCGGAAGGCTTCTCTTCTGCATTTGTCCCAATCGTCCTCCGCATGTTGGGGTCATGGACTCTTTATATAGCGCTTTTCGCTAGCAGAAGCTTGTCGCGCCAATCAGCTAAAAACGATAGTAAAATACGAACATTAACAGTGTAGGACATGGGACAAAGCGGGGCCAGGGCTTCAAGCATCTGGGTGGCCCAGCACTATTTGCATGAGTCAAATTCAGGCATTTTGCTACATTTTTTACAAAGAATATGGCGGACCCTAACCAAAATTGATCCTAACAAGCGGGCATAATTATCATGTATGGTTTTTTTAAACTTGTAGGATCCAATTGCGCAACTTACTCGTTCGTTTTAAGAATGTCGAAGGACTTTCATCCAAGTATCTGTCATCAGGTAAATACGTTGTCTCCTAGCTTTGTTTCGTTTGATTCAGTGAGGGCAGTCAGTAACAGTATGTTGCCTGCGGAATTACAACCACTCATACTAGTGTGTATTTACAAAAAATTATGACAGCATTAAAACTATAATTACAAGATGCACATTTCGAATAATCCCACCACTGAACCACGGCAGTCGTTATTACATAATAAATAATGGGGATAAAAAAAAAAAAAAAAAAAGAGAGAGGCTGATTTCATCAGTACAAAAAAGCGAGTACATGATGGATGCAACCAGACAAACTCATGATAGGTCTGGATACTTCACAAAAGAATTGGAAAAACAGTCTTGACTTCCGTAACTGAGCAATAGGGTTCGAACCTGTTGGTCTGAGGTGGGGATTGATACTAACAATTAAAAAATTGGAGAAGGGAATGATTGTCGTGGACATGATCAGCTTATTCTCGACCTCGTTTTCCACTGTTGTCCACAGGACGACGAAATAATACCGAAACTCAACCAGGCTTCTTCGACAAATTTTACCACGTGAAACACTGAAGCCATTTTGAAGAAATCGAAAGGCAGCTGAAAAGAAACTAATTGCAAAATTCAGGGAAGAAAAATTCCAGGAAGCGAAGTATTATTGGTTGAAATAGAGTGCAAATTACTAGGAAATTGGTCGACTATGCTACCCTTATCTTCTTGACAGGAATGCGGCGCAAAAAAAACTCAGCATTCTGTCAATTATTGGGCCTAGTGGGCACCACGAGGCCCTTCGTCGACTCTCAACGGGTGGCTTTTTCATGATATTCAAAGGGCATTAAAAGAAACGAACAGTAGAGTTTTCTGTTTCGATTTCTCATTATCTTGGAACTAGTGGATGCCACATTCAACCATGTCAATGTGCTAAAATCGACCTGCATTGAGTGGCCTGTACAAAGCCTTGAAGCAGTCTTGCTCCAAGAAAATGCTAAGTTGACTTTTTCACGCTAAACCTATGGGGATCATTGAACATGCTCTCCAGACTCGTTGCAAGAACAAATTAATTTCATCAGAACATCCACCATAACCAAAAATGGACTATAACGTGGACAATATGACCATCCTCATCCCGCTGCCAGCTTACTTTCATGCATTTTCCTCCACCAACCTTTCATCACGAAATCTGAACTATTTGTGCATCATATTATTCATATGGACATACATGTATGCGTGAAACATGAGTACATTTCATGAAATGAAAATGATATTTCATCGACTTAAACATTTATTGGATGCTGGGATTGGTGAACAAGCGGAAAAACAAAAATTCCTGTTGCTAAATTGAACACCAAACACTTGTATCTAATACACGAAATTGGAACAGTTTCGAATTCCGAGTTCAAGTCTGTAACACGAAATATAGACAAGCGGCTGCTGTTGGTAGGAAAATCATAGAAATCTGATTTTACAATTGAAGCGCTTGATCAAAAGCGGAGTTTCCCGACGAAGATGGTACTGGCAATATATATAAAAACCAAATATTTTACAAACATCATCATTGTTGATATAGAACGAAAGAATATCTTCTACCGCTCAACGAAAAAAGTAAATCGTTTTTGATGCACGAAGTACGCGACTTTCTTGCAGACAGTTTGCTTTGATGCTTACATGAACCTTCTCCATACATTTGAGCGTTCATGTATTCGCTCAAACGTCCAATCGCCTGCGACAACGGCTTATAGCCACTTTTTATCTTCCTTTTCAAAAATCCCAAGTATGTCTCAAATTCGAAAGCACTAAAGGCATCAAGCGGTCCATATTCAAAATAATCTAAGTGCATATGCACCAAAACGTGAACATTATACGTCATAAAATCCTTTCCATAAATTGACATTGCATCAGAAACAAACAATTTCAGTAACTCACCACAGTAAGAAACAATTGCTTCAGAATTTTTTCTACACAACAACGATATGGCAACATGAAAAATCAAAAAGTGATTATAGACACGATCATGCAAAATGCCCTTCAGTACAATTGGTCCGGAATACAATAAGAAAGAACGGAATTCAGTAGCTTTCCAATGCTTAAGTTCGCTCAGACCACGAGGTCTGCGATTAAATTCACTCGGAAAATAGTGCCTTAAGTCAAGGAGGCGTTCAGAAATCTGAAGAATATCACGAGCAGGGAGTCTGACACTGAACGGTCCAGATACCCAAAAATGTATCATCTTCCTGACGACACCTAGGCACACACAATGCATATAGTCCAAAGGGAAATGTTTTATCATATCAATGTCCAGTTGCAGAAGTGGAGAGTCTCCCATGTGATGATTCTCATCTGACTTATCTCGGAATGAAGAATCAGTTCGAAGTTCAGCATTAGTGCTCGTGAAAACAACTTTGTTATGCCACTCACCTTCGACGATGCATTTGTCACAACTTGAATAGCCGGTATGTTGCTTCACACACTTTATGAATGCCCGTGCCGGAGCATCGCATATGATGGGACCAAGTTCAAATGTAAAGGACTTTGAACACACTTCAAGGCCGTTAGACTTCAATGTCTTTACTTCCTCTACAAACGGTAATATTAAGTCATCAAGTGGTGGCTTACCAGTTCCACAATACAGTGCTATAACAAAGGGCTTGTCATCGCCCTTCAACTTTCCCAGAATCGGCCAAAAGCCAATGTTCGAACTTTTGAAGAGGGGTATTCCATCTATGTGGATGCTTAGTATCAATCGCGCATCAAATTCGAGTTTTGACAGTCTACCGCGCAAGTATTTTATTACGGAAAAGTATGCAATTTCTCCACCATCGACACTACGTTTCTCATTCAATAGAGAATTGGTACCGCCCACCAAGGTCGACGCGTCCAGCGGAAGACTTGGATGCAGTTTGTGAAGAGCATGAAGAATTTTGGTTCCAGTCCTCAAAGGCATATTGCTTTCAACGAATATATCCCTAAGATCTTGTCGTAATTTCCATTCGGATTCGTCATCAGACCCTGATGTAGAGCTAGACTCATCCTCCGATACATCTGAATAATCACCATCAGGCTCCAGTGGAACATCTAAAAAGAAAGCAACACGATTGAGTCATTCTGTCTGAACATGAAAAAGTCAGCATCATCATTAATGAGGTATTGAAAGCCTAGCGTTGATTTAGATAATTTGCTGATTGATTTGATTAGTCGGAAATTGACTTTCAAAGTGTATATTTAGTGCAAAATTTCCTCAAAAATTAAAATCTGATATCGAATTGATCAGCGATCGAATTCCCATAGAAAATTCCATTTAAATTCAAACTTAGTGATAAGGAAACAATCATATTTGTAAGCCACGTGCCACGTCACAAATGATGGCATATATAACAGAAATACTGCGATTGATATTCACATAATTCATCAATCAACTAGCAGATATCGAAAAACATCAATCATTCTTCTTGTTTTAAAGCACAGAAATTGTAAAATAGTTTATTTCATAAAAAATGAGACAAGTGGTAAAGTGACTATGCAAACTGATGTTAACTATGGGCAGATATCCAGATACGATACAATGAAGATATACATGGATAGTTTTCAAAAAGAAATGTATAATGACACAAATTTGTAAAGCTTCAGTTCCTATTAGCAAATTTCTAACACTTCATAAAATCAAATAAAAAGTAAACCGAAAAATGGATAAGCGGCATAAATTTCCTCGGAACCAAATGTTCTTCATAACGAGCCTGTCATTTTTCGATACGGCATCAACTGTACAGTAAGGACAAAATGGTATCGAACAATTACAGGATGCATTAGATCAATGCTATCCAACCAACCTATATCTAGCACAAACAAATTGCTGAAGATAAGAAAACGCGTGCGATGCAACGTCATTGCGCATGGAATTGCTCACTTACACGTAGGCTCAAATGAGCTTTTTCCACTACTCGGTTGTTCAACAAGCTCTCTATGACTTGGTTTTCCAGTGGAGCGAGCATCTGAAAGAAAAAACTCAAAAGCATTACAAGATGCTGCTTCCAGCATGTTTACGGAAGTAACATATTTAAGTAAATCCATGCACTTCGAAGTTATGAACAGTGAATTTCATGTTCAATCGGGGCCAACCACGATTTAGAGACAAATTGCTGCCCTTGAAACCATGAATGCAACCGCGAAATGACTGAATGAAATGTTTTTCTACCGAAAGAAATATATTGCTCTTCCTCAGACGACACGCATGACAATCCAAGGAAAAAAAATTAATGAGCCTCTGATGAAGCACCATTTATTTCTTTGCTAATATTTACTGCACCTCTACTACAAAAAGAGTCATGCAACCGCCCAAGAATAGAACTCGCACCCAAAATCATCAATTAATGAGATTTTCACCGTATTGACGTATGTACGTACTAGCTCGGGCACTCTGTCATGTGTCCTAGTGCATGCTTTAAGAAAGCGCTCTTGATGCTTAGGTTGATGCTTCAGCAACCCTACATAGCTACTTCATATGCATTCCATCGATAGACCGACACTCTAGGCCTAAACTTTGATTGAAGATTTTGAACTGGGCAATAATGTAGGAAAGAAGTGAGCAGTGAATCTATGTTAAAATGACAATTGACTTTGCTTGCAGCCATGTACACATATCTGTATTGACATCGGGCTGAGATACATAATTGCTCTACATATATATATATTTGATTTGATGAAACACACCATGGCTAAATTACGCACAATCAATTTCTCCTCCTGGCACACTGCCCAGACGACCAGCGGCATCAAGGCTTCCTGTGAGTGATGAAGAGCTCAGTCTCAACGCAGATTTTCAATGTAAAAAAAACAGCTGATGGCACTTATTCTGTTGGACAAAATATTTTCTTCAAGGACATATAATTTATCTTTCTTGTAAACCGATTCAATGATATTGACTTTCTTTAATTTTCATTGGTCATTCGAAAATGCATCCTACTGGTGCGTGCAAACAACATTTCACACTGGCTTCGGCTAATCGAACGCATTTCGACGTGCGAATAGCTGTCCCACACTGAGCCAGATATAAAAAAAGAAAGAAATGCCAAGATATATTCACACGGCTCGACGCGTGTGTATGACAATTAGCAATACGATTGCTATTTTAACTTCAGTTGGCGTGCAAATAGCCTGACTGTAGGTGAATGGATATTTCAACGCAGCTGGCCGTGCAAGTAAACTCTTCGCGTAAGTGAAGCAGATTACAATCAGTCACCAACTTGACTCAATGCAAGTTACACGAATTAGGAAGATGATGTTTCCGATCATGATTCCGAGGGAAACGGTGGAATCTTATTTTGAAACCCGATGAAAGATCATACTTTTGCGACTGGTAATCACTGCAACCGTAAATAAAACAAATATGACCACGTTCACTTTTCTTTACTCATCACCTCTAATAGTGCTAAGCATGAAACCACGTGCAAAGTTAGGAGCAAAATGACGATTTGGTCGATTGCAATTAAACTAAATATATTGAAGTTCACTTATTTTGAAACTTTTTCATCTTCTCATGAAGCAAATTCATGCATAATGGCACAGAGGAATTAACAATAATTTTTCCATCAAAATGATACCCCACTATACGAGTTAATTCGAGATATTAACAAAGTTAGAAAATTTGTGCACCCTCTTTGTATCCCTTACTGTGTGGCTAGAACTGTTAGCAGTGCTGTAAATTTCTGTTGCCAATGTAGTGTGAATGCATTGGTGTATTCATTACGCTGTGCCCTAAACTGATCTGTTGTGACAATTCATATGCAGCAAGCTTCACTGACTCACCGGTGACACCGACATCCATGCACTGAGACACCATTTCGGAAATTCTCCGCCGTTTGGTTCGTTCAGATGACATAATCTCCGTAAATTTCAGCAAAGCAGAAATGAAGAGACTGCGTGGACTGCAGATTTGAATATAACGAAATGCTGATAGCATTAAAACAAAATTGCTGATAATGTTATTGTATGTGTGTGCAGCCACAGGCTCGCTTTCTTGATCCTGTGTAGTGCACAAATCCTTTGTTGGTCTTTGCTGCCGCTATTGGAGCTCCGTTCCGGAGACTGGTTCAGCAGTTAGCCTTTAGATGTTTGAAAAGCAGTATCAATGATCAAAGAAACTGTTGACAGCATACATGGAAGTGATTCTCGTCATGCCATCTTTCGAGGGCTTTCAGATTCAAATAGATGACGAAGTCACAAGATGTCTGTGGAATTGAGCACCTAGATTTCTTTGCTTCATTTAATGAAAATATTCATCAAGCAAGAGATATCATTGATGCATCAGCATGGACATCAGGTCATTAACACAATGGTCTAGGCCAGCCAGCTGCCATCATGCACCATGCATGCAATACGTGGTAATTTGTTTTCGCTATTCGCCACAGAGTGGCCTGCATTCTGAAAAATTGTTTTTCTTTGTCAAACAACGCATGTGTCAAAATAATATTTCGAAATTTCCTGGAATGAGTGGAAATATGCATTGGAGAAGTTCCATTCATTGCCGCACTATTGAAATTGCCGATGCAATGTCAATGCTTTGTCAATTGAAAAAGAAGCCATGCACCGTCCTGCTGAGCATAAGAGCATGTTGCCCAGATTTAATTGCTTTATGGCATGAACATCGTCGTTTGAAAAAAATTATAGTTGTGAAGCGGATGATTAGACAAAGGATTTCTAAGAAAACAAGAACTCTGAGATTGTGATTTTACTTGACAGAATAGTATTCCAACTCAACCGTATTTTTGCAAATGCTTTGTGGACCTCTACAGCTCCACGGCAGTTGCTCCATGCCCCATGTAGCTCAAATAGATATGCACAATGTCATTGAAAAACCCTTGCAAAAGATGGATTCACAAGATGCCGAAACATACGCATAGATACGTATTAAAAGGTGCGTTTCTAAAAGTCACTAATAAATACGTATTGATGCGCAGCCAAAATGCAAGTATGAAAAGACACTAAAAAATACGTATCATTTGTTGTGAGATACGTATCATACGTATTGATACCAAAAGATACGCATTAAATACGTATCTTCTTGACTGGGTAGTCTCCTACGGTTGCAGTTCTTAGAAAAGTGTCTTAATAACGAAGTGATCCCTAAGTTTATGTACTTCAAAATTCCTTCGAGATTCAACTGTCTCAATTCCAATATCAAGAAATTTCAACTCAAGGAGCTCAGGAAGGAGATCAAGTCAGCAAGGCAAATATGTTGGTTTGTACATTCCAAACAGTGCTCATGCTCCTGTTCGCTATAAAACCTCAGCTATTCGCGCCTTGATTATTCGAGCTAAGCGTTTAAGTGGCAGTCGAAATGCCTATGAAAACAGTTTCTCTGTCATCAAAAGTATTTTCATTGCCAATGGCTACTCTAATGATCAAATCGATAGAATTAAAAATAATGTTGACAATTTCCAACCTAGCGATCGTGATATTAAAAACATATACTGGCGCCTCCCTTTTGTCAAAAGTCTTGAGAGCCAAACCAGAAAGACTGTTGATAGTTTGAACAAATTCCTTCCAGCGAATCATAAAATTATTGTTTCTTACAGAACACTTAAGACTGCTAACCTTTTTCCAAACAAAGACAGGTTGAAGTTTAGTCTCTCCTCTGATGTAGTTTATAAATTTTCCTGTAAGCTGTGCTCAAGCAGCTATATTGGTGAGACTAAGCGTCATCTCTACACTAGAATGAAAGAACATATTCGCGGCATTCCTATATGAAACTGAAATTTCTAAACATCTGCACAATGCGGACTTTGACGATTTTACGATAATCTACAAAACCAAGTACACGAAAATAGCTGAAAGTATTGCACTTTGCCATAGCACTGACAGAACATTGAATGAACACGATTCGTCATACAAGCTGAGGGTCTTTCTGTGACCTTCGCAATTTCTGTGACCGACGAAATTTTACTGATCACTTCTCTTTTAGTTTTAATCATTTTAGTATATAAGTCGATTTTTTCATGTCTGTACATACACGTGAAGATGGTCTGAAATAGACTGAAACCGGTCGTGACACATCGACTTTTCATTTGTGAAACCAGTTCAAAATTTGTAAATCTATGTAAGATGCAAGAATTTCCATTTGCAAGGATGTTGAGATGACACGTACACACATACATGCTTTCAAATGAACAACCATTGATGTCATTCCTTTGTTGATGGCGCATTCGTCAATTTTTTTCAAAAAGTGACTACACTAGTCGACATAATTGCGAAAATCTTTAATTGTAATAAAAACACAAATTGTAAATATTGCTATAAATTGAATTTTGGATTGCAGATATTACAATAAATGCTTCATGATGCAATTTTTCTAAGATCTGCAACAAATTGCAATATTTATACTTCTGATTTTGTTGAATTATTGATCTCTGAACATCACCTACCTTTTTCTTATTTTGCCAAAATCAGCCCAACGATTATAGACTTTCGACCATCCAGGAAAGGTCACTCGAGCTCTTTCATCTTCCACCCTTAATAATTTCCGCGCTCCACCAATCTCTATTTTGTTCCTTGCCCCACAGAACTTCACATTCATCTCCAACTTGAAATGCTGCTGACATCCTGTGTAATGAATTTTAAATGATGTTTAGTGTGTCTCACTGTGTAATGTTTCGTTGGTTCTGTAAATTTGTCTACCTCTATGATAGAATTATGCATTTTTACAATATAAATAATAGGGTTCCATGAAATTACGCGGTAAACATCACATGTACAGGTTGTCATTTGGGAGGTCAGAAGCAACTATGCACATGAAACATGACTTCGTGAACACTACAAAACCATTTGAATGATTATTCATCATCTAGTTTCTTTCGAAAAATAATCTACATATCAGCATGATTGTATCATTTTTATTATGTAGCGTTAAATACTTTTGTGACAGATTTACTATTCACATCTAGGCAGTGGCGGACCCAAGGGGGGATGCCGGGATGCATCCCCCCCCCCCACCAGCTCAAACTTGATTGTGGGTTGTAAATGTAAGCAATACATTTTGGCAATTAGTTCATTAAAAGTACAAGTATTGATCGTAGTCTGGAACATATTTGGCCCAGTTTCTCTTGTGATTATATAATAAACATTTGGATTTCTTATCAGCATGGAGACATGAATTAAGGAAAGGCGAGAACCTCTAACTAAGGAATGAAGAGGTCTCTGCAGAAGTTTGCTTACATTAAACTGTAGCATCTCTGACGCACAAGGCGCAGGTGACCTGTTTAATGCCGATTTTAGAAGTTCCACTTGAATTATGTAATTTGCAGATGTTATTCCTATCAACTCCGGCAAGATTTCGTTAAGGTTGAATAAGTGATTCTGGACCTGACGACCAACCGAATTACGCGAGCGGCGAGTGGCGAGTGAGCTATCCACTTGTTCCTGAATTTCTAATGAGAGCGCATGATTTGCACATTCTCGCACTATTCGTTCTTGATAGCTTCATAAACGATGTCAACTGAGAGGAGAGCCAAGTTGAATTACTGCTGCTACTTTTCGTGCAAACTTTCATCCCTATCTGTCCTTCATCATTGGTTATTTTGATTTAAAGAAGTAAGCATTCAAATTTTGAAGATGAAAATGATGAAATGATGCATTCACATTCAAGGTCGGTGGTACAATACAGTATGGGGTAACCCCCTCAGCGGCACCAGAAGCCCTGTCGCTGCGTTGTTTCTGACAGCAGATTCGACTAACTCCAGCGTGAGGGACCTCGGCCCCGGGTAACTGCTTGGGTGTTCCTCTTTGGTGGCAAAGCGGAAGAGCTCCGCTATCGAAGCTTCGCCGGAGGAAGAATAACTCAAGGGTTTAGTGTACCACCGACTTGGCCATGAGAAGTAGGATGACCCCAGTGACGGCTGGCCACCACTTACTGTATGTTTTAATAGCAAGTTTAGAACTCCTCCCTATTCGTCCGGATGACCTGTCTGGGTGTAGTGTCGAGAGCAACAACTTTGACAGTCTGAGAAGCTAGCAGGTACCCTGATCGGATGCCATCTGAGAAAGACCGACCTGAGAGTGGAGACGGAAGTTTAAAGTTGCGATCGATTCGCCAGCAGCTCCGGTCATGAGTCAGTAGCGCGTCTCATCTCGGAAGTAGTTAAGTTAGGGGGAAAATTTGAACTAGTTTTTCCAGTTACTTTTGAGAAGTCGCTGAGGTTACACGTACAGCAGCAAGTCTCACAGCCAATTTTTTCAACTATTTTGTTCAGCGTTGATTTTCCGCAAGAATACACAAAAAATGACGAGTAATTTGCTCTTCACATCAGATTTATAAAATTCCTAAGAAAAATCAGTAAAAATTAAATTACATAGTATGTATATACATGTAAGCTATAGCTGCTTCAATAAGCCACAAGTAATCGTCATTTGAAAACATTATTGCGTTATCACTAACTTATTGCATTTTAAAGGAATGGATTTATAAAGACTACACAATTACAAATTTAGCCTTAGGCCCCATGAATATTACAGTCAAATTTCTTGCCTTAATGAGATTTCTCAATGATTCTAGGAAAATAGGCTGAAATCATTGCTGATAACAAAAGACTATCAATGCTATAACAAATTGTTGTCAACTAATAAGCTTATTTGAAAAGAAGATGTAACTTATGACTGTTGAATTGTAAAACATAATGCCGTGCCTGAATTTGAATCTACGGATTTATTCAACTAGAGCACTGAGGCACCTGTTTGACTGCTTGAGTACAACACCAATCATCTCCCCCTACCAGAAATTTCTGCGTCCGCCACTGCATCTAGGTATAGACCTATTTATCTTTGTATGTAAGCTAGCCTACTTGTTATTTCAAAACACTTGAATGGGCTTACCTTCTCAGTGATATGCATTCCGATCAGCTTGTAGAACAGTAGCGATGGGAAAGCGTTGTAAGGTCATGAGCAAGAACGGAAACTGCAGCTTGAGATACGTCTCTTCGATTGGAAGACAGCTCCACCAATGACAACAAAGGCATTCCTACGACTCATTTCACTCTTAGGGGAAACAGCAATCAAAATGAAACCTTTGACAAACGCCTGCCACTCGCAAGTGAATGGATAGGATAGCATCTGTTATAGAAGTTCAGATTTGTATGGACTTAAGTGGTTTTGTCATATTATTCAGTGGACTTAAGTGGTAGTAAAAATGTGTGCTTCAAATTTTACCACTTTTTTTAATCGAAATAGCATTCATGGGTGCATTCAATTAATGCGTTGGATGTCTCCGAACATGTTTCCGACCAAAACTCATTTTCGACAAATTTGGACTTAAGTGGTTTTGTCATATCACTGTAGAGTTAAGTACAGAAGGCAATTAATGCTTATATTTACTCTGATGATATAACATTAGAGAGTCCGGATTTTCTTCTGGACGAGTTTGGCAACCCTGATATTGAATTTTTATTTACCATATTTAGTAAACAAAATCCGGGGTCCAAACGGAATGCGACTTGAATATCTGATTGTACGTTTTATGTTATTCAATTATCCGAATAATTACTGCATCCAGAACTCACCCCTAGGACTAGCAGCAAATAATGCCCCCACTTTTTCCTTTTTGTCTTAAGGCCTTTGTTAAGCCTGATTGTTTTAGCCCTAAATTAAAACAACGTTCGAATGAACCAATTTATTTTTAAAACAACTACTAAAACGAAACGGAAACAAAACCGTGTGGATCAGACTTGCCATAGCCAATGATGTTGGTGGAAGCTGAGAATGACGTCAGAGACATCCGAAGAAAGGAGATTGATACATCAAATAATTCAGACCAGCTCTGACTAGTTGACAACGCATAGATGATGGTTGTTCCTCATCACCATCTCATCATCGTAGGATGCGTCATGACTTTGTCGTAGGCCTGTATGCAGGGTGTCCGCGCTCCCTGGAAAACCTGGAAATTTTGAGACTAATCAAAACACTAATTGCAAGTTGTTGAAGTCATGCTTACCCTATGGTTGAAGTCTTTGCTATTTTTTCAGATTTTACTCTTCATATCTCTACTTATTTGTTACACTTATGGCCTTCATTCTCATACAATTTTTTTTGTTTTTAGAATATTTCAGTTACTGGAATCTCCTATCATTACGCATACAACATCAATGAGACTGAACTGCAGTTGTATGGTTAACTATGAACTGTTGTCGAACTCCTAATTGTTGTACAGTATGGTGAATTAGTAGCTGTGAATTCCCTCATAAACGTCGTTTGGTATGGTGAAATAGAAGTTGTAAATTCACTCATTATATCGTCGTGTGGTCTGGGGAACTAGGAGCCGTAAACTCCTTTATTAACGTCATTGTCAAGTTGGCTGCAAAATGAGAGTTGTAGTCTTCAGCACTACGCGAATCAGTTAGTTTATTCGAAACTTTCTTGGACTTGCTTGTTACATGTATTGCTTTCCATTGTGGCACAGTGGTTAAATGCTTGGCCTAGCGATCTTTTGGTCCAGAGGTCGAGCCCCGAAGGTTTCATTGGAAGTCGGCAGGAAGGGCATCCGGACTAAACAATCACAACGCTCCAGATTAAAGTCTGACTGTGTCAGCACCGTCCAAGCCTCAAGTATCGGGAGTAGTGACGTAAAAAAAACTGAACTCAGCAAGTCTAGACTTTGTGAATTTTCTGCATCTTCTCTTAGTAGGTTTTGAGTCACACTGTAAAGCAGATGGTTGCCATAGAATTGTGCAGTGGTCAGAGTTTCCAATAGGTGAAAGACGAATGGGCTCAACTTGTATGGAGAAATTTGCGAAAATTTGATCGTTGATATTATTACCACGAGTACAAAATGTGACCAATGGATGAAGTTGAGTGATGGCAGATATCTCATTACAAAATTTCCTCAAATCATTTATGCGATATATCATATATATCGTATCGCCACAGAAAATCACTCGAAGTTACGAACGATAATTTTCATGGACTGTGAAATAATCAATCACTTCTGTGATACATTAGATAGCCGCTGTGTTCAGAGTTGTTGTCCCAAAATGGATGATAAATACCAATAAACAAAATAGAAAAATCGTGAATAAATAATGGGAATAATTCCGAATAACAGAGAGCTAATGATGGCACATGAGATGAATCAATATTTCAAATTTATACAAACTTATGGGCCACTCTGTATTATTCCCGACACGTCGTTTGCCAATGAGCGTTCCTCAATGAGCTCTTTTATTTTACCCGAGTCGAAACCTACCCTGTGTGAAGTCGGTGCGTAGAAGTTCTGAGTTTTACATGAATCTTGATTCTCACATGCTTATAACTGCCAGCAGTTGAAAGCGTGTGATGGGGAATGACTTCACATATAGGCTATTACATTTGTAGCATTTGGGATGTCTACGTAGACTTTGAAATTTAAAAAATATGTATCTCAATCAAGCAATTATTGCTTCCAAAAACCAATCTCGGTATTCGAATTTTTTATTAATAATTAATAAATGTAAAATTAATGAAATTCAAATCCCGATATTGGTATTTGGAAGGACTAATTGATTTGATCTCGGTGAAGAGGGAGTATTTAACATTAAAAAATCAGTATTTTGAATTTTGAATTATAATAAAATGTCACCTATTCAATGCTTGTGCCTGTTATTTTTGATTCATTAAAATTTGAGTAGAATTTCTAGAAAATCCACGGTAAAGACTGCATAAAGTCAGCCTGTTCTGCGTACAGTGCATGAAGCTTTATTTCTTAATAAACTTCATTAAGTCCTACTTGCAACCTTGACATATTCGCGAAGCTCTGCAATTTTCATATATTCCTGGCAGGATAAGGAGAGCGGCTTCGCCGGCATGGTGATCGATGCTGGTGATATTCAACCATAAAACCACCATTTCATTCAAATTGTACCCAGTGATGGATAAGTTTATCGGCCGACTATGTGAAAATGCAACAAGCACACACATGAGGCTTCTTTTAGAAACGTTGAGGGACTCAGGGGAACGTACAGTAGCCTACATAGCACACATTTGCATGAAAATATAGGAATTTCCCGCTCTATCGATGTCTTTTTGATGACAGAGAACGTTGACAATAGACCTGCGAAATACAGATCATGGGAAACGTTATGCGCTCATTCTGTGCATGTTTTGACTGAAGAATTATTTGATTATCATTCATTCCTAATGTTTGTTTTGCTCTGAACGTTGATGATTTGATTTTTACTTTACAGATATTAGTAGTAAGGAAGTGACAAACACCAGATAGCGCAAGATGGCCGCCATCGCTGAGTCCCCCCCCCTCTGGAACGGCAGAGTGTCGTGGTCGGCCGCCGTGGTGCTTCGGGTCTGAGTCCCCCCCCCTGGAACGATAGAGTGTCGTGGTGGACTTGGTCGACCGCCAGGATTAGTCTTGAGGCTATAGTGTGTGATGTTTTTGGTGCAATCTGCTGAATGTTGGGTTGTAAAATGGGTTGTTTCGAGTGGAAGGAGTGGTCGGATGAGAAAACGGAGGTCGGATTCGTGTTCAGCGTGAAATTCTGCATCGGTAGGGTGAGTTTCAAGGCAATCGGTGAGAAAAAAATTTTCTTCAAAATTTTAACAGAGTTAGAATTTGGGACGTTTTTGTGTGTAGCGCCCAAACGAAGCATCGGATGAGAAAACGGAGGCCAGATTCGGATTCAGCGTGAAATTCTGCATCGGTATGGTGAGTTTCAAGTCAATCGGAGAGAAAAAATTTTCGGCTGACGTCCCCCCCCCTCTGGACAGCTTGCTTCGATTTTGGCTTCTAGTGGACGGATTTTGTCGTGCGATAGCTCGTTTGAAAGCTAAGAGTGAGACAAATTCAGTGAAAGAATCGGCTTGTTCCTATCTGTCTTCATTTAGATGTGAGACGCCATTTAAGATTTTGGGACATTGGCGAAAAACGACAGAGTTAGAATTTGGGACGTTTTGGGCTCTAGCTTCAAAACGAAGCATCGGATTGGAAAACGGATTTCAGATTTGGAATCAGCGTGAAATTCTCTATCTGTATGGTGAGTTTCAAGTCAATCGGAGAGAAAAAATTTTCGCTGTCGTCCCCCCCCCCTCTGGACAGCTTGCTTCGATTTTGGCTTCTAGTGGACGGATTTTGTCGTGCGATAGCTCGTTTGAAAGCTAAGAGTGAGACAAATTCAGTGAAAGAATCGGCTTGTTCCTATCTGTCTTCATTTAGATGTGAGACGCCATTTAAGATTTTGGGACATTGGCGAAAAACGACAGAGTTAGAATTTGGGACGTTTTGGGCTGTAGCTTCAAAACGAAGCATCGGATTGGAAAACGGATTTCAGATTTGGAATCAGCGTGAAATTCTCTATCTGTATGGTGAGTTTCAAGTCAATCGGAGAGAAAAAATTTTCGCTGACGTCCCCCCCCTCTGGACAGCTCGCTTCGATTTTGGCTTCTAGTGGACGGATTTTGTCGTGCGATAGCTCGTTTGAAAGCTAAGAGTGAGACAAATTCAGTGAAAGAATCGGCTTGTTCCTATCTGTCTTCATTTAGATGTGAGACACCATTTAAGATTTTGGGACATTGGCGAAAAACGACAGAGTTAGAATTTGGGACGTTTTGGGCTCTAGCTTCAAAACGAAGCATCGGATTGGAAAACGGATTTCAGATTTGGAATCAGCGTGAAATTCTCTATCTGTATGGTGAGTTTCAAGTCAATCGGAGAGAAAAAATTTTCGCTGTCGTCCCCCCCCCTCTGGACAGCTCGCTTCGATTTTGGCTTCCAGTGGACGGATTTTGTCGTGCCATAGCTCGTTTGAAAGCTAAGAGTGAGACAAATTCACTGAAAGAATCGGCTTGTTCCTATCTGTCTTCGTTTAGATGTGAGACGCCATTTAAGATTTTGGGAGATTGGCGAAAAACGACAGAGTTAGAATTTGGGACGTTTTGGGCTCCAGCTTCAAAACGAAGCATCGGATGGGAAAACGGATTTCAGATTTGGAATCAGCGTCAAATTCTTTATCTGTATGGTGAGTTTCATGTCAATCGGAGAGTTTCAAGTCAATCGGCGAAAAAAATTTTCAACATTTTTCGAAAAAACGACAGAGTTAGAATTTTTGCGATGGCTGCCTACTGTAGAGCCAAAACGAAGCATCGGATGGGGATAAAACGGAGGGCAGATTCGGATTCAGCGTCAAATTCTACATGGAAATGGTGTATTTCCAGCTCAATCGGAGCACTAGAACCGGAGATAGACGGGTTTTTTAGTGTTTGGATGATGGGTATTACGTCATCAGCTGATCGCCACACACTATATAAGCTGGGAACACGAGAGAGACTTGTCATTAAATTACGGAGAAAGATTGCAACGGTAAGTTCGTCTCTCTGACTCCGATGATATCTTCGGACATTCCAAATCCCGAGTTTCTGTAAGAAGAACCGACTTAGAAAATTTCATTGCTGATATCAGCCTAAGGCCTGTCAGACTTAGAGCTTAGCCAGGAGATGGCCTTCGTCTCCAGGCCATAAAGGACTCCAAAACTTTAAAGGCTTGTAACTTTGCTTCTACAAGTCCGTTTGACTTGATTCAAAAAAGGTTCGGTCGCTATTGACCTGCCCTAAGTGATAGACTACTTATAAAATTTCATAAGTAGTGCTAAAAAATTGAAAAATTTAAATTTAATCTATTTTTTGGCAATATTTCGGGGTTTTCAAACCTTCTGAATTCAACTAAAGACATTTATAAAGTTGGTCAGAGGCGAGCTTCTCGGCTCGAGACTTGCTTCCTGATGTAAATAACTCCACCGGTTTTCATGTCAAATCTCGGGGTCCGAATACCAACACAGTGATATGACGCACGCTCTGTCCGCGGTGAGGTTGGATTTGAGGGCCGAGGCCCTTGGAGTCGGGATAAGATGCCCCTCTGATAATATCCTCGTAACGGATTCATCAGCCTACTTGTCTAACCTCAAGTATTGAATGACATATTAGTTGTATTTTTAAAATGATTGTCCAATCGTTACTTGTCAGTAATTCTATTTTTAATCTTTCCTTCTACAGAAATATGGGAGGCAACTCAAAATTTCTGTTTAAAAAATGCTCTTGTGGTGAAGTGAAGAGAGGTCGGTGAGTTTAAACGCCACTTGAATAAATATAAGAAATACGCCTCACATTCATATTGAGAAAGGTGTTGTTTCCGGCTGTAACACATTGCCAAAAGTTTTTAAGAGGCAAGCAGCACGAAAAAATTTTTATGAGAGGCATCAGAACTGTCCACAGTTGTGAAGTTCGCAAATTATACACACTCTCGGACATAGTGCAAAATCATAGCCCCTATTTCTGAATTGGTTGATTTGGATCAGAACTGCAGAATGCAATTGCAGATATTATAAATCCTCCTGTTTCCGACTACAGGAAAATGAAGAATTGCAGAAATGCAATAATAGGCCGATCCTCCTGTTCCGACTACAGGAAATGGAAGAATTACAGAATGTAATAACAGCCGATCCGGCTGTTCCGACTACAGTGAAATGATCTAAGCAGTGATTCAAGGACACCTCAGACGAGTCCGACTCTGAGGAGGTTGTAGTGCCCGATTAAAGGAATAGCGAAGCCAATCAGCCAATCTTCCCCGAAAAAATTGGAAGGGGATTATAAGCCCAAACTTTAGCCTGGAATAAGGACGAATTCAGGCTGTCCCAAAAGTTAGCCAGGAGTTTGCGCTCAATAAATTGAAAGATGAGCTGAGTCGCTTTAGAAACGAATAGCGAGACTTTGAGAGGTGAAAATTTTAACCTGAAAGCTCAAGTCCAGGAAATCAAGAACCTCAAAACGCAGTGGTCATAAATTTGGAGGCTTTTCGGGATAGGGCACTGCAAAGTGAAAAGCGAGTTGAAGAGCAGGCAGCAAATATTAAAAATTATAAAATCACAAGAAGGGGTGCTTAAGCTCAAGATTGAGCAACTAAAAATGAAAATGGCTGAGAACGAGCAGCACAAGGGGAGCAGAACAACACCTCCACCTACCAATTATCAACAGCAGGATTGTTGATGACATTCTGCTGCAAAGTGAGGATGTCGACAGCACGTTCGAATGCTACGAGGGGAGCAATGGCGGAGATGCGCTGTATCCATGTCTCCATCAAAGCATGATGGCAACATCAAAGAATTGCTCGCCAACCGGAAACGTAAAACTAGCCCGCCAAGTACTTGCCTGAGGCCACCACCATCGAAGGGGACACGAACCGCTAAATTTCTCGTTATGGTAAGTTAATATCATCTCCATCACTTGAATATAATTTCATCCTTATTTTTCCTTTCTATTTAGATTTTCAGATACGACGAGAACGAACCATCGGCTATCTTAAGGGCCACCATGGGCCAAGACATGATAGAACCTCCTCGCGGTTTGCCCTGGGCAGTCTTCGGACTGGCGAATACTATCATTAAGTTGAATCTGCTATCAGTCAACTTGAACGTTGCAAATGAAGTTCGGTGTAATACTTCCTTTCGACGGGCGTTCCTGTAAAGGGCGGCGGTGAAACCCGTAGCTATGTATACCGCAAGGGACATTCGGCAATGGTCAATCTTGTTAAACCTCTCTGCGTCATGTTTGCAAGTGATTGCCTCTGTCTCAACGTAGTATGCATTCGCGCCAGGGCGACATTTAGCCAACTGTCGGCAGGTTGCTCTTATAAACTATCCATTGCAATACGTTAATGGAGAACCATGAGTTCTACCTACCTCTATCAATGAGTAAGCAAGAAGAATTGATGAATGGATATGAAATGGGGAGGACACTCACGCGCCACACGCAACATAACACATCACTTCTCTCTTCCATAAGTCTAACAAGCTTCTTTACACATGGATCGCAGTCGATATGCTAATCCCAGAATCAGTAAGCTATCTTAAATATTTATTTAACGCACTATTTCATCTATCATCATCCGTCCCATATGAAAGTTATAAGATTTGCAAGTTAGACTAAAGCGTGCTACTATTTCCAAATGAAAAAGTAATTACATGGGTAAATCAATTCACTAAAGCCCCATTCAAGTAAGTCAGTATGATAAGCAAAGATAATACCGAAATAACACATTTATGTATGGCATGTATTTCAAAAGGTTCTTCATCGTCAATATTCGTCCAGAGGTCTTGACTTCACATAGATCACAAAAACAGTTCGAGACTGTCTTTAAACGTTTCTTCTCTGCCAGCGTCCTCACTTTGTCAATGTACGCCCACTCCGCCACGGTTCGCGGTTGGGGAGTTAGGGGTGTACCACTCCCGTATATTTGGATGTAAGTGCGACTTTGTCGTGTGGTTCGATCTCCATCACCCCTTCGGCATCATAGATGTAGTAAATCTTCTCCAACCGTAATGCCTGCTAGGTCGGGCACACTCACCTTTTCCGACTAATGACACAAACTTTCGTATATTGTCCCAGATTGTATGTCTACCTTCTCCACCTTCGCCTTTCTTGGAGGCATTTGGTGTAACGAGCACCTTTGCTGTTGTAACATGGAGAGGAGAACTCCAATGCGGTATTTGGTGTAGTTGGAGGACTTGTCATGTTGTCTTTGAAATGCTGACTTTGAATAAATGATAACTTTAACATTTTTCTAATTCATAAGTATACACAACTGGCAGCCAATCAGATATGAACATTCCAATGAATGATGTAATATGAAAAGTATATATTGCAATTAGTGACATTCATGTCATTTCATTTTAGTCTCTGTGAATCATACAAGTGACAGAACGCACGATTCCTCTCTCTGACTTGAGTTGACTATTATTCCTGTCCAGATCATATTGTCCCATTGAAAATGGTAAGTTAAAGATTTCTCTACTCATCTCCCTCAAACGTGTGACTATTGTAGCATCTTCCTCAATTTCAGGCATCAACTTCATCACCAACGCCCTCTCTTCGCGAGGAGAAAGTTTGTGAACGAGTTATTTGAGTCAAGGTAGGTTGTAACACTACAACTGAGGGCTTGAACAGGAGGAAAGATGAAAGAATTGATTTCTCTTTCAGGTGATGCGAGATCCATCTCAGAACACTGTCGCGACATGGCAACGAGTGGGAATGTGCTGGACTGTGGAGCACACTCTTCACGAGGAAATGTCGGATCTCAACCCGACACATCAAGCAGAGGTGCGTATGTCGACCTAAGCCGGCATTCTAATCAATCCGAAGGTGAGGGATGATTCTGTTAACGTCGTCTCCTTTTCTTGCGACTTGTGCCGCTCAGGTTTTTCTTTCGCAGACAACTGTTTTGAACTATCTTCGCACAGACTTCAACATATCCACACACGTAACGGATACCTACACCACGGTACCTCCTCTACTCCTGACACTTCACTGAAGTGGTCCATAAATAATTTAGTGAGGAACTACACAGATGGACTCCTCAGAAAACATATTGCTAACTTTGAGGAATGGTTTCATCTAAAATTCATCATTGATAGAAGCGCTCTATCAACAAATTTAGACAATTTTAGGATGAAAGCGCTCATCCTATCTTAAAATAAATATGTAAAATAATCGACCACCATACTGGACAAATAATAGAGAGGTTAGAGTTTCAACATACCCTCCTGCCTCCTGCAACCGAGGCTTGAGTAGACTATGAGTCTTTGGATAAATTTTTTCCAACATCCAAGGATATCTAAAAATAAATATTGATAAATTTAACGAGCGCGATAGCGGTCTCATTTTTGACGCATTGAGTCCGCCTTATTTAAAATCAGTTTATTAGGAAATCATCAGTGGTCGAGGCTCCTTTAAACTTCCAAAAAATTTAAAAAAATACAAAACAGCAGTCCTACTCTGAAAATGTCGATTGCGAATCGCAATGTTATAAATATGCTGTCCTCTCCATTCTCCACTATAATGACACTCATGCGAATCGAACTCGCACATATAGCTGATAGTTAGCAGTGGGAGAATGAATTAAACTTCGATGACTGTAATAGTGACGATATGAAAATTAAAGATATAGAAAACTTTGAAAAATTGAACACACATTAAAATAGTTCTCCATGTTTGGGAAAAAGGGATTTGAAGGGTGTGCGCTACAACTCGCGTTCGAGTTGTTATGAGGCGTACAGTAAACCTGTTATTAGTAAAAAAGGATGATAGTGAGGAATGGCACTACTGCGGTATTCCCAAAATCTCTCGCTTATACCACCACTTAGAAAACTCTAGTAGAGAGTTATATTACTGCGACAGATGTATTCGCCACTTTAGGAAGAAAACTAAATTTGAAACTCATTACGAATGGTGTAAGCGAGGTAAACTCTGCAAATGGAACGCATGCCCAAAGATAAGGAGTTTTCATATAGAGAGAATGGCGATGAAACTAAGTCCTCTTCGTGTCATCTATGCTGACATTCGAATGCTATATCGATGATAACATCCATCGACCAGCAGCCATTTCCTGCTATGATAGTATGGCCATGATTCCACTTTAGGAGTAGGC